>JAEDXJ010000045.1:600000-923134 GCA_023014345.1 Galerina sulciceps
AGGAAGGTTCCATCCCTCGCGCTCGTCTCCAGAAGGTCCTGTGATGACCTTATGACGGCTGATATTGACAGACGTTACGCCTCTTGATTCGGCGTCGCGATAATTCCCAGATCTAGAGCCAAAGGTCTCAGCGTGCGACTCGTCAGCTCGTCCTATCCTGGCACGGCTGTTGAACACCACCATCATGGTATTTGAATACATCTTTCCGAGAGCAGAGGACGTGGTTTGATAGTAGGTTGGCTGTCCAGGAAGCACAGAAAGGGACAAGTTGACAATAGCGATGGTAGCTTGATGAGAAGGGATTAATTAATGGCGTAAAAAATGAAAGTCAGGTGTAAATACCTGTCAAAGTGCCAGTTTCAATGACAACTCTGATGAGTCTTTGGATGATGTATTTCGTAGGTTTCCATTCCGTTTTGCTCTTCGACAACTGTAGCGCGAAGCGAATTGAGCCTTGCTCATTTGACAGAGAGAATTAGTACATACATAATAGATCATTGAACCAGCAATGACGACATCAGCAAGTAGACCTCCCCCGTTCCACAGCTAAAGTCAAGGTGTTCGTTAGCCATGAGGAACGTATCTCGCGAATGCGGCTCCTTACCGCCGTGGATATGAAGGTTTTGTCTGTCAAAAAATTGGAGAAGACCACAGCTTGCTCCCCGAAAATCCCTGTGGCGATTCCGCCTCCAAGCTGTACAAGCCCAAACTGAAAATAATCGTTAATCAATGAACTTCTTGTATGGGGAGAAATCCGAAAAAAATACTGACGAGTAAAATCACTATAGGTAGAATGTATGACTTTGATAATATTGAGATGCGGTATGCGTAGAACATCTGCACTATGAAAGCCACTGCAAGGGGAAGGAAAAACTTGAGAACGGGCCCTATGTATCGCTTGCTGAAAGTGGTTACCTGAGGAACTCATGATCGGGACAATAAACCAGATCATCCCAATGTGATTTAGGGCAATCAAACTGCCAAAGCCCTTGGCGAATGTATCGAATGCTGTATGTGTGAGCAGGACCGTTTGGACCAGCTCGATGAGGTAGACGCCATAGACAAGAAGCTTGCTTGTCGAGAGATCGGTTGGAAATGCAAGGTAGTAAATATCTGTTTATGATCAAAATCATAACAATCAACTTTGACACTTTGTGTTTACTTACATACTTGCACTGAAAGCACACCCAGTAAGCCCCAGTTAATAAGATAACCGACGAGCTAGTTGACAGTGAGCCTAGTGTCTTTTTTTAGAAACGGGGAACGTACCAATGGACCTGCGCTGCGAGGAATGAGGTGAATGACAAAACTTGGAATGATCTATTGGTGAACGTACACCCTGGCGATGTCTGGTGGGATCGGAGGGAGTGCAGGGGCAGGCATGGGGACTGCAGAAGAAGACATGGGGACTAGCGCTCTGAAACGTGGAGCAGGGAAAGGCTTTATAGATCAATCATAACCTTCTAAGATTGTCCGTTGAGAATCGATACCAAACTAATTATATTCCTGTACCAACTGTATCCCAAGTCCATCATGTAGTCACAAAGTACAGCTTCGCCCGACACGCCGTTAGAACACTCGGAGTTGATTGTCAAGAATAGTTTCTCCACCTAGTTGAGATTAGATGTCAACTGGTAGCAGAAGCCTTGGAAATGCAGACGACGATTGTGTCGGAAATCCGAGTGCCGGGACTAACCACGGTGTTCTTTGAGGTCCTGTGACACGAGAAGCTCCGCAGTGGCAGAACCGGCCCTAAAGATACAAACGTCCATCACCGTGGAAGCCCTACAGTGAAAGTCTTCAAATAATAACCACGGTCTATATTTTCTGCACCAATTTATCTGGCTCCCTATTCCTAGTGAATTATTAGACGAAGGTGATTGAAGATGGATCAATATTGACGGAGTGTGGCGTGGCTGCCTTATTAGGCTCTTTTCAATCTCAGCGGCGACCATCAATCCCTAATGCGAATGCTACTCTATACTACGCAGAGGATAAAAATTAATTAACGTGCTTTGTCCCGTCGCAAATCAATATAATTGACTGCGCGGCGCTCATGCCAAGTCCGCGCCTTCCATGTTTTTCTACATAGAAATGCTGTAGACTTGATGATACCTGATGAGGGTGTGAAAAGACGTGCAACTCGGTGACAATAGAACAGCGAGAATAGATGGGGCTGGGGCTGGGTGGAACATCCGGAGAACTATCGTTGTCGGCTCTCGGGTGGTAAAAAATTCTCTTCCTTCTCGATCTGACACATTCGAGTGAGCACAAGGGTGACAGTCATTAAACGACCTCGTACGCTAACTTACTGGAGAACTTGGCACACTATCAGACGGAAGAGTGTATTCATCATCGTTATCATCGTCGTCGTGGGTAACCACAACTGTGCGCATAAATGTAATCGATGTTTTTAGAGTTTCGCTCTGTGAATGATCGAAGGCCTTTCGTAGAAGTTTCATGCGACTGTTGAAGACGGCCATCATGGTTGTCGAATAAATTTTACCCAGCACCACTGAGCTGGTTTGAAAATAGGAATATTTTCCGGGTAGAACAGATAATGTGAGATTAAGGACTGCGATAGCAGCTGGTTTGGAAAGCTTAACTCAAGAAGCAAGTAATGCGGATAAATAATAAGTACGGACCAGTTAGAGTCCCTGTTTCAATGATGCAGCGGACGAAACTCTTCAAGATCCGTTGTGTCGGCTTCCTCTTTCCCCCTGGCTGGAAAAACTGAAAAACGCAATTTAGGATCAGATCGGGTCTTCTCTTGATGTAAAAAACCTTACACTGTGGATCATGGCGCTCGAAATCAGAATGTCGCACATGGCGCCTGCGCCGTTCCAGATCTTTCATACCACATCTTGTTACAGAGAAAATGGAAACAGATATTAAAATTGGACTTACTACTGTCTCAACATGAGTTCGTGAGACTGAGTCAATGTCAGCTCTATGAGCGACGACACCTGTCGCGATGCCTCCCCCAAGCTGGACTCCAGAAAGCTAATAACTCTTGGTCATCACATGGTTAACTTACTAGAGTGTTTTCGTATCTTACCAGCAGAATTAAGCCCGTGAGGAATTTAGATCTAGTAAAAAGGCTTATACGATACGCATAAAAGGCCTGGACTACAAATGCCACTAAAGATGTAGTGTGGTTTCAGAAGTTTATTGTATCCAGAAGAATGATAAACGCACCAATAGAGCCAAAAATAGGGATGGACACCCAAAGAATACTGCCATCGGTGAGCGCAGTCATATCTCCAAATCCGGAAGCAAATGCTCTGAAAGCGCTGCAAGCTAATACTAAAGTTTGAAGAGTTTCAAATCCGTAAACGCCAAATACTAGGGCTTTCTTTCCGGGATGGTCATTGGGGAAGGCAAGGCAGTATACGTCTATATCCCGCTTGTCAAGGCTTACAAGAGAAAAGCACACATGATACTCACAGACTTGCACAGAGAGAATGCCGAACAAACCCCAGTGCAAAAGGTATCCTACCAACTAAGCAAGCCCAATGTTTACATCAATATAGCAATTCAGCTGGTGGATTCATACCAGAGGGCCTGCACTGTAAGCGAGGAAGTTTCTTAGCTCACATCAACCTATGAAAAAAATAGCGTACATCCTGGCAATATCTGGTGGAGGTGGTGGCAGAGCAGCCATCGTACATGGAGGGACGGGCGCACAGGAACACAATGGTTGCTCTCTGCTCGGGTTCTTAAGAGCCACTTCACGAGCCCGCCGCGCTTTTCCCCCTTCATCTAGCGAGCCGGTGACTACAGTTATGCCCTGCCGCAGACATTAGTGCGCTGTAAACAACTTGCAAGGCCGCAATTTGCACCAACTGCCGTAAGTCTTGACGTCGGAGTGGAGATTCAGCCCGAGTAGGCCATGTTGCTCAACTTTCTTCTCGTCGTCCTAGGTTTACTGCGTCCATGTCTTTTATGCTGCTATCCAGGTATAAGTTGCAGACCGACTCTCCAGCTTTCGGACTATAAATACCTTGAGAATATTTTGTCCAGCTTCTGGACACGAGTAACGGGGATCACATCACCTAAAAGACCTGAGTCAGACAATTCCCGGGTTTATACTTGATAAAGCCACTCTGGAGTCGCACATCAGACCTTCCACAGAAATGATAATGAGTAAATCGACCTTTTGCTTCCCAATGGATTTCAGTTATGTCACACCCAATTTATTTTCATTACGTCGTTGTTGTTGCTACGTCGAAGTTGATGTCTATCTGGGGTCATTGCTGAATGGAGAGCGCAAAGCTTGTTTCTGGACATTCACGAGGATTGGTCGAGTAGGTTCCTTCCAATGACGACATTTATTACGAGAAGCAACTCTGTCAAGAGTTCCTAGACCAATGAACCTACAAAAGGCATATTTAAGAAGGATCAAATGCTGAGATTAGGAAAAGAACTTTGCAATACATGGCATCTGCCTGAAAGCTTGATAGTGCGTGAGGTCGGGTTTGTCTTACATATCATCAACGAAGCCCTTTTGATGTCGACAGTACACCGGTTTACACTTGAAAATATCCAAAACACTGCACAACGGAATTTATACTTGCCAAAAATATATGTTTCGTAGTTGATAAAGACTGTTCTTTAAGTACACGGACAAATCAACCCCCATAAATCATAAGTCAGCGAAAGAATCCGTTGCCTATGGGTATTGCTTTAGCTCGTCGTCTATGTATAGAACGCCGTACCTCAACTAGTAACTTAGCGATACCCGACTCGCGAGACGAGTGGCCTGCATCTGGTACGATGTTGAGGGTGATTTCGGGCCATACCTAGTCAAAATGATTCAGTAAAAAATATAGTACCCGCGTCCACTAGATCTTACTTTCTTAAGAGCCCACGCCGTCGTTGCCTAAGTAAAGAGAATGAAATTAATTACAATTCTGAGTTGCGTAAGTGGGACCCACAGGACAAACGACATCATATCGTCCCTGAATGACGACCGTCGGTATGTGGCGTCTAAGAAGGGTCAGTAAATCGGTTAAATGGAAATTTTCGATCAATGGAGCAACCCACATTTTGTCGATTTCTTGACGTTCTAAGAGTTGGCCGTCTCTCATGAATCCCTGACGGTCGCAGATCGAGACTCAAGTGAGAGTAGTGAATACTTGAATTCCTACCTCATTCACGAAATAATGATTCTCGATCCGAGCAAATGCACTGTCAAAAGGAAATGAGTATGTTCACCTAAGTAATGGTGTGAGAGAAATGCACTTGGCAAAAGCATCATTGTCTGCGTGGGCAACATGGGCGGGGTCCACCAATAATTTCGAGGTCGTCATCCTGATCAAAGTCAACGCTTGAACGTATTCAGGGCCAAAGCACATACTCCCATTTGGCCCAAGCTTTCGCAGCCGTAAGACGCGTTTCTTCGTCTGCAGAGTTTAATTGCGCATGGTAAGCTAACATCATGTCTCTTCTCTCGGGCTCAGGAATTGGCTCGAGATATTCTTCCCTGAGTAGATCGCCAGTTAGCAGTTATAGAACAGGGCATTGACAAAAAATAAATTACCATGCTTCTGGGAATAAATGAGAGGCGCCTTCTTGATAGAAAAATTTGAGTTCGCTAGGTCAGTTAAATTAAAAGGTGTATCTTCAATGCATTTTTGATACTGTAGTTAACCTTTTCCGGAGTGTGAATATTCCCCTATAAAGAGTAGGAGACAGACTCAGGTTCGATTTTCTAGATATTCAACCAAAGTAGTCACCTTAGAACAAGGCTTTTCACCCGGTCTGGATGACTCTGAAAGGTCATGCGTTACGCGTATTTCAAGAAGACCTGAACACAGACTTTACCTGGGCATATGCAAGCGAGAGAGTTGACCCCTAGTTTCAAGCATATAAGAAAAAAAGTCTTTGAGATATATTGCGTGCGATAAATACCCAGGAGCCTCCGAAAACGTGCCACGTCTCAATCTTCAGGGATTCTCTTAGCTTCTCAATGTCTTTGACAAGATCCCAGGTCGTGTTTTCTTCAAGAGAGGCACTCCTGAAATTTATGAATGAGAAGAGGTGATATTTTGTATTAGAATTGCCTACGGAGTTGACTTTCCGGCACCCCTTTGATCAAAGAGGATTATCTGGGTTGCAGCTGTAATCAAGAGAAACCAAGATTTTTGTGAATATGCGCACCTTATACTTCTTTGGGTTAAAAAACCCTCTATCACTCGGATCTACTCCACCTCCAGGCCCTCCTATTACCCTTGTTAGGTGTTGGATTCTTCTTGCAATGGCCATTTTTACAGGCAGCAGTCATACCGTGAAGAAAGACAACTAGTTCATTGGATGAGATAAATCGATCGAACAAGCCTGCCAACGGACACACCTGGAGCTCCATCTTTTCTTCCAGACACCTCATAACTGGATTATCAAGATGATTAGCCACTTAGGTTTGCCAATCCAACATCGGAATAGGGCTCACTGGAGAGTGTGTATGTCCGAAACCTTGAGCTTTCCAACTTCAAATGGTTCGATGGGCCCGTACATCGTATGCGGACCGCTGATAGAAAGGTGTCAAAGGAAGAACCGTACAACAGAATCTGAGCATACCTTATCGGGCGAGGGTGCGAGAAGCCGTGTTGCCTGTTGGGGCTAATGCCAAATATTGATTGTCCATTTTTGGTAAGGCCAAGCCCGATGGTTCAAGTTCATGTTCAGTTACACCTCCCTCTCTTCGTAAACGTATCATTGACGTGTCCTTCTTCCATTTTCACGCGTAATCTGTAGCATCACAGCAGTATACGGTCAGTTTGTCTCCAATGAAGCTTTCTATCTTCTAACGACCAGGATGCAGAGTTCTTCAACTTTCAAGGACTAAATTTCCAACCTCCATACCCGAAAGACAATGGCTTCTTCATCTGTAACACACACATATGAGCCATGTGAACCCCAAAGTACTTTGACCCATTCACGAAATCTGTCGACTGTCTCAAGTGTAACATTGCACACGAACACTACCCTTCAGTCACAGCCGCACGAACCTCTACTTCCACCCATATCCACTACTTCTAGAGAACACCGCGATGGGATATCTCACCAGTCTAGACATTCCGATAGAATTCTTTCACTTCCACGTTGGTCACAACCCAATGCAATGAATAGTCCTTCCATACATGACGAAAAGGTGTCATATACGGAAAGGCGACCGCGAGGAGGTGCTCGTGTACTGCGATGGAGTAAGAACTTGTTGCAGACAATCATGGGTAAGCTCCATTTGGATAATTTATTTTTATATTTGGCTGATGATTCTTAGCTGTATGGGCTATCTATAGCACGGCGCGATACTTTCTTGCCTTTACCATATACCAGAGCGCAACTGGACAATCATTGTCTCTGGCACTGGGGATTTCAACAGGACTGTCTTTTGCTTTTGCTTCATGTGCAGGTATCTTGTATATTGCCCAAACCAACCTCCTCGTCCACGGGTTCTCGGTACAGGCACTATTGTCTCTACGTGCCGCCCTTCATTACTTATCTTCCTGCTGTCTTTTTGTTCCAAGCCTCGCGAATTTTGTCGTCATACTCATCTGGAGAAAGACGTCCGATCCTGAGCTTCAAACACGACACCGGTGCGGGCTTGATGTTGACCTTGTTTGGTCGACTCGGCATTCTCTTTGCAGCCACAGAAACCAGACCTGGGGATTTTGGATATCTTTATCTATCGTCCGCCTTCTCATTACTTCAATTATCATTGTAAGTGTCATTTATAAAATGAATCTGAACTGTGCTTATAAACTCCATAGATTGCATTCCACCACGTCACGTCTTCCTCCCATTTTATACCCGTTGCACACTATTCAAAACCTCGTCACTTAAAGGACAAAAAGTCGCATGCTCGTCTCGATTCCTGTCAGGTTCCACTGATGCCTGGGAACTCGAATGATTCTGTGGCTATTCCTCACCTAAACCGTGATCCCATTTTGCCCCACCAGTCGTCAGAATCTACTTTGTCCTCAGCCTCATCGCCCAGGAATCGCCTCCGCCAAAACCGGTCACGGTCATCCGAAGAAGGTGGTCAAGCACCAAGCTACAACAACCCGAACTTCATCTCCATGAACCATGATCACAATAACTCTGATCATGGGTATTTAGACCGCTTCCGAAGTCTTGTCAATCTGATTTCTCGTGAGACGGAAGAGGCTCTGTCATTTGCCCGCTCGGATGATGCATCTTCACACCATACACTCGATTCTCCGCCTCTTGGACAGTCCGTTGGGTCTCCAGGTTTAAATACAAATCATGCTCATCATCAACTCTACGACTATGACGAGGAAGACGACTTTTACGCGGCTCCTATGGCTTTGAACCAACACTATCCAGCTGACGATCAAATTCAGATGCTGAACGGCTTCGTCAGCCGAATGCCAACGATCGAGTCCATGGGGTCGCGCGAATGGAGAAGTAGTCTCGCCTCAAGCCACAACACAAACCGAGATCGCGAAAGGCTGACGGCAAGCAGGCCGCCTACTAGAAATGCCCGTGTATCTTGGGCTGAAACCGAATTTTCAGGAAACGACGAACCTCGTAGTCGGACGAATAGTCTCACAGCACGGGCAGAGCTTCTCGTCGGGATGTCAGGCAAAACCCTCCCTACAGAAATTGGCGAGCTAATGAAGCGCGGGGAAACTGTCAGGAAAGTCGACAGCCTGGCATGGTCTAATGTCAATGGAACGGAGGGTCAGGAGGATGGGTACGCTTCGACGACTTCTGGAAGCAAAGGAACTGCCCATTCATACCATACTGCCTCGATGGGTAGTATAGCCGACTCTCAAAAGGCCGCCTTTGCTGACACAAACTCGCCTGCTTATGAACAAACAGAACAAATTAAAGACTCGGAATCAAAAACCGTGGAGCCTTGACTTTCTCATATGCCTCCCCCTTGTATCGCTTTCGTAAAATATTTAGTCGAAGGACATGGACACCTACATCAGTGCTGTATTTATTGTATGGTCAAATCATGTCTTTAGAGTTTCATTTGCAAAGGAAATGTGTATTTATTTGTGTATTCTGCTGACTACGATTCAGAATAGAAATCTATGTGATGTCTATGGAGTGAAGTATAGTTATTGAGGGAAACCGCATAAGGTCGAGATAAGTATATGTGCACTGTACGCAATGCTATCCAAGTGTAACCGCCGATTAATCACCCAAAATACAAGATGTCTAACTTGTCAGTACGAGTCACTCCATCTGATTTCCGCCCCTAATGTCAACATAAATGGAAGTTGTGCCCCAAACTGGAGAATTCGAACTTACCTTTGTACCTATGATCCTCTGGTCGTCCATAAGGATGTCTGAATCCCATCCGCCACTCCAAACCCCATCTTCTGGTTGGCCAATAGTGCCTGTGGGGCCAAACGTGCTCCTGGAATATGGCAACCACGTTACGACGTCCTCTCGGAATACACCCTTTGTCTTTGGATATATAGCTGGCACATCACCTCTGACGATGTCGATACGAACTCCCGGTCTGGCCTCGATCACAGCCGCAGTCATACCGCTTGTTACCGCCCCTGAGCCCTCTGCCTGACTCTGAGCCATTTTGGATGCTACCTTTTTACGTCCAAAATCCAAAACTTCTATCTTCCTATCCTGGCATATAACGCACTTCGTCCCAGAAATACTGGCAACCCTGTCGTCGCCTCCTTCAAAGGGGAACATCCGCGTGTTTCTAGGGCCCCATTCTTCCCAGGCGACGTAGGGGACTTCAGCTTCGCTGAGCTCCTGTCCTTCCAGATCTGAGCCCAATCTCTTCAAGACGAAATCGAGAAAAATCCGACGGTGAGTGATTACAAAAAAAGTAAGGAGTGGTCCGGTTCCACGTGCCATACGAGCATCTCTGACGCGGAAATATATAGATAAAATTGAGCTGAGTGGGTCGTCGATAAATGGACGGGTGGTTCGAATATTCTCTGATGGAAAGGAAACATCTGGGCTGGGTAACGAAGAACATTCAGCAGCGGCATATCGATAATTTCGCTCGACTATGGGAAGTTTGAGCCTTTGAATACATCGCATCCGCGGAATATGCCTAGGGTCGTGGTTGTGGTCAGCGGAAAATGAAGGAATCTGAAAGACGTCAATGGATTTGCTGTCGAGGTCGACATTTAATACCAAGTCCTCCCGCAGGAATGTCAACCCGGTTTTACTTGCTCCAGGTGTACGTGACTGACATAGGATTCTCCCAGTTTTCCAGTTCCATACAACTAGTTGTGACCATGGGCTGTTGGAATTTAATAAAGCCACAGAAATAGCAAGGTAGTCGCCGCAGATAGAGGTGTGGCTTGTAGGATTGCCGTCCCACTCTCCAAAGGAGCAGACGTCGAGGACATCGGAAAGTGCCAAGGGGTGCGGCTGAAGAGTGCTATGTTGAACTAGCCGAATTTTTACCAAAAACTGTGAGGTGGTAATACCACCAGTGCTTGTTCACAGGGACCCTCAGACCTACATAATACTGGACAAAGTTAGGTATCACTCACTATATTACGCAGGCAATCAGGTCGTGTTCCTCGATAGCCAAGGCGCTTGGAAGATGCCGTTGTCCAAGGTCTAATTCTTTCCATTGAATAGGCTCGTCAAACGCTTGGGGGAGCGTCATCGAATACATGCCTACCACGCCATCTTGAGGGTTTATGCGTTTTCCAAGCAGGTACGCGCCGCCGGAAAAGGTGTGCGTCCCAGCCGCTGTAAAGCGCGGCACATCCGTTTCCCTTCTCCATTTCCAATTCAAGCTCATCCAGCGCATTTCGCGCTCTCTAAGCATGTCTAAACGTTTGTTGATGGGAACGGATAAAAGTGGACAGGCTGGGTTGTCGATCATTCCTGCAATTTCAAGTTCTTTGAGGTAAATGAGGAGAGGCGAAGATGAGATGATGGTATGCAAATGTCGGCAGGTTCGGAGACACTGTACTCTGGAAGAGTGGTAAAGGCGCGAGAAGATTCCTTGAATGAGGAGATCATCTGGAACCGAGAGAAGGCCAGTGGGCGAATCCATCTCGCCAAAATTTGAGCTGGAATTAGGGAGAATGGTATGGTTATATCTTCGAGTAGGCTGATGTTATTGTGGGCGACTTGAGTAAGAGGGGAAGAGGTCGGAAAGGGAAGATTAAAGGAACCACGGCTTTGGTAGAACCCTGGCCAATGACAAGCGCCAATCTGGGCAAATTAAAGAATTAGATTTCGAGAGCAAGAGTCACACTGTAGATGAAAAAACCCCTGAATCCAGATGGGCAATTCAAAGGTGATTATAAGTCGCGAAAATTGGAGAAGGTTCATTTCAGCCCCGCGACCTTGATTTCCTGGACTGGTTATGATTGCAATGTCCCTAACTGTTCATCGAAGATTTTTGTTATGGGGACTATACCGAGATATTTCTAGAAATCTGGAGGATCTTCAGCAGGGCAACAGAAAGCATGCTCCTTTTTGGGATCAGATCGACATGGTTTTGCGGGGTCCTTCTTGAGCAGTTAAATTTACTTCGCGCAAGTAAAGATAATTAGAATGGCTCTTGGTACTGGCGTTACTTAGAACTCCGCGAATATGGGCAAGAAGGTTCGACTCACAAGGTGTACGTTGAAGATTTTTCTTTTTCTTGAGGTTTTTACTTGACCCCACAACGCTATGGGCACTTGTACTTTTTGAGTCTTGGGAGAGTGGAGACTCGGACCCCGAAAGTGGTGCTCGACCCTCACTGAGATTACACTGGAACCGCTGTCTCTGACCGTTGTCTGAGCCGGATCCAAGTTTCCTCTGGGAGATTGTTCAATTTTAACACCGCAAGCCGTCCACGCTGCCAGTACTGTGCCTTGAGCGATGGTATGGATTTATGTAAACATACAATCGATAAACAGTGAAAGATGTTCCTTATCAAGTACTCAATGCGTGAGTACTTGAGCACTTGTTTGTGAAGCCATGGCAGCCTCAGGAGCTTCATGGGCTAAGCGATGTTTTGGAGACCTTCGGGTACTATCAATAGCTTTGTCAAGGAAGAAAGAAACCGAGAGGCACTGGCTGCCCATACATAGTGCCAATACAACGGAACCTGACATTTGCAAGACCATATGTGAGCCGCCGGTCAAAAATTGAAAGAAGTTAAAGGTTCAAGCGCCTCACACGGAGTACTTACCCGTCTGGGTCATGTGATCTCACTGGTGATCTCGTACGACGCGAAGGTTGAGCGCCAACGGGTTTGGGCCTTTCTCGCTCTTATCGTCTTCATATACCCCATAAACAACCTTAATTACGGCACAAAACCGCCATGGGCTCTGTTGAGAAAGCCTTTTTACCTATTCAACCGCCTCCAACGACTTATAATGACGACCCTCACGCTGTGCTCTTGCCCGCCGAACAAAAGATGTACGACGAGGTCCTCGAGCATTTCACGCGTACGACACCAGTTTATACCATACCTAATATCGAGAAAGGCGAGCTCACTGAGGACGAAAAATTTTGGATCTCACGAGAATGTATCCTTCGGTATGGTACCATATGCTGTCCAAGTTGCTCCACAATTTCTGATTGAATTATGCAGCTATCTTCGTGCTTCCAAATGGAAAGTATCTACCGCGATCCAGAGGGTGGAAGCTACCTTGAAGTGGCGTCGTGAATATGGCATTTACGACGTCGTTAACGCCAAACATGTTGAACCAGAAGTTGGTATTTTTTTCGCGCCATCTGAACAAAAAAACTTATCTGCGCGATATCCAGGCGGTTACCGGAAAGGAGATTCTGTATGGTTACGATGTCACTGGCAAACCCGCATTATACATGTTTCCCAGTCGTCAGAACACGGATGAACCGACGCGACAAATCCAGTTTGCCGTATGGATGCTTGAGCGTTGTGTTGACCTTATGGAACCCGGCGTCGAGTGGGTACTTTATTTTGCAACGTCCCTGGTAGTTGCCTCACGCAATCATTCTAACATCTAGAAATCTCGCCCTCCTCATCAACTTCGCTGATAAGGCCAAGAACCCCAGCGTCTCGACTGCCCTCACAGTACTCAATATCCTCCAGAACCACTACCCCGAGCGGCTTGGCCTCTCGCTTATCATTAACGTCCCTTTTTTAGTAAACGCATTCTTTAAAATAGTGATGCCCTTCGTCGACCCCGTCACACGGAAAAAAGTCAAGTTCAACCCAAAGATCTTTGACGAAGGGTTCTTCAAGACAGACATGGTCGTGAAAGAGTGGGGTGGCAACAAAAATTTCGAATATGTTCACGAGAAGTATTGGACAGACCTTGTCGACACATGCGAAAAACGCGTGAAAATCTGGAAAGATAACTGGAGGGTGTTAGGGTCGAAAGTCGGCATCAGCGAATGGGACTACAAGAAAGGAATTGCAATTGCTAGCCCAGATGTTATGCAGGAAAAAGAAGTAGAGAAAGAACACAAGAAGGTGGAAGATGTGAAGAAATCGGAGGACACAAACGAGCCGGCTGAACAAGATACTGCCGCGCCAACCGATTCAGCCGTTACGCTTACGGATCCAGTGGTCGGATCCGAGCCTCCTGTCGAACCAGCTTCAAATGGTTATACTCCGACAGCAGATCCTCCTACCCCACCGTCACCTGTCGAGAAAAAGGGGGAACACCATCACGAACATCATACAGGTCCCGCTGACATACCTTCAGCTGCCCAGCCCGCGGCAGGGGGGCATTCCGTATCAGCTGTGTCTGGAGCCGGTGCTGTCGCTGGTAGTGCAGGAGGGGTAAGCACTGTCAACAATGACACCGGCCCTGGTCCTGGTGGTGACAATAGTGGAGATAGTGGCGCTGGTGGAGGAGACTCTGGCGGAGGGGATGCTGGTGGCGATTAAATCTGTTTTACAACAACTAGTCACATAGAGCTACAAAAGTATACCCTGTTGCACATTACTACTATTTACCCGTTTATTGCTTTCCGATCCAGAAATCCGCTACATATCAATAGAATAAATAGTTTTGTCCCTGTCTAAATAAAGTATTTACCATCCACAATCTGCGAAGCCAGAGTGGTATCTCCTTGGACTTTCTACTGGAAATTGAAATCTTGAGCGGATTATCCTGTGGAGTATCGAGGAGATTCGAGGAGATTCCTAGGTCCCTGAATAGACCAGAGAGTCCTTTACATAAAAACAAGGATGCTGCCAAAACCAAGCACAGCGGCTGCGAAGTAGTATTCAATTGTTGACGGAAACATCACGGGCAAGTCATAGTCTAAGATGGCAGCTTCTAACGTCGCATATGTATCGAGACGTAATCAAGGAATGCAGTATCATGTGAATAGTCCTATCCGCCAAGTTCTAACCGAAGGGTGTCCCAGTGTTACTTTGCCAAGTTGATTATCATTGGGAGAGTTGGTTTGATGCTGTTCGGGTCAAGATTGGGAGAGGCAATTCCAGTCATTTGCCAATAGATTTTCTTATCTGAAAGTGAGAAGTCGAGTGACTCCAGCATGAGTGCTAAGACGACCTCTGAAACAGGCCTGTCAGATATTGCCGACTTGAGCCTGAGTAAAGGTAACAAAACATACTCATTTCGAGTTGCGAAAACTTGAACCCACTATTGGACATGATTAACTCATGTTCACAAAGAGAAAGAGTGAATGCTCCTTACATGCAAGACCGCCCGCCTCCAATGAACGTCAATCTAGATGCCAGTCAATATAGAGTATTTCATTAAACAGACAGCTAGTTCTTACAGGTGCGAATAAACCCCAGGGATATGGGCGTTAACCACAGAGTCAGGCAAAGGATCAAGCCACCTCTCAGGCTTCCACTCTTCTGCATCTGGACCCCACAACTCGGGATTTCTATTCGTGTTGAGGATAGAGAACACAACAGTAGTACCCTTTTGGAGAGGAATTTCGTGAATTTGTTCACCGTTCAAGCCCTTCACAGGCTTCCCGAGAGGTAATACGGCGTCTTGTGCGACTCTATGTAAACCACAAATTAAGCGGCATCAACTGTCAATGAATAAAGTATTTCGCGTACTCTCTCATGAGTGTGGAGACAGGAGGGTATCTAAAAGACTCGATAAATCAGTGAATATCGAGAAAGAGGGGGCCGTACTCACAGTCGAAGCGTTTCTCTGCAAATTGCATCCAAATATGGGAGCGAGACAAGGGTGTCATAGTCAATGTCCTGTTCATTATTTGCCATCCGAGCGTTTCTGATTTCTTGACGAACTTTTTCTTGAACATCCTTACGCTGAGCAAGTAATTGCAATATGCGAGTGACAGCCGTAGATGTCGTGGTAGTAGCAGCAACGGTCAGCGAGCTGTTGCAAAATTTGTGAGTAAGAAGCCAAAAATCCAAGTGAAATCCTGACTTGATTTGACCTAAGAGTTCTTCTTCCGATAGTCTCTCGCCTTCGGATGCTAACATATTGGTTCTCACTTTGAATTAAGTGTTACAAAGTGAAAATATGAGAAACAGATTTCCCTCACTCAAAATGCTAATGATATCCTTTCCCCTCCCAATCTGTGCAGTAACAGCCGCATCACCTTCTTGGATGGCTTTTTTCTTGGAATTGTAAATTTCAACCGAAGTCCTGTGTAGAGTGTCGATAATATCACGAAGTTGCTTGATAAGCTTAAAAGGAAGGCGGTCGACTAGGCGTCTCCTGAAAGCTGGAGTCCCGATTTTCGTTATCCACGGCAACAAAATTTGAGCCGGCATAACTGATCCTAACTGTAGTGGTCTGCAACAATTTTATCAGTAAAGATATTTTTAATGAAATGTCCAAAACTTACACCAGACTCTTTGAGGCGACTCCATATTCATGCAGAACCGAATTTTCCGTGAGGTCGTCGAAACTATAACCCAGTCCGCTCTGGCCAATGAGTTCCAAAGCTAAACGCGTCATCCAGTCCATGACATCAACCTGTTTATTCTATTAGACTGTTGAACGACCTAGCGAAAAATTACAGGCCTCTTGGGGCCCACTTTGAGCCTTTTGTACAAGGAGGCGCTGGACCTATGACAAAGAGATGTTAATGACGGATTCTCTGGTTACAATGATTGATTACCTTGTGGGCAACTTCGTAGAAAATGGGAACTAAAGTTTATATGAGAGCGAGGACAATACCGCATTTGATTTACTCCCTACCCATTTCGCGCATATGAGAAATAGAAAAGGCAGGGTTAAGCATCTTTCGCTGGCGGCGGTGCCTTTCGCCTAGGAATTGTAAAAATGTGGCCGTAGTCATGTTTTGTCCATCATCATCAGTATTGCGCATGCTTCTTACCGCGTGTCGTAAAAAAGCCTTCGCCAAATGTACTCTTGTTTTCCCTGATCGAAAAGTGAGATTTAGTTCTGGTAATTATCAACATTAATCTCTTACGCATAAAATACCGCTGTTTCATCATAGAGATGCTGGTCCTTTGGACAAATATCTGAATTAGTTTCGCACACAAGAACAGCAGATCTCCTTTGTGCACCACCTTGACTAGAATATGGTGCAGCGCTTTGGGATCGAACACATAGAGGTCGGTTCTCTGGAGGTATAAGAATCAGATTGTAGTTTTCTGCAAAATTATGTAGACATTTTACCCCCATTATACCATTTATACGTGCGACAGCACCATCTAATAACAGATATGAAGAAAATAGATATTCATGCCCCAAGAAGGTACGTACAGGTTTCCGCAAGCTGTCGGTGATAATCCCATGCCATCGTGTTAAATAGTTTGTCCCAAGATCCTAGTTTGAAGCCGAAGCAGTCGATTAATTTCCATTTGTGCTTTTGACAAGAGGCTCACCCGCAAACCACGATTCGCCTGTTGGACCAGGAATGTTATCCAGCACCGTAGGGAATAAACGCCGTCGAATTAAACGCCAGCAGGTCCATGGAGCCACAACGTAGAAAAACAGCAAAATGAAAGCCTGAGCCATTAGCAATGGATCACCTCGTAGCAATGGGACGACTGTTTGCCACTTCTAACAAACTCCTATATAGGAGTCTATAGAGTCTATAGGGAATGAGAATTGCCGACTCAATTCCTATCAGCCCGATGATGTGCACCTATCATTATTATCAACCCAACCTGAGAAGCGGAGAAAGAAGTTTCAATTACCAACCCAGGCCATGGGAGGTTCGTCGAGAACTCGTCTATGATATCTTCATAGTCACAGCCGCCAAAAATTCCGCACAACAGAGTATAAAAACAACACAAGGTATGAGCACATGCTGATAGGTTTAGTGTACGCCGTCCAAGGGTCCCTACAGATCCAATAACCTTCAACATCAAGGGGAATAGAGTCTTAATTTGGATACAGCCTTACATAGCTTGTTGCATCTCGAACAAATGGAAGACGCGGTATCGGCGAGACTCTGAATCCGATAAAAGTAGGTGTGTAGAGTGCGGATCAATACGTTAAGCCCAAATTATGAGCGATATCCACCTCCTGTCTCGGTGATGGTTCCAAAAACCCGTGGTCGTATTTCCAGTATGATCGCAGGTGGTTGGTTGGTTGGTTGTGTATAACCGGCGTGGAGGTGGCGATCACCTGCTAACGGCATTGTGATTCGGATAAGTGAAGGTCAACCATGCATTGTCAAATCAGCTTGGGTAAAGGGATAAGCTGGAATCATTGATCAAGTGAGGGGCGTTGCAGTCTGGTGCAGTTGAGAATCAAAATACTGTACGATTTCGCTCAATTCGTACAAGGGGTGGACGCGTGACCGGATTGTCCGAAATTTTGGTTTCGGACACCTTCTAAATTAAGGAGGACCCTGGCGTTTTGGCGCTCAATTTGGACCCTATATTCCCTTATTTAGGCTGAATTTAGGCCCACGGTTTGGGACAAAAGCCTTGGGACATGGGACAGGTGGGACATTTAGGACAAATCTGAGCCCTGTGTGACGCGGGACGTCCGAATTGAAAGAAATCGTACAGTAGGTGGAATGTGCAATAGACGCGACGCCATCACATGACAGGCAGGCTCACCCAAAAAAGCCCAAAAATCACTCGGTGGCTTTCCTCCTGAAATGCTAGGGAGGCTATTCTGCCGTCTACAACGACCGTTGGTGGTTAACCTGCCTGCCTATCGAACGCGCCTCCTGTCTTCTCAAGCTAAACAAGTTGCCGATGGACAACCTGATGTCCCGCACTTCACCTTCTCCGAAGAGCCTTTGGGTCTGCCCGCCTCGGAGGGGTTTGGGTACTTCCAGGGTGGGCCAGGACTCGCCCTTGGTCCTGCCAATCAGTTTGAGCTGAAAGCTAAACTGGGGTTCGGGACAGCATCGAGTGTCTGGCTTGCTCGTGATAGCGTGTAAGCACTGTGGGAAGTAAAAGCACTTAGAGTGAGTGTCCTTGACACTCATGTCATGTCAAAGTAGTGTTTCGACACTCAAGATGAGTGTCTACGAAATGAGTGTCACTGACACTCAAAACTTCGAAAATGAGTGTTTTGGACACTCAATCCTGAACCAAAAAAAAATGAGTGTTCAATACACTTCTCCTGTAGAGAGTGAGTGCCGTAGTCACTCATTTTTTGCTCAGCTATTCCAAGGCCAAAAAGTCTATTAAAATCACCATTAGGTCTATATATTCTCGAATTGAGGCAGTACTACTTCAGCAACCGCAAAAACCTGAGACGGGAGAAGCGACACTGCCGAAATCGAATACAGACGGCAAGGCAAGGAGGCACTGGCGAGCAGCCTAAGAGCAGTGGTGGGCATGGAGATAGGAGTCGGGCTGAACAGGTGTGAGCGAGTGACAGGCCATAGACGTATGCACTGGAACCAGAGACGCCTCGCACCGCCTATGTCGTAGGTCTTCAGGGAGTAAAAGGCGGAGGGCATTGAGCGGACGTCGTCGACGTACCTTGGGATTCAATGCCCTCATTCGTTGTTGTGGGAGAGGTAAAACAGTTTGGGCTGCCGTCGAGTGTGAATTCTGTCAATTGCAGCATGGACTGGAGGTGGTAAAGGCAAATTTGAGCGGCAAGTATTAAAATAGCTGCCAACCTTGCAAGGTGGGGTATGTATGATAGCTGAAAGTGTTATGTGGCTTGTCCTGGTAACAAAATAAAGGTGGGGTGGAGGAATGATTCTGTGGCAGGAGATTCAGGGTAATTGGCGGCTTGCGAAGTAAAAGTGAGGTCGACACCTCCGTGCACGGTGCTTCAGAAATCATGCTTTGAAGCCGTTAGTATTGCTGCCATAAAGCCGAGTGAGATGGGATGCGCATACATGGCATGTCGAACATATTCGAGTCCAGTCGACGTGCCTGTTCACGTTGTTTCTGCTAGTGGTGCTGGCAGGGAGCGTAGTACGCAAGGGCTATGGCAGGGTCTTAGCATTTACAGTTATTGAAGGGGCGATAGTGGTGCCTACCGATTTCGTTATATTGTTCCACATACTTAGCATGTTCTCCGAGTTGTCATCGTTGGCGCCTGGATAAGTTTCACTGCGTAACCAAGGCTTTGTCAGCGTTGTTTGATCAGCATGACGGATGCACGATGACGTCGACGACGTCGGGAACCCTGACAAAGACCACAATGGAGACAATGGAGAGGGGAGGTGGTGGTTAGAGTCATTTGGGTGATGGACCTCGCGGCGCGCGTTGAGAATCGAGATTATTACGGTCACGTGCTCAACGGAACCACCGCCGAAATCTTTGACTCCCGCGTTCAAAGCTTCTACTCTAACCTTCACCATCATCCTCTGTCACCTCCACTCCCTCGCTTCCAGTGCAAGCCGTAAGTTGGGCTTCTAGTAGGTCGAAGACGGTCAAGGGGCATTTGCAAGCTGAAAGGGGAGACCCATGAATTGGGAGGCCCGCGAGGTGTGTTACACAGGCGATCGTGCTTGCAGCCATTTTTTCGCCTCTCAAATTTGTCTTAGCGTGCTATTTACAGCTTGAGGTGAAGGCAGTAACTGCATCGTTTCTCTAGCTTTCTAGCGTCATCCTGACAACAATGCACTGTTTGTATCCTGTTCTTCATGTCGTTAGTAATTCTAACAAGGTTTTCATGATAGGTCGACATGCCGTGATAGTTCTCTGTTTCTTGCTTCAGTTCAGTTCAGTTCGTTTTAGTCTGGTAAGCCTCGCTCTACATGTATTTATTATACATTTCTGTGTATTCCACAATGCAATAAATAAATTATGAAATGGCTACTGTGCTAGGCACTACAATACAAGTGATAAAGACAGGATATAACGAGTGTCGAGGTCAGCGCAGGATGAGTGTCCATAACCTGAAATGAGTGTGACACGCACTCAAAATGAGTGTCATTGACACTCATTTTGAGTGAAAATGTCGCGTCGGTGTGATTTTCGCACTCAAGATGAGTGTCGGGTGACACTCATCTTGGGTGACCTTCCGACACTCGACACTCATCATCAGTGTCTTCGACACTACTCCTACTGTGCCTTCCGACACTGATTTGAAGTGCTTTTTCTTCCCACAGTGTAAGACTGACATCCACTTTACTGCAGCCTGAGTAATAACATGTTCTCCAGAGACAACTCCTATGTAGCCGTCAAAATTCTCAATGGATATGCTACGCAGATGAATCGTGAACACAAACTCCGTGAGCTGGAAGTCTTCCAGCGGTTATCGTCGGTGACTCCGAAAGGTTCCTCCACCCATTGTGCGGACCTTCTGTCTCACTTCTTTCACCCTGGCATCGAGGAGGACGGAGACCACCTCTGTCTTGTGACGGAATTATCCTGGTCAAACATTCAGGACTCCAGAGAAGCGTTGCAGGGTGGACGCTTTCCCGTTCAGACCGTGAAGCGAATTTTGCGGCATCTGTTATCAGGCATAGCGCGCTTGCACGAGTGTGGGGTCGTACATACAGGCATGCTTCCTTACGCTTCTCAAAAATTAACGGCCATGATCACTCACTTGCAAGGCCACAGATATCAAACCCGACAACATCATGGTCGATCGATCAGGCCGCTGGACGACAGACGGCGCCATTGAAGGATGGCTCAAGGACAACCCCCCAAAGACGTACCCACCCGAACGCAGCTTAAACAAGATGGTTTCTGCGTATATCTCGCAATCTTTTCCGTTACCGACGCCTGACGAACTCTCGTCTTGTAATTTCAAGCTTGCGGACTTCAGTAACGGTGCTCACCTTTTTCTAAAACCCCATGCCTGCACAGCTCATATTCATACTCAGCTCAGTTTGTATCTGACCAGACCACGGATTATATTACAGCCCTTGGCTTACGCGCTCCTGAGGTTGTATTAGGTGGGGAGTGGGATGAATCTGTCGACATCTGGTCATTTGGTTGCATGGTGAGTAGGTCATCCCTATTGAATCCATCGTTATATTTAAATAAACCACGATACTGACACCCCGTCTTGTCTCGTTCATGTCAATGGCGAAAGGTTTACACAATACTTACCAACCGACCCCTCTTCAACCCCGTAAAGGGAGTCGAATACAACACTTCCGAAGTCGACGTGTTGCTGTATCAGATGATTGTGATATGCGGCGAGTTCTTCCCTGCAGAATACCTCCAGCGGTGCCGGCATAGCTTGGACTATTTCCAATTGGACTGTATGATGCCCCATTCCTTTTCCCGTAGCATGTCTATCCCTAATTATTGGCATCCACCACCTCTTCATTCCCTGCAGGTAGACCTAAGAAGTTCGAGTGCTTTGTGCGAAAAACATTTGAAGAATGCATTATAGACTCTGGATGCAAGCTAAGCCCTGAGGATATGGCCGGTGCAACAGATCTCATGTCGAAATGCCTGTGCCTTGATCCCAAGAACCGGGCAACGGCAGAGGTGCTCTTAGGACACCCCTGGCTGATGGCATAATCGTTGTTTTCTTATGGATTCGGAATTATAAGAATGCCAACTTAAACCTTCAAACCATTGATTGTTATAATTGCTTGATTCAATAACCGACAGAGGGCAATGTGTCTATCTAGAAATCTCCTGTCAAGCCATTGGACCATATCCTGCCTTCACACCCCGCTCCTTGAGCCTCACGATTGGCAACATCGTGCTTGACTAGTACTGCTTATCCCTGGATAGGGCCAAGACGGTCCTTTACAAACAAATCTGTATTAGATACAAAGGTCACTGCCAAAACAGTGACTGTGAAATAGTAATCCATTGTTGACTTAAACTTCATGTGCAGCTTCTAACCTTGCACATGGACCGAGACGTAACTGAGGAGTGTAGCATAGTCTGAATAATCCCAAAAGCCAAGTTCCAACCGAAGTGCGTGCCAGTGTTACTTTGCCAAGTTGATTACCATTGGGAGAGTCGGTTTGATGCTGTCCAGGTCAAGATTCGGAGTGGCAATCCCAGTCATTTGCCAATAGATTTTCTTATCTGAAAGTGAGAAGTCGAGTGATTCCAGCATGAGTGCTAAGACGACCTCTGAAACAGGCTCGTCAGGTATTGTCAACAAGAGTAAAGACTGCAGAACTTACTCATTTCGAGTTGCGAAAACTTGAATCCGCTATTGGATGGGATTAAATTCTGTTCACAAAGCGAATAAGTAATTGTCCTACATGCAGGACCGCCCGCCTCCAATGAACGTTAATCTATGCGTACTATTTAGTATAGAGTATTTGATTAAATAGATAGCGAGTTCTTACAAGTGCGAATAAACCCCAGGGATATGGGCGTTAACAACAGATTCGGGCAAAGGATCAAGCCACCTCTCAGGCTTCCACTCTTGTGCATCTGGACCCCATAATTCTGGATTTCTATTCGTGTTGAGAATAGATACCGCAATGATAGTACCCTTTTGGAGAGGGATTTCGTGAACCTGTTTACCATTCAACCCCTTGACAGGCGTCGCGAGAGGCAACATTGCGTCTTGTAGCACTCTATGTAAGTCATGAATCAAGTGTCATTAATAGAAGATAGCATTTTGCGTACTCTCTCGTGAGTGTGGAGACTGGAGGATATCTAAAAGTTTCGATGTTGGTGCATATCTTGTTGCAAGGGACAATACCTACAGTCGAAGGGTTTCTCTGCAAATGGCATCCAGATATGGAAGCGAGACAAGAGCATCATAGCCAATGTCCTGCCCGTTGTTTTCTTTCCGAGCGTTTCTAATTTCTTGACGAACTCTTTCTTGAACATCCTTACGTTGAGCAAGTAGGTGCAGTGTGCGAGAGAGCGCTCCAGATGTCGTATCAGTTGCAGCGAAGGTCAACGAGCTGTTGCGAAATCGTGAGTACGACGAAGAAAATCGACGAAAAATCCGAACGTGATTTGGCCTAAAATTTCTACTTCAGACAATTTCTCATCTTCGGATGCTTGCATATTGTCTTTCACTTTAAGATGATTCTTTTAAAGGAGAGACGCATGACGAACAGAGCTCTCTTACTCAAAATGCTGATGATATCCTTTCCCCTCCCAATCTGTGCAGTAACAGCCTCATCGCCTTCTAAAATTGCCTTTCTTTTGGAATTGTAAATTTCAACCGAAGTCCTGTATAGAGTGTCGGTAATATCACGAAGCTGCTTGACGCGCTTGAAAGGCAGATGGTCAACTAGAAATCGCCTGAATGCTGGGGTCCCGATTTTCGTTATGATAGGCAACAAAATGTGAGCCGGTACAACCGACCCCGATTGTAGTGGTCTGCAACAATTCATCAGTAGCTTTTGTGTTAAAATGTCCAAAACTTACACCAGGCTTTTTGAGGCGACTCCATATTCATGCAAAACCGAATTTTCCGTGAGGTCGTCGAAACTATATCCCAGTCCGCTTTGACCGATAAGCTCCAAAGCTAAACGGGTCATCCAGTCCATGACATCAACCTGTTTATTTTATTAGACTATCGAATGAGCTAGGAGATAATTACAGACCTCTTGGGGTCCATGTTGAGCTTTTTGTACAAGGAGGCGCTGGACCTATGAAAGAGAAATATTATCGACGACTTATCCGGTAACAATTAATTTAATTACCTTGTGGGCAACGTCGTAGAATATGGGAACTGAGATTTACATGAGAGCGAGAAGGTCGTATTTGATTCACATCTTACCCATTTCACGCATGTGAGCAATAGAAAAGACAGGATTGAGCATCTTGCGCTGGTGGCGATGCCTTTCGCCTAGAAATTGTAAAACAATGTCGCCATGGTCATGGTTCGTCCAATATCAGTGTTTTGCGTGCCTCTTACCGCGTGTCGTAAAAATGCCTTCACCGAAGATACTCTTGTTTGCCCTAATTGAAAAGTGAAACCTAATTCTGGTATTTATCACCATCGACTTCTTACGCATAAAATACCGCTGTTTCATCGTAGAGATGCTGGTCCTTTGGAGACAAATATCCGAATCAGTTTCGTGCACAAAAACCAATCATTAGTGGTCTACCTTGACTAGGATATGGTGCAGCGCTTTGGGGTCGAACACATAGAGGTTGTTTCCCTGTAGCAATAAGAATGAGAATGTCGTTTTACTGCAAAACTGGATAAAAACTTTACCCCCATTATACCATTTATCCGGACTACAGCACCATCTAATGACAGACATGAAGGTAATATTGATGTCTCAAGGAGGCACGTACAAGTATCCGCAAGCTTCCGATGATAATCCCATGCCTTCGTATTGAATAATTTGTTCCAGGATCCTGATTTGAATGGGAATCAGTCAATTAACCCCATTGATGCTTTTAATGAAAGGCTAACCCGCAAACCACGATTCGCCTGTTGGGCCAGGTATGTTATCCAGCACCGTAGGAAATAAATGCCTTCGAATTAAACGCCAGCAAGCCAATGGCACCACAACGTAGAAAAACAGCAGAACAAATGTCTGAGCCATTGGCAATAGATAACCCGGCAACAAAGGGCAGTTATTGGCCATTTCAGACCGGCTCTTATATACTCGTAAGAATCTATAGGGATGAGAATCGCTGCCTCCGTTACCGTCAGTCCCATGACGTGCACCTGTCATTATCAACCCAACCTGAGAAACTGAGAAAGAAGTCAACCCAGGTGGGAGGTTCGTTCAAAACTGGTCCGCGATTGCTTCATGCTACATAATAGCCGCCGCCACCGAAAATTCTGCAGAACAGAATGTAAAAACAAGGCAAGATACGAAAACATGTTGACACGTTCAGCATATGTGGGCCGCCGCCAACGCGTTGGTTTATTGCGACTAGGCCATTGCAAATACTTTCGTTTTAACAAACAATTATTGAGTTCGTGTGTCAAACTGATGACGAGACGGCGTCCGGGCAAATGAGAAGCACCTATTTTTGTAGGCACTGCTAAAATTTAATTGACTATCAATGGGAATATAGTCTAAAATTGATCACAATCTTACTGTGTTGTTGCATCTCTTGAACAAGGAAGATGCTGTATCAGCGATACTCTGAATCGTGATAGAGGCAGGTGTTCAAAATGCGGAACTACACGCCAAGACCGAATGATAAGCGATATCCTCCTCCCGTCTCAGAGGTGTTCCCAAAACCGAACCCGTAGTCGTACTTCCAGTATAAGTGCAGGAAGGTGGAGGGGTCGCGATCACCTGAACAATACAACGCAACAGCCTCTTGATTCGGATAAGGAGATGGTGGTCAATCATGGTCATGCACTGATCAGTTGGGGTAAATCTGATGACGGTAAGGTTGAGATCGAGAATGAAAAGGGAGCCTCACCTCTGATTTTTATCTTGTTTGTAAGTATCCTAAATCTTGAGGTTTTGGCGCCATTAAATTCTTGCTAAGTATGGTCGTCCAAGTCACGACATTAAATGAGCACAAAAGGTCGTGTTTTCATCCTGATTGGATTATCCGAGTAACTTTGTAGATGAGAGTGATAAATGGGGAGATCCCAGTGATAGTGTGCATTGTGGATCGAGGTGTCGACGCGTCTCGTTGACTGGCATGATCGTGGCAAAAGAAAACCTTTGCGGCCCGGGCATACATCCTTCGTCCAAGCGAAGCGTTTGGGATATCTCAATCCTGGGTATCAATATTCATAAATAAAATGTCCATAGCCATGGAAATCGGTAGAAACAAAGTCAAATTACAGCTTTTTAACAGACTATGGGTCATCTGTCATCATCTATGTCCATCAGCGAAGAATGAAAGGTATATATCGTGGCGTCTGCGAAATAAGAGTTGTACACGTTTAAGATATGTACGCTATTAAGTGAACATGGTACGTCGTTTAATCACTGTTATTTCGTAGAAAAATGGGATTAACTGGAGATCGTTCAAGAATGAGAATACTCACCAGGAAGTAATCAGGTACACGCCGCGACACGAGAGGTTCCCCGGCCCGCGGGGCAGGATCGAATTGTAGGCTACCAATGTTGCCAATGGTCAGAGACGACGATAGAGGCAAGATACTGTGACGCACAAGCTATATGATAATTTTTCGTCTATCTCCATGATGGCAGCCTGATTGCCACATCGATAGCAGTAATTTGGCGCACTAAAGATCGTTACCACGTTTCTATCTTGTCCCCAGCTGTAACCTGGATGTTGGGTGAAGATTAGCGGGTTTAGAGAGCATGTAACGGTGGTCAACTAGTGGACATACCCTCCATAACCAATTGATGTGCCCGAGCAACGAGTGTGAGTCCATTGTTATGGTTGAAGGCTTCTGAAATGTCCTGCCCAAATGTATAACCAGCACCACGTGGAGATATTCCCCAACCACAACGATCATCGGGATCGGACCATAGTAGATCGCACATGGGCCCTTCATGAGGCACCTCCTGTACTCGATCGATGGAACGGACGTGGTCAAGGGTGTCGATGGATGGTGAGAGTCCACCGTGCAAACAGAATATCTGTCGGAGGCGGTGAGTATGAATGGCTGAATATCATGATGGGACCGAAGATCAAAATGTCAATGGTGGTAGCCATTTCAGGGTTCGGAATGAAATTGTCATCACACGACGGACAATAATATGCCAATGAAGGACAATTGCGGAAAGAAATGCGAATTAGGGTCACGTACTTGGTTGTCAATGAGGGCGGTGAGGGGTAGGAAATCGAAGAGGTCTGTAAAGTACCGCCAGACATTGGCGTTGCCGTATTTTCGGAGGCATTCGTCGTAAAAGCCATAAACTTGCGTGATTTGTCGTGATTCGTGGTTCCCCCGCAAGATAGTGACGCGGTCTCGATAACGCAGCTTGAGGGCGACGAGCAATGTCACCGTTTCCACTGAATAGTAGCCTCGGTCAACATAGTCGCCCATGAATAAATAGTTCGTATCTGGCGAGTTTCCCCCGATCCGGAAGAGCTCTGAGAGATCATGCTGATAGCAGTGGTTGAGCAGTGTCAGGGCGAAAAGGAAGGTAGGGAGTGTAAGCAATGAGAATCAGCAATGCAAGGAGCTTTCTAGCCCGACGTAGGCAATGAGAATGGACGCACGAATTGCCCATGTATATCACCACATACAGTGACCGGACACCTTACAGGTTGCACATTGGATTCCTCCATCAATATCTCTCGCGTCTGTTGAAAGATATATTAGAACGAACACGATGCAACGGAGCGCAGCAGGCTCTAGAATCTGGGATAATTTCTTATCCACATACCTTGTCGCAGAGTTTTTTGACATCGGCCTCTGTAAGCTGCTTGCAGTTGCTGAGCTGTTCGATCCAGCCATCGATTTCGTGTTCCATACGAGTGCAGGTGTCTCTAGAGTTTTAAATGATCCAAAAGATGGTGATTGTCTGGGAGAGGGAATGGTGGAGTTGATAATGCTGTCCTTGCCCAACGTCACGCTGTCACACCTCTCCAATCCGCAGAATTATCAAAGACTCGCGACGCGTCCTCAGACAGAACGTCAACTGATCTCTCTTACTTTCCAAAATGTCCATCGGTGTTGACCCGAACTCGGCTGTATATACTACAGACGAGGTGCGTATTTTGTTATCGAACCACCACTCGAGCTCATGGTTGTTTAGTTTGGAAGACCATTTATTATCCTTCGCGAGCAAGCAAAGAAAACGAGGACACACGGTGTGGAGGCGATCAAGGTCCGTTTTTCTCCAATTTTTGCCCATAGTTGTCTTAATCTCGTCACAGTCGCATATCCTTGCTGCTCGCACTGTTGCCAATATCATCCGGACATCTCTGGGTCCTCGAGGTATGTTTTTATAACCCCCTTCAGCTACCCATCTCACCACACCCACTGTTTAGGGCTGGATAAAATTCTGATATCCTCGGATGGAGAGATCACGGTAACCAACGATGGCGCGACTATACTCGGACAGATGGAGGTTGAACACCAAATCGCGAAACTTCTTGTGCAGCTCTCAAAAAGTCAGGATGACGAAATTGGAGATGGAACAACTGGTGTCGTCGGTATGCTTCACCAATACCTATTATTTGAAATACACCTTATTAACAAGCCTAGTTCTTGCCGGTGCTCTCCTGGAGCAAAGTGAAGCACTTTTAGACCGAGGCATCCATCCTATCCGAATCGCGGATGGTTTTGATCGCGCGTGCGCCGTCGCAGTCGAACAACTCAATCGCATCTCGGATCGTGTGGATTTCTCCCTGGAGGACACAGAAAATCTGCTCAAAACGGCAAAGACAAGCTTGGGCAGCAAAATGTTTGTTTTGCAAACCTCTCTATCATAGAAGATCGATTAATGACGTTTGACAGAGTTTCGAAAGAACACACACAATTTGCCCAGATCGCCGTTGATGCTGTCTTGGCTGTCGCTGATCTTGAGCGTCGTGACGTTCCCTTCGATCTCATTAAAGTCGACGGCAAGGTTGGAGGCTCTCTAGCCGACACAAAACTCATCCGTGGTGTTCTTCTCGACAAGGACATGTCGCATCCCCAGATGCCGCGCGTCGTCAGAGATGCACGTCTTGCCATTCTCACATGTCCGTTTGAGCCTCCTCGTCCCAAAACAAAACACAAATTAGACATCACGAGCGTGGACGAATACAACAAACTGAGGGATTATGAAAAAGAGAAGTTTGCTGACATGATCAAAAGGGTGAAGGACACGGGCGCAAACCTGGTTATCTGCCAGTGGGGTTTTGACGACGAGGCAAATCATTTGTTGATGCAGAATGAGCTCCCTGCCGTCCGATGGGTTGGAGGCCCTGAAATCGAGGTATGTGCATCAATGTCTTGTTCTGTTTCCTGAAAAGCTAATTTTTGGGACAGTTAATTGCCATTGCAACTCAAGGCAGGATAGTACCAAGGTTCGAGGACCTTACGAAGGAGAAGCTTGGGAAGGCAGGCGTCGTGCGCGAAGTCTCTTTCGGTACAACCCGTGACAAGATGCTCGTCATCGAGGAATGTGCAAACACGAGAGCAGTTACTATCTTCGTACGGGGAAGTAATAAGATGGTGGGCTTATCCGCAGACTTCTTAAGCCTCACTTATTAACAATGAACCTTTCATACCTCAGATCGTGGACGAAGCCAAGCGAGCATTGCATGACGCCCTTTGCGTTGTACGCAATCTCGTCGTAGATAACCGGGTCGTCTATGGTGGCGGTTCCGCAGATATCAGTTGTTCCATCGCTGTGTCAAAGGCAGCAGATGAGGTTCGCGAACGACAGCCTGCACTTTCCATGCGGTGATCTGACAGGTGCTTCCCGTAGATCCCATCTATTGAACAATACGCTATGCGTGCCTTTGCATCAGCCTTGGATGCTATTCCCCTGGCGCTGGCCGAAAACAGCGGCTTGTCCCCCATCGAAACCTTAACTGATGTAAGGAGTCGACAAGTGAACGAAAAGAATTCGCGGCTTGGAATTGATTGCAACGATAGAGGAGAAAACGGTATGCTACCTTAATCCATAATTGAAGTACCAACTGACAAGTCTTGAAGACATGAAGAAGCAGTTTGTGTACGATCCTCTCATCTCCAAGCGACAGCAGTACTTGCTGGCAACTCAGGTTAGGAACCGGTCCTTTCTTCTTTCGCTCCTTGTCGCTCAACTGGTATATTTTCTCCACACAGCTTGTTCGGGCGGTGCTCAAGATCGGTGTGTTCTCCTTGTCTGTTTTATGATCCTTGCTTGAACTGTGATTTTGTAGATGACGTGATCACAGCTGGACAGGCTGAAGATTAGACAGCACTCTCGATATACTAGAATGCATTTATTGAATTGCAAAATACGTACTACCTAATACAAATTTGGCCTTTTGAAGACAGAGCATAGGCTGATTGCTTGAGGGGGTCGGAACTCGTGTTTTGTGACAGAAACGATGGGAAAGCAATGAGGGACGATATCAAATGACGAAACAAACCCAAACCACGACGAATATCCCTAGAAGTTATATGGTACATGTCCTTGAATACTGATTAAAAAATAAAGAAGGTCGAAAAGAAGATGGTCAAGCAATGGCAGCCAAAGGCTTCTTGGCACCGTTGGCTGTGGCTTCGTTGGTGCTATAACTTTGTGCGTGCTGAATATACCCGTGGCCGGCATGACCAGAACCATGCTCGTGGCCGTGGTTGTGACCGTGTGCGTGCTCGTGGTGGTGCCCGTGTTCATGTCCATGGGCGTGGCCATTCCCATTCCCGTAGACACCGTGCTGATGACCATAGCCATAGCCATTCCCGTGAACGTGACCGCCACGGCCATAGATGTGGAGACGTTCTGCCTCTGTAATCGAAGCGCTGGCTGAAGCGCACCCAACGACGTCCTGAACCAAAATCTCCATCTGCTCCGAAACATGACGCATAGCAGATGCAGTCACGATCGCGATAGCAGACTCCATAGCGATAGTCAGCTGCTTGTGCATTTCCATTGTGACGTGTTGGACGGTTGTCTCTGCGATGCTGATCAAAGTCTCCTGCATGACTGGGTGTTTGGCAAAGACGCTAAGGTCGGGTTCGGCGATAACCTTGAATTTCATCCAGGGCACCTCGCTGAGCATGACGGAGAGCTTCTTGTTCAGCTCGATGATAATGAGGATGCCGTCCGCATTACGAAGCCGGCTGCAGAGGTCGAGGCGGGCAATGTGGTATTTCTCGCCTTCTTGAAGGCGGTACTTCACGACCAGGAAGAACCCATCAAGAGCGTATTCGAAACAGTGTTTGCTGAAACCTTTTAGATCCCATTCAAGACGGCCGTCGATGAATCCGATAATTTCGTCGAGATCGATATGAGAGTGGGCAATGGAGCCATCGATGCGGTGGCAGTCGACGTGCAGATGCGTGCCTCTCAGCTCGAGTTTGGTACATGTGTCCTGGATCAAAAGGTGTTTGCTCTCCCTAAAAGCCAGCCAACATAAATGTGTGATAAGCTATATAGACAATTTATATATACCTTCGGAAGTGCGAAGACGAAAAACTTGAAGAAGACTTCGCAGTCGTCGTGGAGGTTGCCGAGAAGGATGTCGCACTGGATGACGTGGATGTCGTGGAAAACAGGCTGGCGGTGCTAGCAGTGGTAGCAGCCGAGCTGGCAGTTCCTGTTGAGACCGATCTGAGCAACTCAGATGAAGCAGTCTTGATAGAGCCAACTTTCTTCGGGCTAATCATTTACAAGCGTCAGTACTTGTTGAGAATGAACGACATACAATGAATTTACCTTGCTACCGAAGGAGGACGAGTGATAATCTCTAAAACACCGTTGGTGTTCTTTATGTGATGGTTGAGGTCGATCTTGCTCTCGACAGACTTTCCGGGGGCGGTCTTGAACTTCGCGGTCAGAACACCGGCGGTGATGGTAACACTTTCAGCAGCGTTGCTGAAATTTTTGCCACCCCAAGAAAGCTTGCCGTCAACAAACCCTATGTACTCATCGAGGTTGATGGAAGCAGGAACGGCGGTCTTGTTGTCCAACTTTTTGGGATGGGCAGAGAGAATCCCCTTCGTGATCGAAATTGGTTCGGAAGATGAGGAGAACGACATTGTGCTAGAGAAGCGTCAAAGTATGAATCAGTTTTGCCATATCACGATGAATTATAGTAAAGCGTACTGCAAAGGTATGGAGCTTGAGGAAGTCTCTCGAAAACGGGATTTAAATAGGTCAAAGGAGGATTGCAGGTCCAGAGCGGTGAAGCGACTCAGATAACCAATATCCGTCTAGATTTTATACGCCTTGCCAATGAAGACTGGATCTTGCCACGAATACAAATTCTTCTGCATAGTCTTTTCGTAAGGTACAGGTCGGGCAAAGCCAAGTACCGATGACCAAGGCTTTCAGAAGTCGGTGTTACTAAATAGATGCAGTGGACGGAAATGAAGGGACCTGAAGCGAGAGGTAGGGTGATAAGGCTAGAATTGATTTTTCAGGACCTTCGAGAATATCGCAAATAGGGTACGTAAACAAATCCAGGAATCATTCCCCGAACAGGAAGCAGGAAGTTCCATGTTCCGACCTCCCAAAGGCACCAGGAGCAACTCGAACGACAGCGCATCGGATCGCTGTACCTTCCGTCGGCTTGACCTTACGATATTGCCACCTATCGCTGTCTCAGTGTCTGTCAGAGCGAAACCAGAAACTATACTTATCGGTTTCATTTTCTTGTATTTTCTGTATTTTCCACGCCCGTGGAACCAAGGAACGAACAAGGAATGTAACGATGAGTTCTTGCCCGCTCAGGAGCATGAAGTTAGCAAACCTGACAGAAATGATAAAAGTTTCCGTACAGCACCCTATGCCACTTTTGTGTCTCTGAACTGAGTCGTAAGATGAACTACTCTTGTGCATTCCAATGGTCAGCTAGTCGCTGGTCCTTGAGTAGAATGTCCTGTCAATAAATGAAGGGCCTACTGTCATATGTGGAGTACTACGTCTGGCGGTGGCTGGTTGTGAACAGGAGTTCAAGTTCCATGGTGTCAATTTGCCTTTGGACCTTGGCTCCACAGTGACACCGGAGGTACTGTTTGAACTTTGACATCGACATTGACAGCGAAAAGACAAGCGTTCGTAACAAGTTCGTAAGTGAAGGTTGAGGCTAAAAGCAGGTGATGAGCTGCGCCGGACCGAGGGTACTGCATCAGTTGACGAGCGCTTGACTAAGCTACTTGATCATTCGGATTCATTCCTCTTTCGTATTGAGGCACCATCGACTTTTTGCGGGTATCGTTAGCATCGGAAGGTATTCTCGATGCCAATAGCTACGCTTAGTATTTTTTGAGTCGATCAAGAAGGAGAAACTTGAATAAGATATCATTGCAATAATGTAAGGTGAAGAGATAAGAAGCCACTTTAGAAGACAAGGAGACCTATGAATGGAATACAAATGAGGGAAGGCAGTGATGGATGCCGTGGGTTCAAGTCCGACAAGTCACAGTATACAGTACTCAGTGGGCGTCGAGTGTGATTTGTTCAGGTATGGGCGACCTGGGCATGCTTCGCCATTTCTGCGTAACTGTGGCTGTCCCGCAGAACGTGGTGTTCGTGCGCTTCAGAATGACCAGAATGACTTGAAGCATGGCCAGAGACATGGCCCGACACATGGGTGCCGTTGACGTGGTGGCCGTGGCCGTTGGAATGACCGTGGGCGTGACCGTTAACATACCCACCACCATAAGCGCCGTGGTGAAGGCGGAGGGAATCGGCAGCTGTAATCGAACCATGTGCAGTGCCTCCGAATGCAACTGCATCCTGAACCAACAACTCCAGCTGCGAGGAGACGTGGCTCATTGCAGTGGCGGTGACAGCCGTAATGGCTTCCTCCATTGCGATGGTGAGTTTCTTGTGCATCTCCATTGTGACGTGTTCGACGGCCGTCTCTGCAATGCGGACCAAGGTTTCCTGCATGACGGGGTGCTTGGCAAAGACGCTGAGATCGGGTTCTGCGATGACCTTGAACTTCATCCAAGGGACTTCGCTGAGCATGGTGGAAAGCTTCTTGTTGAGCTCCACGCAGATGATGACACCATTTGAATTGCGAAGCCGAGTGCGAAGATCGAGGCGAGCAATATGGTAGTGTTCGCCTTCGTGGTGGCGATATTTCACTACCAGGAAAAATCCATCGAGGGCATATTCGAAGCAGTATTTGCTGAATCCCTTGAGGTCCCATTCAAGGCGACCATCGATGAATCCGATGAGCTCATTGAGGTCGATACTGGCATGGGCGACAGAGCCGTCGAGGCGGTGACATTCTGCATGGAGGAATGTACCCTTGAGTTCGAACTTCGAGCAGGTCTCTTCAATTAAGAGGAGCTTGCTCTGACTGGAACAAAGCGTAAATCAGACAGAGAGTTGGTTCAAGCTCAATTAAAACATACCTTTTGAAGTGCGATGACGAAAAATGTGACTGGTATCCGGAGGACGTTTTGGTGACTGACTTTGAAACGGAAGTAGCAACAGAAGTGGACGATGATACAGAGGATGACGCGGAAAACAAGCTGGAGGCGCTGACGGCACTAGCAGCGCTGGATTCTGAAAAGGCGCTGGCAGAAGAGATTCCTCTAACCAATTCAGGGGCGGAAGCCTTGGCAATGTCGATCTTTTTACTATGAGTAGAGAAGTCCTTAATAGGAAGATAAAAGGATCACTTGTCAATGCACTTACGCGTCTGCTGCGGGAATGACTTCCAGAACACCGTCGGTGTTCTGAATATGTTTGTTGAGATCGAGCTTGCTCTCGACCACCTTGCCCGCTTGGTTCTTGAGCTTGGCTGTTAGAATACCGTGGGCGACGCTGACGTCTTCGCTGGTATGACTGAAGCCTCGACCCCCCCAGGTAAGCTTTCCATCAACGTTACCAATATAGTCGTTGAGAGAGATGGAAGAGTGGACTGATGTCTTGTGATCCGCCTTTTTGCAATGTCCAGAAAGAACACCCTTGGTGATGGTGATTTTGTCGGTAGTCTCTGAGAAGAGCATTTCGCTAGCAACATCAGAGATTAGTCCAACAGTTCGACGAATTGCACTATAAAGTACTCACTGCTTTTTGGAGGTTGATGTAGTTGAAGGTGTTAGAGAGGTATCTCTGAAACGGGATTGGAAGAGGCTGTATGAAGATTGTAAGTCCAGGACGACAAGCAGGTAGCTTGAAAAGGAGTTCAATGACTGTCAGACTTTATAGGCAAAATCCTGCCCATGGTTGCATGCCGAAATCGGAGGAATAATGTATCCGGATTGAAGTGCTCCCAGAATCTTCCCTGGATCTTGATAATAGAAAGAGAGGGGACGAATGGACGAGTTCCATCGGAAGCACAAGGAACGAATCAACGAAAATAGTCTGGAGTAAGAGACCATCCCTATATCAAGCCGTACGTTCGCGAGCTTCTATCGAGCATCTCAATAATTGATTGACACAAGTATTCCGAAAGTGGAGACAGGCCCTATTGTCAGACCGAGTAGGCACACCGAGGAGGAAAAAATAGAAAAATTACTGAAAAACAGAACCCTTTTCGGCTCTGGTGCTATGCTGGACAGGTGGCGACAAGCCAATAAGACCGAGAAGCCTCCACGACGTGACAGAAGAAAGGGGGGGGATTGAACTGATGATTCGATGAACAAGCGACCAAGCAGGACTTTACACTAGCGATTGCAGATGAGTAATACAAGTAAAGAGACAGCAAGGTGTTAAAGTTTAAGAATCGAGGTAATTTATTGATCGGAACGACAAATGGAAGCCAGTAGAGCCAGAGTCTGCCAGCCTTCAACACATGAGTTAAAGTTTAGAGGTCTGAAGTCGGTCCCAGAAACGACCGACGGGATGAGAATTTTCCTTTTGACATCTGACCACAGAAGCAGAGGCAGAGGGTGGATCAAGGCCGGCGATTTCACACTGGATGGACACCAACCAAACATGATAGTGAAAGTTTAACCTTTGACGCTAAACCGGTCGAGTGTGTCCTTGTTTGGCTGTCAACGCTTTCGCCCACGCACTGCCACTTGGGTGTCAAATTTAGACGCCAACAGTCCGCGCTTTGATCTCTCCGGAGACAAATAGTCATCAACTCCTGAAGTTGTTTCCTAATGTACGTGGCGACACTAATTGACTTCCCGTGAGAGTCCGAGATAGAATTAACGGTGAGATCGATTCGCGGGTACTGAAAAGCGTTGTATTCTGACATGAGCAGTCGACACCGTAAATCGCAAATGCTGCCCAGAGATGTGTAAGTAGAATTTGTGTTGACTGGGCGTCAGAAAGGGTTTTCTAAATATACATGATACAGGTCAACTGCAGAGCTATTGGTCAGGACATGGGATATCGTATCAGGAGTTACTCCTAGTTCATGTCACTTGAGGGGGATTTGGACATCTGGTTCACACACATTGGTAAACCTTGGTGACCGTCTAACAATGATATTTTTGGTTAAAGCAGATTTTCCGTTCATCTGGTTCAGCTAAGTTATCGCAAGACTAGCCGTTTAATTAAAACTAAACTTATCCCTTATGTCGTATGGTATACACGACTCGGATAAGGTATTTTCAAGGTGCCAATGCGTCGTCACTGCAGCAATCTCTGAGAACTCGTACGCGAGCGCATGCAAACGCACTTCTAGAGGTCCCCGAATCACAGGCAGACGGCTCAGGCCTGCTCAGGCGCAACTTATAAGCACCGGTAGAAAGTGTCCGTTACAATCTCAATACGGGACACTTCTGGACGTTGACACTGTTTCTCACACCAAATTAGATGCCTTGTCCCACATGGTCCCTCCGATTTTCTATTTGCTGTGATTTGTTATATAGCCGCGGTCGCCCATTGGTATCGATTTTATTCAGATACGAGTCTCCAAACACTCTCGTTATTCGGTTTCTATAATCTCCGAGCTCGCGGCCTCTCTCTCTCCGTTGTAGATGTCTGTACGATTTGAGTTCTGAGTACATACATACTTGATTAATAATATGACCCCTTCATAAATAGCTTGAATCATTATTGTTCTCCCGCATATCACGGTAATCTTGAGTAAATGGTTATCAAGTAGTCTGCATGGCGCTAGAACTACTGCCAACGGCGATGACTTGCATTTCGCGCTGAGTGCCAATCAGAAATATGATTAATTCATCCTCAAGCGACAGCATTTAAGAACAGCTTAGATCTTTGATCGCCGACTTTGCGTTAAACACACCTGCAATCCATTAAATTTCGCCAATTTGTTTCCGGTCCTTCACTGCATGTAATTCCGTTGTAAATATTAATATATGAAAGGCACATTGACAGGGCGCTTGCAATGAATCATCATTAATGGGACTTTACTTATTTGTCGTATCTTCAACTTGTTTAGTCGTTAGGTATTTAATCCCCGCGACACAGCTGAAGTGCTGGTTGTTTTGACCAATACAATTTCTTATTTTGGTAACTGCGCCACTCGTGACCGGCGCAGGCTTCGCTGCATCCACCATTGCGATAATTCAGGGTACAAAATCTCCACTAGGTTTAATTTTTTTCTTCTTACTCGGCAATTCTTCAGCTTGATGTTGGAAATTTTGAATACCCTCTGGAACAATCTCACAAGTACATACATCAACCGGAAGTTCAACAAAATTCCAGTCTCTACTTCTTGGAATCTTGAACAATTAGAAGGCAAATAAATTTCCTTTATCTCAAGTAAAAGGTTTGTCAGGTCCCTGTTGTCTCGCGTAGATCTCTGGTGCGTCAATACTAAGTAAGTAATGGTCGTTGAAAAGAGGTGCTTCTGGCGTGGGAACTATGAGCTCGTTCTGGTAATGACGTCACACTAATATCGTATTTGAGAGACAAAGAATGGTTCTATCTCTCACCGACATACGATTATGTTCGCGCTCACTACTTCCCGCTCTTTCGTTCGCCAGTCGGCTGTCAGGACGGCGGTGGCGGCCACTACCAGACGCAATAGCACCAGGTTAGTATCGTCCTGCTAAGTGCTTCGGTTAACAGCCGGTTTCCCTAACGGCAAATCAGGCTTTACTCGAGGTTCATCCCATTCCAATGCTTCAGCAGATCAAGCTGATTTAGGATTTGCATTAGCACTATGCATGACAATGATCCGGAAGTACGTGTTAAACATCGCCTCTTGCATTTCATCTTGCACTGATCATGAAATACTCTAGGTTCTACAGAGAGAGAAAAATCGAGTCCTATCCCGAAATATGAACGACAAAACTTCCGCACCTCACGAACATGCCCCCGGATGGAATGAATCACTTGCCAGTGCCTCTGAGGCGTTCGTCAAGGTCTGCATTACAATGGATCTCCCAGGATTTTAACGATTAAATGTTGTTTGCAGGCCGATAAATCTGAACAGACAAGGGAAGAATTGCAAGCTACAACCATAGAATATATGCGTGCTCGACGCACCGAAGACGGTGACGGTTCCTCTTCGACAACTGCATTCTATACTCGTGATGAGGTTTCGGGCCCACTTTCAGGAGCGCAAGGAAAAGAGGAGGTGATTTTATCAAAAGGCAGAGTGGCAGAGATCCAGGCTAACGCAATCCTTAAAGCCCTGATGTGGGAGATAATGACTCCAAGCGAAGAAGCGGTACTGTCGGGTTCTCCTGATATATTTGTCTTTATGCTAACGTGCACTTGCTTGCACACAGGTCAAGGCGGACCGGGGAGAAGTACTCTGGTGAACAGCACAAAGAAAGTTAGCACCTCGAACGACCTTCCAATGTAATACTACCGCTCAGTCTCGAAGCATTTTCCTTTTGTTTTCTCCTCGAATTGGCGCATTCGGCATTGTTTGAAATAACATACGGAAGGCGCGAACAGTGTAAGTTTGGAGGGCAGAAAGTCACCGAAACCAAAGACATAACTGGTGACGACCAGGTCCACAGGCTAAGAAGAGAACTAGATCATCATTGACGAGACAATGCAACTGGGGTGATTTCGGATTTCAAGGTGATCTTACTAATAAGTTCATCTGAACTGTGACTCTGCAGAATCCGCACCATCCTATTTCTCGATGTTCCAGGCCATCCACAGGCTCTGAAGAATATCAGATTTCGCCATGATAAAAGCCTTGATGAACTTTGCTCGTACGGACAGTCGACCGCCAGAAGAGCGTCATAATCCAAACTTCAAGATTTAGGCTTGAGTCCATTTGCTGTGGCAGACAGAAAAATTTCCCGTGAAGTTGTTTGGGGCAAAAATCTAAGTATGAGATGGGGAAAAGATGGGGGTTGGAAATAAGTAATCGTTGAGTTGATTTGCCACTGTCAGGCTGGTGGCACCAGGCACCGCGACTGGTTGTGTACAGGGCCGGCCCGTCATCGGCAAATTTCTCACCTTGATTCTGAACAACGTTCGTGCTTCAACCTATACTTGCACAAGTTCTCTACCGTAGCGGAAGACCTCATGACGATCATTCCATTTCCTAGCTTTTGTGAGACCTGAACTCATCAATAGCCCACTGTCATCCATCATTCAACGGTCCTACCTGCTGCAAGACATCTCAAGAACGCGATTCTCCTCAGATGGTACCCCTTTCTGGCGCGCAAATGACGGTCACAGTGATCATGATGGACAATGTGCAACACACCGCTTGAATTGACCTGAACTTCTCGAAGCGAAGTTTTGGATATGGAGGCAAAAGGTCAAGTCCGCAATGTACCTCCCTTCTACAGCCTTCTACATTCCTTTCCTCGGCTGCGCTCGTCGTTGAGACGGTGACGGTCGAGTTGATGCCTAGCATGACATGCCATCTCTCTGCTTCACTGGAATCATTGATGCAATTTTACACAGGCCGGTTGAATCGGCCTAAGGTTTTCTCCTTCATTTGGATTTACTGGTTAGTGCTTCGTCCATTTGACCTGTCGGGGTCGCTTTGTGCTCCTAAGCCATGATTTCTTTGACCGCCAGGCGTTTGTATGTCAGTCTACTTGTGGAAATATGTCAAATCATTTCTTGGTTAGTAATATTACTTGACTGCTAGCATGGCGCTCGTTGACCATCACTGTTTCCTGATCAGTGTCGTGTGTAGCAACTGTCGTGTTTCGGTCCAGCCGCTTCTGTTGACTTCTATGTGCTTCTTGACCACACGGAGGTCCAAAAATATTCTTAGTCCCATTTCCTGCCATTAGTACAAGTTGCTGTCAAATTTTCAAATCTGCAGGCTATTCTACATCGACTGAATATAAATTTCCTTTTGAATTTGAGTTGCGTGAATATATTCTGAAGGAACATTGATGGAACTGTGATTTTTCTAGTATAAGTCTGAAGATCAATGAGGTGCATTGGAGATCAGAGCTCTTCATTCTCGGCTTCCTGCAAGGCTTCCTGATGCGATCAGATTGTTCTAGCAGAAGGGATCTGCTTGATCATAGTGCAGGAGAGAGTTGCCACACTGCCACAGCGGCGTCCTTCTCTTTTCCTCCATTTTCTTTCCTGGTGCTGTTGCTTTTGAGCTGAGCTCATTGTTCTACGTAAAAGAAGGCAGTTGGTTCAATTTGCAGTGAAGCAGGGCAACTTTCATGAGATGTTCATTTTGCGGGAAGATGGTGTGTAAATTTTCTCACAACTTACAAGTGCAGGATTATTTAATGTGGCTGAATGTCCACATAGTGTCGGTCGCTCAGCCACCCAATGACCAGGCCAAACCACCAAATGTTCATGACATTATTATTTTTGATCTCCTTTTTGGTGCAGGAGTAGTTTTCCTCCTTCCGATCCTGTCTGTTGCTTTATATTCTCGCCATATTAAGCGTGCCTCAACATGGTATATGGTCATTGGCTCATGGGTGATCACCAGCCTGTCAAACTTGATATTGCTTGGCCAACAAACAGGCAGGCCTCCCAATGCAGGTATATGCTTAATGCAGGCAATGTTAATATATGCCACACCTGTTTTGTACAATTTTATACTGGCTTTTTGATTTCAGTGCTCATAAATTATTCATCTTATTTAGGTGCTCATTTACAGCTGTGGCATTTATGCTGCAGGTTGGTTTATACTGTCACTTGATGACTTTGTACTGACTGAAGCTAGGTTTATTTGTCAATTATTCTTTCTCTCCGGTGGAACTCAAAACTGTCTCAAGTTCAAATGAGATTTGTAAGTAACCTCATTTCTGATCTGAGAATATTTATGAAATGACCTTTCATGATCTATTGTCAATCAGCTCCACCTTGTACCACCAGTTGCATTTTTCTGTGTTTTGATTGAGGTTTTGATTGTAGGCTCCAACCAGGCAATATTTCCTTGAGAAAAAGGGCTGATTTGCCAACAGATTGGGCTGTTGAACCCAGCACAGGTCCAAAGAACATCCTCAGGTGTATACTGTAATCTCTCTGGATCCACAGCGTGAGTTTCACTTCTTTTTAAACCAGACACATAATAACTCACATTGCTCTGTCCAACTAGGTCCATGATCACAGCTGGCCTGACAATTCTGGCCATGCTAACTATAATCATAATTGAAGGTGAGCAGTCTTTAAGATCTCCTGAATTACAAATTATTATGTCAAAAATGACAGTACTAACTGCAATTACACTTCGTCGCCTATGGAAGTCTTCCGGAAGGGCAAACACCATTGCAAACAATGAATTTCTTTCCATAGATGTTATCGCGCGTGTTGCAGTGTTCAGTTTCTGTCCTATGATAGCATTAGCGTACGCTCTCATCCTTACTTCCTTCCGCACTGACGAGATTTGTACCCAATTAGGGTTTCGTTGTTGCAATACCTCCCGTCTCACAGTATCGATACAGCAAAGCTGGAAATTGCGGTAGCCATTCGTACGTGCCGATATATAAAAAATCTTTTGGCGTAATGCTTATCCTGAATTGATCTAGTTCCCTGTTGTGCCATCTTGATTTTCGGAAGCCAGAAGGTTAGTCTGTTCGAAATCAACTGTCAAATTCCTTCATTTTCGATATCATTTAGGATATTTTACATGCCTTTATGTTCTGGAAGAGGCAGAAGATCTGATAGCAGCCGTTGAGTCGGAATTGTAAATGTAAAACGGTGCACCATAACATTGTGACCTTTCCCGTGTATAACTTGACTTATCAAGAGATTGATTCTCTACCAAATGAGCTGGCAGAGTAAACACTGGTCGATGATGCATCAATGATGAGCAAGACTTGGCGCCGTGAGGGTTTGGTATCTAATTTTTCGAAGGAACGGATTGAAGCGAAGGCAAGTCTCGAACTTTTTGCCAAAAGCAATTGTTGTGTCCAATTCCCACGGTGTTTTGTTGCTCTCTGTGATCAAGTTCGGTTTACCACTTACCTTCACTCTTCGACGTTACTTAGGTCATCACAGCACTCGTCCCCCGGGCTCAAAATAAAGAAAGAATTGCATTACACGTTTGCGCTCACGTCTCATATCCTCCTGGCTATCTATCGCCTTTACGAGGCGAGTGTCCCGCAATCGGAGAAGCATCCTAGATTTAGGCGTCTTGCGGCATTGTACCGCCAGTATCTGACTCCGTTCCGAGCCTGAAGTAACAGATACTGCCATTGTTGTCTGATCGGGAGCCTAATGACTAGTTGTCAGACTTCTCGCGTCAGGTTGTACCTCTTCACGTTCAGGCTTGGAGACTCGCAACCAATTCTTGTCTTGAATTTCAAATGTTGACGTTGTCCTTCCTCCTGGTGAATCCCGTCAAAAACTTACCACTAGTAGTAATCCGTCGTGGACTTTTTCCGACGTCTTGTGATACTGGCAATCGGGAGGCTCAAGTTGCTCAACTCGAATACCGATTCTCAATTTCAATGGTTTCGATAGAGTTACGACAGAAATTTAGGTGTTGTGAGTGACGCCGCATAGCTTTATATATACAGTAAATTGAAGAGTGATACGTCGCCTGCAAACTTGGAATATGACTGCTAGGCCCATTGACCGACGTGATAAATACATACAGTACTTCAATTCCGGAGCTGATCATGACAAGACAATCCAGCTTCAAGCTTCTAGTCTCATCTACACATAATTTGGACCTGACGACATAACAGACGCGTTCCAAGTCCTTCGGAATTCACATATTAATTGAATAATCGCCTGGATGTGGTCGTGAAGTCTCCCTCAACTTGAAGCGCTTGAGTGAAAGGGCTTGATCTAATCTAATCTACTACCAGTGCAAGTCCGGTTCAGATGGAGCTACTGATCCGCAACAACAACCATCATGATGCATGATCAACCGCACTGTCCGTTTCTCTGCCAGGATATTGACGGTGATAACCTTCTAACGTTTGACTCTGTGTAACTTGGCCTTCGAAGCTCTATGTCTCAGCTCTTCTTGTTCTCAGTGGCTGTGACTCAGAAGCCTTTGAAGAACATTGCGACTTTTCCATTATGCCACTTATCTAATTCCAGTTCGAACCTTCAAGACCAGTCCGACTGCGACCGTTTTAGCTTGACTGAACCTTGTTGTGAGAATCTATCCGGCGAATGTGATACCGTCATTCCCTGGCGTTTCCTGTGGTACGAACAAAACCGTGTCGAACGTCTCATAGACGGGAAATGATTGACAGACATACTCCCAGGAATGCCCATACCATCATACCGATTCTTTTGTTACCGGGTGTGCGCCCACCCTTCTTGATTTCACCCTTCGCCCTTTCTACACTTCTCCTTTTCGTTCTCTATTCGCTTGGTGCGATAACCCTGGCGGCTGTCGTACAGCAAGCTTGGTGAGGATGGCAAATTCGTTATGGGGCGAGCGGAGCAATAGGTCGATTGCACTGCGGGTAGCCGGTGAGTGTTATCTCTCTAGTAAACTATTGTCGGGGTTAAGGGGATTTCTTTATGTGTTCCCTCTATAGACAATAGCACACCGGCACCACCTCCAAATGTCCCGTTCATCGTTGCATTTGACATTATCTACGTCGTAGGACTGGTCTCCCTCGGCGCCATCTTGTTGACTGCCTGGCGCTCCTCCCAAATCAAGAGGGCCTCAACATGGATAATGGTTATCTTTTCGTGGTTCATCACCAGCCTCGCCAACTTGATTCTTGTGGGGCAACAAACTGGCCGGCCGCCTATGACTGGCGTTTGCTTAACGCAGGCCATGCTGATATACGCGCTGCCCGTCTTGTGAGTTTTGGGTTTTCGTTCTGTTCCTGTGAAGACAGGGAACTTAACAAGATGGTAGCTGTTCTTTTTATGCCACTGCCTTCATGTGGCAGGTTTATTTGTCGATTTCTCTCGCCCTCAAGTCAGGCTCGACCGTTTCGCGGACGCAGATGGCGCTGGTAAGCCGAGCATCTGAGTTACTTCATATATTGCCAATCTCAAAACGTCAATTAGCTTCATGCGGTTCCATGTGTTTCTTTTTTGGGCATCTTGATTGAAGTTCTTGTGGTAAGCAGGTTGCCTATATTCTTGAGAATAATTTCTGAAATTGAATTAGTTTGGTGTGCTTCGACCTGACACCATTCAAAGGCATCCTCTTGGAATGTACTGCCACCTGACGGCTTCTACACCGTAAGGGCATTCCAAAAATTTGTCAGAAGAGATCCAACTCTTATTGGCTCCTTAGATCTAAAATTACCGCAGGGCTTACCATCTTAGCGCTGATCGTGTTCTTTTCACTCGAAGGTACTTCTTTTATTTATTTAAGGACTATTTCCTATTGCTCAATCATCAATTACTTGATTTTAGTTTCTATTGCTATCACCCTTTGGCGTCTTTGGAAATCTTCAGGGAAACTAAGTCCACTCCGAACACAGGACCATATTTCTGTTGACGTGGCTGCTCGAGTGGTCATATTCGGATTTTGTCCAATGGTTGCCATTGGGTATTTGTTCTACGATGAATATCTATGCTGAATATTAACTGACATACAATCGACAGTATTTCGGCCTTAGAGTACATCCCGAAGTTCACAATTAATGACACGAAGACGTCCCTTATTCAGGCTGCCTGTGAGTTCTATCTCTTAGCACTGGAAGAACAGAGTCTGACACTTTCATCACCAGTACCTGTGCTTGCCAGTCTGATATTTGGTACCCAGAGAGTGAGTTCAAGTCGTTACTGTGATGTGTCATATTGCTTAATATCGAATTTACAGGATATTCTACGCGTCTGGATGCTTTGGAGGCGGAGATCCCCAATATCGCAAAGCAGTAAGGTGTAAATGTGTAAGATTTAGAATTCGCAATCTGTAATTTTACTTGTATAGTCAACCGGTTTGTCGCTTGGTGGAAATTTATTTGAAGCGGGCATGTCGTCATCTCGAGCTTCGCTCACAAGTTAGTCACTTGAACACGGCAAGCTCCACTGTACTCTGTAAATTGCAAGATTATTTCCGTTTTTCTCCTGAGATTCTAAATTTCTATCATCATTCCAGGCACGTCCATCATCATCGTGCAAGACGATGGCCGACGACGTAAATTTCGTCATTCCGTTTTCCATGTTTTTGACGCACATTATGACCGATTCTTCTCCAGCCTCGGTTCTCTGTGGGGTGTGCAGAATGAGAGATAAAAATAGGGAGAGCGTGACCTTGAGCATTGTCGGAAAAGGCAAGTCGCGGAAGGTTGGCGTCGGTCCCTCCATTCATGGTACTCCGCACTTGACCTCCGACAACCCCCTCCCCTAGGATCGCGTAGGAACTTGGGCTTCGTCATAGATGTACCGTCGTCCGAGCGCCACCGCGGTGGCCGACCTTCCACCTGGTGCACAGCAACCCGCAGTGCGACCTCCATTGTCAAATTATACCTTTCCGGAGCCCGACTATACATTTGAGATCACCCCACCTGCATACCAGGAATCGCATAACCCTTGGGATTCTCAACCAGTGGTTCCAACTCAACCGCCATCTAACTTTGTTCGGCCTCGCGTCAGGTCGATGCAAGAGCATTCCCCACGTCTCGCTGGAGACTCTGGATTCGGCGAATTTGGAGTTCCAAGGATGGCTTTCCCAGAGCCAACGATATATCGGAGTACATCCCATCGACAGAACCTGCAACCTTCTCAAAGATTAGCCCATCAATACAGTAATAGCAATGTTGGAGGTGTTAACTCTCTTGATGGAAATTTCCGACCGTCACATCACCCGAATCAATCGGTTGCTTCTTTCGCATCCTCTTACAATGGCGCCTATGATGATGCGTACGGTTCAGGATCTCTGGAGGTGCGTTGAATCAGAATACGTGAAGAGAGTCTGAAGGTACTTACAAGGTCCGTTTAGTCGCACGAGGATGACTCTGGCGAATTAGTAAGAGGATTATCAGACGCGGCGTAAGTATCTGTTGGCACTCTTTCTGTGATTTGGTCGCACATTGTCCAATGCAAGTATTGTAGGCTAGCTTCGGAAGAAGGCTTGCGCCACTTTCAAGCTGGAGAACTACCGGAGAAGGACCAAGAGTGGCATCGCCTGGTCCCTCCAGAAGCAAGGGACTCGTTGGGGAAGCAGGAGGTTCAAAGACAATCCGTCATATTTGAAGTTATCAAATCTGAACGAGAATACGTCGCTGATCTAGAAGCTGTTCAGGAGGTGAGTTTTTATTGTCGTGTCCCTGTCTGCATCGTCCTAAATTGATTCGCTGCAGGTCTTCGTCGAGCCTCTACGCACGGCAAATCCTCCAATCCTGAAAGAACCACATTTATCAGCCTTCATCAAAGAAGTCTTTGGCAACCTTCGTGAAATTGTTTCTTATCATCAGGCAATCCTTGCTGCCCTCTTTGCTCGTCAACGTGAACAACATCCCTTAATCCAATCCGTGGCGGATATTGTACTTGACAGTAAGTCCAAGTCGGAATCCTATCCAGTTTACCTGATGTGAATAATTTTTGAAGCCACTCTCAAATCCCACTTTCGCTCTGCCTACGAAACCTATATCAAACACTACCCTTTGGCCGAATCACATCATCGGAAGCAGCTCAAGCGCAACCATGCCTATGAAGTCTTCGTACATTCTGCGTCAAATGATCCTCGAATACGAAAGCGCGACCTCATCACTTTCCTGTCCCGCCCAGTCACAAAACTGCCTCGTTTGAATCTGTTGCTTGAACAAATCCTGAAACTAACCGACCCAGAGCATCCTGACCTGGAAATACTCCCAATTATTCTGGGTATATTGAAGGACTGCATCAAGAGTACACAACCAGGAATAGAAGCCGCCGAGAGTAAGGTCAAATTCTGGGCTCTATGCGAAAGCCTGGGGTTTCAGAAAGGTGAAATTATTGTAAGCCGGTGCCGAGTATTTTTGATATTTTATACTGTAGCTTATGCAACTTCACAGGATATGGATCTCTACGACGAAAGTCGATCGTTGGTATATACCGGACCTGTTTTCCGACGTGGTCGAACGGAGACAGGATTTTCTGAGAAGTGGTCAGAAATGACTGCCGCTTTGCTTGACAACTACTGTCAGTCGCCTCCCATTTTTTTGAGTAAAGATTGTTTACCAAGATTATGAACCCAAAGTCATCCTCACCCGCGAGGAGAAACGGCCGAACGGCAATATTAAACGAACACTCATGTCTCGTGTTCGTTGGACCATGCTCATGCAATAAAAGTTTCAAATTACTGATTCGTTAACATTAGCCAATGCCTCTTTCCTTTCTTCGACTTGGCTCTTTCGACGCACCACCAGAATTCCGACGCGAAAAGGTGGACGATGGTCGGCTCCTGGACAGCTTTCGGACACAGTCTATTCCATGTTACCCCTTCACAGTATACCATGCGGCAAATAGGTCAACACGGCGTTACACATTGTACGTTGCAAGTGATGCACTGCGGAAGAAATGGTATAGCTCCTTCGTAGATGCTATTGGAGTGCATAAAGTCCGACAGGAGTCAAACCTAGTGTGTTGTTTCTGTGGTCCTCGTTGACTTTCAGTTAATATGTAACCCCGATAGTGGTTCAACCCCCAGAACCTTTCGGATGGCTTCTTCCGAACCGTAGGAAAGGATATACAACCGGGTGCGGGTTCAAAAATGACTGGGAAGATTCAGTGTGCAGTTCCTTTTGGTAGGTGCAACCTGTTTAACGAATTTCCCGCGGTTAATTAACCACTTCTCTCAGTAAGTGGATCTCGAAGGTTCTTGGCAGTGGGATGCGGATCTGGGATCTATGTTGGCCCTGTTAATACAGAAAGTGAGAAACTTTACCCAGCCTCTTTCAGCAATTTCCTATTGCTAACATGATCGATTAGATTATCGATTCGTTCTACCTTGCAGAAACCCAACATCCTTGTCAGCACTGACCACATGGGGCGACAAGTCATTCAACCGTCTTGTGGTGCATGTGGATGGCTCGATCGTCTCGTATTCTCTGGACATCCTTGCACGTCTTGCAGCTGGACAGGCTCATTCCCAAACATTGGAAGCGTCCCTCGAACGTATTGGGGGCAGCGACGCCAATATCGTTTTCTGTAGGTTTTTACTCGTAGGAGGAAGGGCACTACGTCAGCATCTCGTCTATGCTCTATGTCTGCCGTTTCGTTAATAATTTGTCATAGTGATATATTCCTCGAAGCGCCGGTTAGGGTCATCATTGACTGTCCATGTGCTCGAGGCGATCAGTTCATCTGAATTGAGCCTTGCCCCAAGGAGACCCAACACATCATCAACAACCACTTCTGCTATGAGGACTTTCCGGCCTTATGGTGAGGTCAGTGGCATATCTCTCTATCACCGCCATGGATAAATTGCTAATTTGATGACACCATTGGTGCTGCTTCTTTACAGCCGGGATACATCCCGAAGGACGCACACGACGTCGTTTCTCTGGCAAAGACCATTGGTATTTGCACGAGCGGAGGGATTGTGACGGCAGATCCGACAAAGTCAGTACCTGATCAAACTAATAGATACGATCTGACTTCTAATGACGTTGTGTTCTATCCAGCCTTGCGAATTCCACTGTAGCTTTGGTGCCCGATCTGCAACATACAGGTAACAACGAACCAATGGCCTCGTTGAAAATGCGTCTTGAAGGGTTGAAACCTCTTGGCTTCGTCAGAGTCGATTCAAACGAACTGCTGGTCATTTACGATGGTAAGAAGTTTCTTTCACAGAACCAAGTCTGTCTCTCAATCGAACGTTGCAGAGGTTGGTTGCTACATCGACAAGCGCGGCGTGCCCACCCGTCTGTGCGGGTACATCAAATGGGAGGTCAAGGCTGTCTCTTACGCCAGCCGCAACGGTCATATCCTCCTCATCTCTCCTGAATTTATCGAGATCCGTAGTATCACCACTGGGCGGATAGTCCAAGTCATTGACGGACAGGATATCCGTCTTCTATACTCCGGGCCATATGCGTCCAAGGAGGACCCAGTTTTGGTGGCGATGCGGGGAGGGAAGAGTGATAAGGACGGCGTTAGTGACAAGATTGTAGAACTCATCCAAACGGAAGAGATTACGAGCTTGACGTCACCCACTGCGACCGTTCCGGCGTTACTATGGGACGATTGGGACATGTCATGAGGTATTTGCGTTGTTCTGTTAGCTTGTCATTTCTTTAGTATTTTTATTGTTTTTATTTTGCATGTAGCCTACATCTCATGTGTAATTATTGAACCCCGGAATATCTACGCAATTCGCTTTCTTTTTCGAACATTGCAAGCTTCTCTCTAGGTTGCCTTTAGCAGTGATATGTTCAGCAGTGGTTAGAGGTATGTTCTCATCACAAATTTGAACCTGTCTTTAATGCTTATCGTTCCTCTTTCGGAGCCAGGCCTTTGTAGATATTCAACGATAAGGGCAAACGAGCCAGCCTTTTGGTTCGAAATCTATTGTTATGTCATAGAAATGCGAGCGAAAATGCGATCTACTCCTCCTCAGCCTCAGTCGTAAACACCATGCACAGACCGTCGTCCCCAGCGCTTACAACAACCGACCCATTCAATCCAAGCGAGGCTCCCAGTACGGGTGCCCTATGCCCTGTATGTGTTCGCAGTAGAGTTCCATTGCGGGCATCCCACGTGCGTAATGTTTTATCTGCTGATCCCGAGACCAGCAAATACGATTTTGGAGCAGGGTGAGCAAGGAGTGTCGTTATTGCGTCCTTGGGAGTTTTCAAAATTAAATTCTATTAGGGCTAGGATATCACAAGACATACCTCATGTTGTAGGGTGGCACGCAATCTCATCGTGCTTAGGTCCCAGATGCAGGCTTTGCCATCCGTGGCGCCTGTAACAGCTACTCCTGGCCCAGTGTTCCCGGCTCCTGTCCCAGTGAGATCGACGAAGACTATGGCCTCGATGGACTCTCCTTCCGTGTGGCCACCTAGCGTCGAGACGACCTCGCCTTTGCTCAAACTGACTACGCGAATACCCCCAGCTGCGCCACCAACGACTGCTAGGGTCGACGAAGGATTGATGCCTATGGATGTGATTCCATCCAGGCTAAATCGTGCGTCGTCTGGTCCGAGTTTAAACAATGGAGTTGAAGAACGGGGATCCCAGAATATTAGGAACCCTTCTTGATCTGCTGAAATAATTCGTTTTCCTGTTCTCTGGTTATTGGCTCATCTGTTGAAATCAGGAATAACCGACATACCATCTGGTGTGAATTCACCGCAATTGACAGGCCCAGAGTGTCCAGCAAAGACTTGCATTGTGTTTCCAGAAGGAACTACCGTGGTCGAGGTCAATTATGCAAGATTACATCCATTCCATGATATTCACTTACGCTGCCAGAGCCAAAGCGTGGAGTCATTTGAACCGGCTAACAGGACAGCGCCTTTTGGATGCCATCGCAGAAACTAGAAACATATGACTTTATTTGTCAAAAATCCGGGGGGCGTAGGCAGCATACCATGACTTCATCAGGACCCTGCAGCTCCGTCAAAAACTCCCAAGTGCGATAATTTTCTTTGCCGACCCTCCTCCATATCCGAATTTTACCATCCATGCCTCCTGTCGCGATCATCTCGCCATCCGCGCTCCATGCCGTGCTTGTTACGCTGTCAGTATGCCCTGTCAATTTCACAATGACCTCAGCATCTGTGATGTCCCAGATATAGCCCAGATCGTCTTCGCCACCAGATGCTGCCAGAGGTTGTGTAGGATGACAGGCAACGGCAAAGACGGATGACTCGTGGGTCTCAAAGTGTTGTACGGAGATATCCTCGACGTGAGCTGAAGATCCTTCGGCCAGATCGCCCACTGTGTCGTCCCCTTCGTCCCCTTCATCGTCTTCGTCCATGGGTTGGTCGCCATCGTCTTGCACTTCTTCAAGAACGTCATCTTCGGTGATGAACTGCTCGCCCTCTTCCTCTTCTTCAAATTCCGGGTTGTCCGCGCGTGCTTTTCCAGAGGACATTTGTGGGTATAAAGATAATAGTCTAGATGGTTCAGTCTAATGTTTGCAGGACTTATAAACCTGCTGATGAGTAAGTTAATAAGATTGACTCTCGCGGCTCCGTTCGAGGTGACGCGATTGCTTACCGATAAAAAAATTCTATATCGGGCAATGACCCTTGCCTCCGGTCCACGTGGTCCTGGTGATCGGCTCACGAAATGACCCAAAGTCGCCGACGGTAAAATGGTCGTCCTTCTCAAGAAACTGGTAAACGTGGGTGTCTCGAGATAAACCGGCGTCGAGTGTGAGATGAATATGTAGTTATGCTTATTTTATTTATTTTTTTATGAGATCGTCGTAATAAACCATTGCCCAAGCCCGAGTGGGAGAGCCGAGGATGACCAAGCAATATATAAAAACAGTCTCCACGTCAGTCGTTCCCGTACTTTCTCTTTCGCCATCATGTTATTATCGTTTTCTGTCTTCTTGTCGGCCCTCGTCGCTGGCGCGAGCGCTTCAAACGTGCTCGACCTCGATCCCAGCAATTTCGACAACTTTGTTGGAAAGGGAAAGCCAGCTTTGGTAGAGTTGTGAGTTGCATCTAGGCACGTACTTTCTTCGGCACTTTAACTAATACTGCTTCCAGCTTCGCCCCCTGGTGGTAAGCAATGCCTATTTTCAGGCGTTTAGCGATATTGAACACATCCGCCGTGTTCAAGTGGTCATTGCAAAGTGAGTGTTACATCGAAGTCAATGCTACAGAATTTGAACGTGACAATTATAGAATCTCGCACCCACATACGAACAACTAGCGGACGCATTCGCACACGCGAAGGACAAGGTTATTATCGCCAAGGTTGACGCAGATGGCGAAGGAAAGCCATTGGGCAAGAAATACGGAGTGACTGGATACCCAAGTGCGTGCAAATGATGCGTATTAGAAATCACATATGTTCTAACTCATTTATAGCTCTTAAATGGTTTGACGCGGACGGCACGGACGACAAATACGGAGAAGGTCGCGACCTAGAGGCCTTGGCTAACTTGTATGCTTTTCGTCAATTTGCGACAGCTTTGGAGGTCTCAATCATGTCCTTTAGCATTACGAGGAAGACCGGCATCAAATCAAAAATCCCTGGTCCACCTCCTTCGGATGTGGTTTTACTTGATAACAATAACTTCAACGACGTTGTTATGGTCTGCCCATATTTTCCTTTGTCCAGGATGCATGGCTTACCGTTTCGGTGTGTAGGACGCATCAAAGAACGTCATCGTCACATTCACTGTAAGTTCGTCGATCTTTCAATACCCAGCACTTCCTTAAAAATAGAATTGTATCAGGCTCCTTGGTGTGGGCACTGCAAGAATCTGAAACCCCACTACGAGAAAGGTATGCCAGGGGATGAATAAACCCGGCGGAGACCAGTGCTAATAGACCCTTAGTCGCGGAAACATTCAAGCCTGAAGGCCAAGTAAGAGTTCCTGGTTTCCTTATTATTTTCCTCATCTTGTTTATATTTATCCTTAATCAGTGTATCGTCGCCAACATCGACGCTGATAACAAGAAGAACCATCACATCGCTCAGAAATATGATGTCTCTGGATTCCCCACCATCAAGTTCTTCTCCAAGGATAACAAAGAACCCGAAGACTACGAGGGCGGTCGTACGGAGGCTGATATCGTTGCCTATTTGAACGAGAAGTGTGGTACACAGCGTGCTGTGGGTGGAGGGTTGAACGACGAGGTATGTCGCGAGACCCTTTCTGTCTTTTGGTTCCTTCCGGCTTCCTATTTTCTTCTTTGCCTCGTTGGCGCCTCCTGTCTCATTTCCTGCAATGCACTGACGAAATGTCCTATCAGGCCGGTCGTCTTGCTCAGTTTGATACCCTGGCCCATAAGTTCTTCATCGCCTCCTCTAGCGCCCGAGACTCTCTGTACAAGGAGGCGCTTGACCTCGCCGCTGGGGCCGGATCGGCATCCAAACACTACCTCCGCGTCATGGAAAAAGTTGTTAATGGCACTGCAGAATACATTGAAAAGGAATCGAAGCGGTAAGCCCTGCTCGCCCTATTCATTTTATCAACATGTTGCTGATACACCTTATTTGTCGTGTGATTTCGTTCATCTTATCTTGTTCTTTCCACCACCTCCACAGATTAAACAGCATTCTCGGGAAACGCAACCTCGCCCAGAGCAAGCTCGACGAGATCAAGATCAAAGCCAACATTCTCAAGTCATTCGTCGAGGACAGAGCAGAAGAGGCCAAGGAGAAGATCGCGCGAGCAGAGGCTGAGCTCTGAGTTTGTAGATAGCTATGGCTGATACTTACATGTAAAACGGTACCACCACGTTGGCGGCGATTTTATTTATATTCCTATTCCCGGCAGCATTGACATGAAAGTGTGAAATTCCAAATCTCTAACTGCCGCGCGGAGGTCAAATCAATGATTGGGAAAGTTAGAAAGTGGCAGAAGGACGGCCTCGTGTCGGAAGATATGATGAACGCGTGATCGAAAAATGGCCTTGAGGCGTATTACAGGTCTCTAGAGACTGGCATGGATTATCCCTTGGTCCGAGGATAGCGTCAGCTTGGGAGGAGTATTTGTGGTGGGACCCACCATCGATCAGCATCCGTGGCATCTCCTTGTCCTTTAACTCCAAATATATAAGGAGCTCACCTTGTAGACTCACGAATTCGCCTGCCGGCGCTTTGGGGTTACCTTGTATAGTTTTACGCTCGCCACCTAAAACCACAGATCGTTCTCGGATACCTTTTTTTCTTTGGCAATCGGCGACGTCGATGGAGTATTTTGCGCGCTTTGGGAACTTCCCGCGATGGAATGCGGGCCCACAACATATGATGACTGGATCTGGGCCGCAGCCACTGAAGACGCGGAAGGAAGAAGAGGTTGAGGTGCCTTTCATACCGCCCGACATCCTGGAGGAGCGAAGACTGCAGAAGATCCCGAGCAATTTGCACACCATCAAAGCCTATCGTTTCCGGTCGTCGAAGAATTCATGGAAGCACATCCCAACCTCGGGTCTGGAAGTCGATCCAGGCAAAGAGCGCGCCGTGGATGAGAAGAAAGCCCCGTGCACGCAGCTCAGGATTATCACCTGGAATGTCGACATGGTGTCCGACCACGCGGAGGACCGTCTCACGGCGGCCTTGCGCCACATCGAAGAGGAGGTGCTCAAGTGCAAGGAAGACGAGGCACCGGAGCCTTGTTGCATCCTCCTGCAGGAGGTGAGGGCCTCCCTGCTGCCCTATCTCCTGCGGGACGAGTGGGTGAGGAGGTGGTTCGTTGTTACCCCGTTCACGCAGGACAAATGGCCTGAAGGCGCATATTATGGCAATGTCACACTCGTCGCGCGCTCACTCGACATTGCGGAGTGCAACATCCTACATTATGGCGTGACGAAAATGCAGCGCACGGCGTTGTGCGTGAAGGTCAAGCTGCAATTTCCGGGGACGCAGGAGAAGGCGGTCATCTCTATTGTCAACACACATCTCGAGTCTTTGCCAGAGGGCTCGATGGCACGTCCTATACAGCTCGAGATGTGTTCGCGTTTCCTCCGCGTAGACGGCGTACAGGGAGGCGTCGTTGCCGGAGATATGAACGCTATTGGGCCGGAGGATGCGATGATTGGGAAGGAATTGGGGTTGAGAGATAGCTGGCGCAAAGGCGAGACGGACGCTGGGGTGACATGGGGGAATCAAGGCCAGAACAGCGGGGGCTTTCCTGCGAACAGACTGGATAAAATATTCTATTTGCCCGCAATGGGGTACAAGCTGGACGAGCCCAAGAGGATTGGGGTGGGACTGAAGGTCAAGGAATCCTCGAACCAAGCGCTGTGGGTCAGCGATCACTATGGACTGGAGACGACGCTGCGAATGTTGAAGCCTCGATCGAATTCATCTTAACTCTTGTTGTGCTTTCATGCTTTCGTTCTGGTTCAGTTTCATTCTCGATTTTAAAAGTATACTTACTGTAGTAGTTCAGAACTCTGTTGATGTGCTCAGTAGTCTTGTTGCATTGATAGCGAATTAGTCTTTGTTCATGTTGCATGTTGTATCAGGAGTAATAAAATGAGGTTTCAATAGGATCGAGAGCAGACACAGAAGACTGGATGAAGGAATGAAATAAGAAATTTAGACGCCTTCGGACTAGGATTGTTGGGTGTTTGGCACCTGCAGCTGGTGGCTCTGTTTGTGCCGCTCGAGTCAGAGGTTTTGTCGTCGGTTATCTGAGATGTCGTCAGAGCAGCAGCAGCAGCAGCCTTCAGAGATGTAACATATTCTCTCAAATGTCCAAATGCATCCATATGTTGCTCGAAGCAGGTGGTCAATTATTAATTCCGACGTGACAAATGATGTCTGACGCGCGACAGCTGAACTGCACTGCTAGTGCGCAAGGGTTCTAGATGGTCATTGGGCTGAATTGAATAGCAAAGAAGGCCTGAAAGGTTTCAAATAATGGCTTGGAAGGCAGGGAATGTTGCAATAAGAGGAAAAGCCATGTCCAGCGTGGTCAACGAAGACCGCTCCGCAGTTGCACGCATTATTTTAGCGAGTGTTGTCATTTATTTGTCCGTGGTTTCGCAAATAAATTTGATGGTTGGGCTCTTCCTTGTGCTTCCACGTTCGCTGTAATACCCTCGCCCTCGTTGCCGTTCCTCCCCTCGTCCACGATGAAGTCCGTGTTCGCCTCCGTCGCCGCCACTTTGCTGCTCGCTTCCAGCTCCGTTGCCCAGCTCATGGTCAATACCCCGTGAGTTCCCCCTGTAGTCCCCGCTATTCTGGAAATTTCCTTATCGTACCACTTAGCTTGAGCGTCGTTGTCTGCCAGCCAACTTTGCTCTCCTGGACTGCTGGAACTCGTACGTTGCTCGTCACTCACGCCCTTAAACTCTGTACTGACGTTGGCCTTCTGCAGCTCCCTACTTTTTGGTTTGTGATGTAACTGCTTTGTCATTTATTTGGTGTTGACCTTTTCTTCGGTTTCAATTTACATAGAGGTATACTCTAATGCGAATGGCTTGTGACATTAATCTGATGTTTAAACTAGCATTCTCCCCGGTAACCAGCCTGGAGCGGCTGCTCTACTCAATTTCCCGCCTCAGAACGGTCTTTCCATGACCTGGATCGCCAACTTCAGCGTTGGTATGTCTTGACAGTTTTCAAACTTATTCCAAACTCATATGTGGTTGCTTTTAAGGCACCACTCTTGGCTTGAACTTGCGTGATAATACTGGTACCCTTGTCCAATCGGCCCCATTCACCATTCAATCCGGTGGTAAGCTTTCTGACGCTCCAACTGTGGTTCCGGTCATGACACTTGTTTGCAGGTGATCTCTCTTGCTTGACTGCAACTGGCTCTTCGTCGTCGTCCTCCGGAGCTGCTGGCTCTACTCCTCCAACCAGTGCTCCCGCTACTACTCCCCCAGCTACCACTCCCCCAGCTACCACTCCACCTGCCACCACCCCAACGGCCCCGGCTGTCACGTCTCCCAAGTACGTTCTTCTGTCTCAATGAATGAAGATAGAGCTAATGATTTGATTTTGTAGGCCCACGACCAGTGGAAGTAGCACCGCCCCGAAACCCACTACCTCATCTTCGGCCGTATCCGCATGGAATATCAACATTGGGTTAGCGGGTGTTTTGGGAGCTGCTCTTGTCTCCCTCATGGCTTAATCAGTAAAATGATGACGTTCCGAGAAGTATGTCTGCCTTGTCTCGATGGAACTCCCTCCACGTATCCGTTCGTTCCGCCGTCGGCAGGCTATCTGTATGGCGTTCGTCTCAAGGAATTGTCCTTTTCCGTTCAAAGACTATTCTTGCTTACTGACACTTTCTTCTCTGGACCTGACATTTAACACGAACGAACCATCTTCTACACTTTCTCACAGCCCTTATTTACCATGGAAAAGTTTTTCTTTTTTTTGAACTTCATCGCATTTGCTATTGGGTAATTACGTCGCGGTGGGTGTAGTTTACCCTTTTCTGTCATCAGTTGTTGAAAACATTTTGTACATACCCCATGCTTCTTTTGCGTACATAGTTAATTATTGTTATGAATGAATGAGATGTATGTGGTGTTTTACCATGGTACACTATAGGTCCTCGGCGTCTTCATATCTACCTTGTCTGCTGCATGCGAGGCGAAAGTCGACTTTTCTGTTATTGTGGGCCAATTCAAGAGGTAATTTTAGGCAAGAAACTAAATATATACCCACCAGAACTGCAAATTTAGGTGCATCCTAAGCATCATGATCGGTTTCCGGCTGCGATAACGTTTGCAGTGATCTAAAGTTAATGCGATCAGTTCTAGGCTTTTGAACAAAACTGTCATGATCAGGGGCACGGGGACAGAACCTCGACTTCCGGTCGTGTGCTTCATAGGACTCCGCCGTCGACAAGATTCAGAGATAAAAAACGCCTGCTTAAGTACTCGAGCTCGAGCCTCGAAGGGACTTGGCGGTGACGCAGACGATGGTGGCGCTCTCGAACTTGAACGCCGAATAACCTGTCTGACCCATCTTGGAACAAATTGTAGATGTCCATGCGGGCCGCAGTGCTTTGCGCGCACTTTTTGGCCAAGCTGTTTGGCGGAGAGTATTTGCGTCGACGTGATGAACTGGTGCACTGATGAGATCTACGCTGTCATCGATGGATGTGTATCACGACGCTGTTCAAGCGCTGACAGTGCGCACGAGAGAAAGTCCGAGTGCTCGAGGATTCCTGGGATTTGCAGTGGGATTTGGTGCCGTAAGTCAGTCTCTCCACCTCGGCCGAAGTTCTGGTTCCTATTGCGTACGGCGACTAGACAAGTTAGACGCTGGCCTCATGTTGGGGAATCATTCGAGCGCTTCACCGTATGACGACGTCGCGGACGGGTGCCTGGGAATATTTTATGCCATCAATTGGACCGGTGAACTTGTCTTTCGTCGTTCTTCTACCTCTTCTCTCGCCACTTACGATATGTACGCGCTGTCTCGGTTTCGACGGTCTCTGGTGCAGCGAGAGGTCGGGCAGTAATTCTTGTATCCAGTCCAACCGCCTTGATTTGGGTTGTTAACCTCCCATGAGTCCAAGAATCAACGACTCAGACGATCCGTGCCCTACCACACTTGCTGGTTACGAATCTGCTTTTGATTTTCGGTGTCTTGTTCTTTGGCAACAGAAATTGGGAAAGGAAAAACGCTGTCAACCGCTGTACAAAATTTGAATGCTTTTGCATCGATACGGTCGCTGGATAAGTTCCAGAGAATCACGAGCACCAATAAAAAAACGAAGGGCTCAACGCAATGTTAAAAGTGATCTCAGCTTTGGTCTCGAGTAAGGCTATTCAAACGCGTCCTGTGTTTCTGTATAATTGCAGAGAACCTCTCGCTTGCCCAAACTCGTCAACTCTGGGTCGAATTGGCCGAAAACGCGAGCCCGAGGGAGCGCCACACAGCTGACTGCTTGCGAACCCTGCCTACTGCTCAGGAGCCAGAAGCCCTGCATGGCGTCAACCAGAGTCGACCTTGTGAACCCTGTGAGGGTCACTGGGATGGAAACGCTGATGGTGGAAGGTACCCCAAGCTCTCAGCACAAAAAGAAAAGAAACTCGTTCGGCTCCGGACACCAGAGACGCATCCTGAGCATTCAGACGCCCTTGGTGTTTTCACATGGCCCTTTTTAATTTTGTGCGTCTCACGCACAGCAGCCTGAGCACAGCAACAACTTGAATAAGTGAGTTATACCATTCAAAATTAACCCCTTCTTGACCCAAGGGGGTTCGAAAAATATAAAAAAGGACACGGGGTTCCGATTTTTTTTTAGTGGACTTTTGGTGAACCAACCAGCCAACGTAATCAGGCACGCGTCTATATTAGGAAGTATGATGTCATCAGCAGGCTATATTTCCTCCGCGTCCTCCCCTTGACGTCACACAAGCCTCGCAAACCCAATTTCTCTTTCATTTTTCGCTGTTACTGCTCCTCTTAGCCTATGTGTCCTTGCATGTCTCTGTTGTGCCGAAACTTGTGCTTGTGTGGCGGTTTGATGCTCTCGAAACCCGCCGTCCCATATTTATTTCACTTTCAACTTGAATTACTGGTTAGGGGTGTCCACCGCGCCATAACAGCGTACGGCTGTAAGGCTATGGGCACTCTACGGTGACGGCGCTGCTGTTACCGTACTGTAAGTCAGTCTTTCAAATGCTCAACAGTCTGGCACGTTCAAAAAATGGCCGCCTACGGTCATATTTACCGTTAATATGTCTTTGGGAGCTTTATGACAGAAAATTCACTGCCTGATCTCCAATATTGATGTTATTCTGTTGCTCTATTTACCTACTACATGGTCTGAAGTACACTGAATATAAGTTTTCCAGTAAATTTTGACAGTTATTTGAGCTGTTTTTACCGCAAAAATAGGAAGGTCCAAAAATTTTTTAGCGGCCTGACTGCTGAACCAACCACCCGACCCCGTGTCCGGTATAAAGATCCCGAGAACCCCTTGTCTTGACCAACCAGGTAGTACGATTTAGTCCCCGACTACTTTTAATTGGTCAAGCACTAACGGATCGTTCTACAGAAACACACCAGCGTGTTCCACAACCAGTGCTCGGACGTTCAGAAATTAAAACGTACCGACCGACGACCGAGCGCCCAGTCGGACGACTGCACCAAGGTTTCGAAAGGCCCCAACCAACCTTTCTGAGCTGATTTTTTTTGGTTCTGAAGAGGTGTACAGCTCAATGCAGACGGTCCATTGAAGATGATGGAAGCTGGGCCTCGAACTTATGACTATCAAAACGCTCAGGGTATATTTCCGATGCCCTCTGTGGGTATCTTCGCCATATAATTCCCACTCTTTTTCATTCTTCATCCAGTCCTGATCCCGAAAGCTTTGTCGAAATGCTCTTCAAATCCAGGCACTGAGTCCGGTCAGTCCCGTAAACTTTCCTTCTGGATTCTCAATGGGAAATCATTGGTCTGCTCGAGCTGACCCGAGTCACAAAATGGCGTGTATCCCAACGCGCCTTTTGAAAAAAGTATGGAAGAAGGTTCACGAATTACAGTGTTTCAACGTTGTCCAGTGGTTCCGAGTCCTGCCACCCCTCATTCACTCGAACTCCAGCAACGATTCTGCAATAACTTACCCCACGCTTTCTCCGGTATTTTACTCTTGGAAAGATTCGTCAGGTCGTTTATTTTGTATCCGTTCCAGGTTCAACGCCACGAGCCCGAATGTGGCGGATCCGGCACTTGCCAGTAACGTGGGTCAACCTTTAAAGGAGATCTCGATCGAGATGCAGGGACGTTGAACGATGCTATTTTGGAGACATTTTGAGCGGGTCCAATAAATATAGGCCCGCACTTGGGTTATGCCTGCCAAAGTCGTAACGATTGCCTCTCACTGACCGTCGGGGTGAAGGGGGAATACATTCGGATTCATATATTACACAACCGACCCGCCCCATCTTCTCAGCGTTCCCTGCCTACGTTTATTCTCTCCCCCTACGGCTGGACGGGCAAAAACACCTACGTTATAACGGCTATTCTTGGGGTATAATGTCGAACATTATCGGACAGTGGTCGATTATAGACTACATTCACCAGGGACCATGGTACAAGAATCGGGGTTTGCTTCTGCTTATGATCAGTAGAAAATTAAGTTGATTGTTTGTTTTCAGGCATTCTTACTCTCAATCTTTTACTTCTCATTCCTCTAATGACGTCTGTGGTCAATGGACTTGATTCATCCCTCATCAATGGTGAACCGTTAAATCCGTTCAGAAAGTCCAATCTTCATTAACACTGAACCCTGGGCGCTTCCAGGTCTTCAGATCTCACCAGATTGGCAAGAGTACTTCAACCATCCGAAAGGGAAGACGTTAGGTACGGTCTTTGTGGCCTTACATTGTTTAATAATATTGATTATGAAAAATGAACCCTTAGGACTTCTTAATTCCGCGCAATTCGTTGGCAATCTTTCTGGCTTGCCATTTTCACCATTCATTTCAGATATTTATGGGCGGCGAGCTTCTTTATTCTTCGGAGGGCTGATAATGTGTGTTGGTGTTGCTCTACAAGCAGCCGCTTGGAATATCCCTATGTTTATTGGTGCACGGTATACAAGTGAGCAAAGTCACCATTATTTCCGTTTGTTAAAAAATTGACTGCCAATAGTTGGATTCGGCCTCAGCTTTTGCCAAAATGCTTCTCCCTTGCTTCTCATTGAGCTGGCCTACCCGACTCAGGTGCGCACAAATGATTCGACCACTTCTCTTAGTTGTGACCTAATCTACCCTGCTGCCAACAGCGTGGAAGAATCACTGCTATGTTCAACACCTGCTGGTATTTCGGCAGTATTATCTCAGCATGGGTATGTTATATCACCAAGACTGGATAAAATCCCATTTATCTCCTTCACAAGGTCTGTTTTGGGACTTTCAATCACGCCAGTGGCAGTCAGTGGTCATGGCGTGTGCCCACACTCGTTCAGGCGCTCTGTCCCCTTGTGCAAATTATCGTTGTTTGGTTTATGCCTGAGTCCCCTCGGTGGCTCATCTCCAAGGGAATGGTGAACTGAGATGCTCCACCTGTCGAAACCTATGCTAATTTTGGCTGTTACAGGAATCCAAAGCCGCAGCCATCCTAGTAAAGTATCACGCTTGGGGCAGCGATGAGCATGATCCCCTGGTTATGTTTGAGATGGCCCAGATACGGCACGCCATCCGCATCGAAGAAGAGATCAACAGAACTACTTCCTATTGGTCTCTCTTTTCCCATTCTGGAAACAGGAAGCGCATGCGCATTATTATGGGCATAGCCGTTTTCTCTCAGTGGAGGTGCGCTTTTATCAAATAAATACCAATCTAGTATTCACTTGATCACCTAGTGGCAACGGTCTGGTTTCCTATTATATAAACCTTGTTCTTGAAGGAGTTGGCATCACATCAACCGACAAGAAGGCTATCATCAATGGTTGCTTGCAGGTACGATTATCCATGGTAAAGGGTATAAGTCGACGAATATTAATGACCGTCCAGATATTCAACTTTGGTATCGCAATAGCGGCTGCTATGCTTGTCGATATCGCCGGTCGCAGGCCACTTTTCCTCGTATCTAATTCTGGGATGCTTATTAGTGAGCTATTCTTCTATTTTTGCTTGTCGTGTTCGCTAAAGGAATATTTAGCATTCTGTATATGGACTATAACAAACGCGCTTTACAATGCTCTGGGCAATGTCGCTGCTGCTAAAGCTACAATTCCTCTTATCTTCTTTTTCTTTTTATTCTACGACATTGCATACACGCCACTCTTGATTGCGTATGCTCTAGAGATCTTACCTTTCAAAGTCCGTGCAAAAGGTTTTGCTGTCATGGTGAGTTTATTGAGAAATACTCCTCACTCAGTCGAGAACTTCGTTCAATTTAGAACTTGACAATGATGGCCACTATTGCTTTCAACCAATTCGTTAATCCGTGGGCCCTCGCTGCCATAGACTGGTGGTACTACGTGGTGTATTGTGGCTGGCTCGTCATCGAGTTTGTCTTTGTCTTCTTCTTCATCGTGGAGACGAAAGGTACGAGTTCCGCCTCGTTTCATGATCATGAAAATCTCAGTTTTCTGCTTCAGGGCGCACGCTAGAGGAAACAGCTGCCTTGTTCGACGGTGACGATCACCCTCGGGACCTCATGGCCATGGGTGGTGAAGCGGCGACAATGACAATGCGGCTCAGCCAACATTTTGCACTCCCCAACAAAGACAAAGACGCGGAACGGACGGAAGACAAAACAGACGAATATTACCAAATGAAGAGACGATACAGGGACTCGGACATTACTGATTCAAGCGCGGACCTCCAACCGCGCGCTATATGATTACGACATTGCTACTCTGATTATATTATTTGTATATTTAACTGCCTAATCACCTCAGTCACGGCTCAGGGCAGACCACTTGTACATATATACTCACTACGGCTGGTGCATCCAGGGGTTGCCTCCAGTTGCTATCAAGCTTTAACGACGATCCTTTTCATGTAATTATCAATATGATAACAGTTCAACAATCAATGAAATCATAAACGCTCTATTATAATACAGACTTTACCAACTCACGTCTATGTACGCAAGGTGAGGAAGTCGTTGCGACCTGCAAAATTCGTTTAGATTCTCATTTTTATATTTCTAGGAAGTATAACATCGCCAAACAAAACTTGAAAGGTCAATCACCGGCGTCTAAGTCATGACGTAAGCAGTTTCTTTTCTGACGTCAACCACACGAGCAATCGCTATTAGGGCGAAAAGCCCGTCCAGGTACGTCGTCTACCTTGTGTAGAGAAAACACGCTTGATGATTTGATAATTCTTCGCGGTTACTAGAGATTCCATCACATGATGGGTGTGGCCAGAGTTTCGTCGGGCTTTCTCCGATGAAGTTTCCCTCCATCTTGGTGGCACAGCGTGAGAGGGCCTTGCCAGTTAAGAAAACCTGAGGTGCACTGGAATCGGGACCGCAAACTTAAGTCGTTCAAACTATATAATATCCGACACATCTGACCCACGAATCTCGATTACTCGTTGGTGATTTGCCGTATGGCGGAATGGAGTTGTTTAAATTCCCTATATCAACTGAGGGAATCTTCGAATTCCGAGTAAGTTTAGTTCTACCGACTTTCCCTTCCACCGTCTACTGGGTTGTCGTGGCCTTTCGGCGAGCTGAAGCCTTTCGACTGGGCTCCCTATCGTCAGACCCAAGGCCTCATGGCGCCGACGGTGAATGAAGCGCATTGGTCAGTTGTCGATTTTATCCACACAGGCCCATGGTGGAGGAATCGAGGTTTGTGTGTGTACCGAAACTAGAATGCGTAGAGCTAACGGTCGCGGCGGCAGGGATTCTTCTATTGAATATCTGCCTGTTGATTCCGCTCATGACGTCGGTAGTCAATGGGATCGATTCATCCCTCGTAAATGGTGGGGTGATGTTGTCACCTTAGACTGATTTGTATCTAAACGACCCTGCCATTTCTAGGTCTTCAGATCCTGCCTGAATGGCAAAGCTACTTTAATTTTCCGAAAGGAAGGACCCTAGGTATGCCCACCGCGCTCACGGCCATGGAGCAGGTAGACCAACGATACCTTGCCCTCAGGAATCATCAATTCCGCCCAATTTCTGGGCAACCTTTCCGTGCTGCCATTTACACCATTCGTTTCTGACATCTTGGGACGAAGATCCGCTCTATTCTTTGGAAGTGTCATCATGTGCCTAGGTGTTGCTCTGCAGGCTGCTGCCTGGAGTGTTCCGATGCTAATCGGTGCTCGGTTTACCAGTGAGCAGTTTTGTTCAACATAAACCATGTCTCTCACTTAATTCCGTGCAATCTTAGTCGGAGTCGGTCTCTCTTTCTGCCAGAACGCCTCACCGCTGCTTCTCATCGAACTCTCCTACCCAACCCATGTGCGCACTGACCCGATGCTCTGTGTGTTCAACTGATTAAATAGAAACCGTACTAGCGTGGTAGAATCACCTCCATGTTTAACTCATGCTGGTATCTGGGTAGCATTGTTTCAGCGTGGGTGGGTTTCATTTCGGTAATCTTCATTGACTTAGAGCTTACTGACCTAATAATTCAAGGTCTGCTATGGCGCTTTTGTACGCGCAGGAGGCAGTGAATGGTCATGGCGCGTGCCAACACTCGTTCAGGGACTTTTTCCGGTTATACAAATCCTCGCCATTTGGTTCGTCCCCGAGTCCCCACGATGGCTTATATCCAAGGGCAGGGAATCTGAAGCAGCAGCAGTCCTCGCCAAGTACCACGCCCATGGAAGTGATCAGTATGACCCTTTGGTCACCTTTGAAATGGCTCAGATCAGACACGCGATCCGTATGGAGGAGGAAATCAACAGAAGTACCTCGTATTTATCTCTTTTCCGTACCCCAGGCAACAGGAAACGTATGCGCATTATTCTGGCTATTGCCCTTTTTTCTCAGTGGAGGTGAGTAGTCCCGTTCCTTTTTGTGCGGTTTCAGGCTCTCATAACCTATCGATTTTCTAGTGGTAATGGACTTGTTTCGTTCTACATCAACATCATTCTCGAAGGTGTTGGTATTCACGACACCAAAACGAAAGCAGCGATCAACGGGGGCTTGCAGGTAATCCCTGGCGTTTTGTTGTGTTCACGCAGCAGATAACCCAGAGCATCCCAAGATATTCAATTTTATTATTGCCATTGGTGCTGCCATGCTCGTCGACATTGCAGGTCGTCGACCCCTCTTTGTCGTGTCGACCTCTGGAATGCTCGCCAGCAAGTTCCTCTCGTTATTTGATCATCTTGGGAAATTTACTCAACAAAACCCTAGCATTCTGCGCCTGGACTGTGACGACGGCTCTATACAACACCAAGAAGATCAGCGCCTCTGCAAGGGCAACTGTCCCACTGATATTTTTATTCTACTTTTTCTACGATCTCGCTTACACGCCCATGTTGATTGCCTACACCTTGGAAATTTTACCATTCCGTGTTCGCGCCAAAGGTTTTGCAATCATGGTTAGTTATCCCTTTCTAGAATTTGCATCTCGGATTGATGGGAGAATATAGAACCTAGCAACGATGGCCACCGTCGCCTTCAATCAATTCATCAATCCATGGGCGCTTGATGCCATTTCATGGTGGTATTATGTCGTGTACTGCAGCTGGCTGGTTTTCGAACTCATCTTCGTCGTACTCTTCATCGTTGAGACGAAAGGTAGGTTCTCTCAAGAACCGAATTAGTAACACTATCTAATTTCTTCTCTAGGACGGACGCTTGAGGAAACCGCTGCATTGTTTGACGGCGAGGAGCAACCTGAAGATCTCATGACCATGGGTGGTGTCGCTGCCGATGTGACGATGAGATTCAGTCGAGGCATTGTCTTGCCGGAACTAGAGCCAGAAGCTAACACTAGAAGCGTGGAGGAAAAGACCAACGAATATTACGAAATGAAAAGGCGCTATCGAGATTCAAATGCCACTGCATCAACCACGGATCTCCGTGGAAGGGTTCTCTAATCCGCATTGTATATTACATATTTCATATTATTGAAATCGAACAAAATTAACTATTTGAAAGTTCTGAATATCCACAAAAATTCTAGCGTAAAGGGACGTGTATTTATAGCGAGTAAAAGTTCTGAGATAACTGAACGGTTCAGTCCAGGATTATGCATACCATCGCAACAATTATTCTTCTCTAGCGTAGAACGGTCCTACGCAGATTTATCATCCTCGAGCTTGGTCCAGACTTGGACATTATTTGCGAAGCACGAAAATGTGCCCCAGCCAGCAGCATCGATCTCAACTCTACCATGTTGCGTCATATGACTCTTGAACGTCGTGCCTGCGTTTTGCTGGCCACGGAGACGGATTAAAAGATGACGAAAGAGGAACAAAATTAGCCACGTACAATTCCGACATTCATACGAAGTTCATGGACATATGTGCTCGACCTGCGCTCATGCAATCAACAAAAACCTTTGCGTTAGCAAAAAGGGCAAATCTCTCGCAGAGCTTGAACTTTACCCTTCCTCCCTGTTGCTCAGGATGATGGCACAACCCTGGTGGGTTTCATTGCCTTTACGTACGAACCCGATGCAGTTTTTCTCTGCGAGGTAGTCCTCAGTGGGGCCAAATGCGAAGTTTTTCCGCGCCTCAATCAACAAGTAGATATTCCGGGCAGTGTTTTCGTTGTAGCCCTCCTTATTGGGATATATATCCCCGTAGAACAAGCAGCTGCGGGGAAAGAGAGCAGGGCGTTACAGGTTGGCACGAAACAAGCGCAAGTGGGTTTTAGACGTACGGATACCCATGACCCCGGAGTAATATGATCGCATATGCCTGAATTTTGAAGTTGTCTCCCACCTTAGCATCTGGAGTGAGAAATACAGAGAAATAAGCCACACGGAGCCGGCAGGACTTACCCAGCTCTCAAGACTCTGCCCTTCGACCTGAGAAACAGATGGTGTCCAATCAGATGATGGCGTCCTATTCTTGACTGAAGAAACGTAAACATTACCGTACTGAAATAACCAGGAAGAATATTTATTTTAGCAACTTGGAGTCAGTGACCAGGAAACTCACTCGTGGTTATCCACAAAAGTAACAGCGTCGTCGGGTTTTGTTCCTACGATCGTATTTTGGAGGATCCTCCGGAGGTCGTATCGGGTTCGCTCCCGACTTGCTTGATTGAAATTCATGTGTAAAGGCACATCGAAAAATGTAGTCTAATTGAAAGAAGACCCAAATTGAGAGTCGATACGCCGGACCGAGTGAATTTATTACTTCGCCTTTGAAAGCCCGGATGTAGGGCATGATCAACTTCAAGCTGGCAATGGCGGCGTCAATACGACCGTGCTAGTATAATAATACCGGGAACACGTATACGTACTTTCCCGACCAGTACTCTGCTGGAAGCAGTCCGTCAGATTAAATTGGATTATTGGCGAATAAAGAACTTACAAACCACGAACATGTCCTTCATCTCTGATCTACGACGCGTTTCCTGGATCTAATGACACGAGTTGTTGAATGACCCGCATGAGCAGACAGGAAATCTCACCCAGTGGAGCATAAATTTCCGGTCTATGTGTTTTATCGCGTCTAGTCGGAAGCCCTTCGCACCGGTTGTCTATTCAATCAAGCATAAATATTAGGTCAAGGATTACACGCTAGAACTGACCTCTAGAACCCACTTCCCCCAATTCGTAAGGTCTTCTTTTACTGCGGCGTGTCGATGATCAATCTAAGAACGAGTCAACTGGAGGTTTTGGAATTGAAAAATAGACCAACATCGACGCCGAGCAAGAAGTCATAGTTGCCGAGTTCCGAGTCCACATTCTTTGACCAGCCTTTGCTGCCAGGTGCGGTTATACGATAGATTGCCTTTGTTCTTGTCTTGTGGTCCCAATCAACACCTGTCGTCCGAGGTTAATCGCGTCGCCTCCCAAAAAAAACCATAATCGGACCTGTGAAATGTTCTCGACTCCAGCGCATTTCACTATACTGAAAACATGTGAGCATTTTGTATAGAAATTTTTTCCAGAAATTTACCTTTTTGTCCCTCCCAGGGTAGTCAAAAGCGGTCCAGCCCTAATGTCAAAATATTAGTGAGGCGAATAAATAGAACTTATTGACAATATTTACCTGAATTTCTCGAGCAGGTCCAGTAGTTTTCAGTCGATTTTCAGGGTGTACTGGTATAGCTTGGAATGTTTCGACATGGTCGGCGCCTAGCTTGTGCTGCGAGGAATAAAAGTCAACATGGCGAAAAGAAAGATAAACACAGCAATTGGATTTACATTGAGCACCGCGTCAATCAAGATGTCAATTCCATGCTCTTTCGCAACTTCACAAGCTTGAAGCAACTCCTCTCGTGTGCCCCATCTAGTTTTAATCGTACCCTTTTGGTTGAATTCGCCTAAATCCCACTACAATTACCATAAGCACACACCAAAGACAGAAAGGGGTGCGAATGACGTACCAAATCGTACGCGTCGTACCCTCGTCCTTTCTGCAATAACCAAGTTGAGTCGAACAATCAGCCCAGAGTCGAATATGGTTCGAATTACCGGCTCAGCAGCCTTGTTTGGGGGCGGCAGCCAGACTTGTGTAACGCCGAGCTCTGCCAAGCGCGGGATTTCGGCCTCGAAGTGCTTCCACCAGCTCAGGCTTGGGTGCAAGCAGTCCCAAGTGAAAAATTGGATCTGCGTATAAGAGAAATGAGCCAAGCCCGACCACAAAAGACTGATGACGCACCATAAGCGGGTTGGCATCTCTAAGCCTTTCCTCCGGCCCAAGTCGCATATACGTCAACGGCGCAGGAGGAGCCCGAAACGCCTCTGCGAGCCATGCCGTTAGCTTCGCGAACATAGTGGTGTCCTCGTGAAAATTCAAAAAACGATTGCAGGTCGAAACAGCAGCCCGAAGAAGTTTTCAATCAAGGACTCCTCGTCCAAAAGTATTCTGGTGTTCATACCAGCTGTGACTGGCAACCGCAAACCTGACGGCTGCCTTGGTCCAGAGCGGCCCGTCTCAATTTCCGTTTGGCGTGTGGGAAAATGAACGGCAACGAGCGGGGGCTATAAAAGGCCCAAAATTTTGTTGTGCCATCCATGAAAGTTCCCACCACAGCGCTCCCTCGTTCCATGTTGGCGTCTTGCTTCACATTGGGGCTCGGATTCGGTGCACTCTTCTTTGTAGTAGCTGGTGGGGAGACCAGAAAGCCTCCTTAATCGCTCCAATCACGCTACAGTCTACGTAGAGAGGAGTTTCATGATGATGGCGACATATTGCCGCTTTTCTATACAAGAGCCATACGTAACGTCTTTGCTGTACGGGCGATCCAAGTAATGCACCATGTTTGATTCTCTGCCATAGCACCAACTCCGGTCATAAAATTAGGAAAATACTCCGTCAATAAATCGGTGGTTATTGGTTTAAAAAAATTAATATAAATCAACGAAAATGATCCCCTTGGCCCATTATCTTCGTAGAAATTTCCCCAGACTCGAAACAATAGCCGCAGACGTTGACCGCGGAGGAACAGGCTGGTCCTCCCGAACAGGTGAAAGCACAGAGGGTATGTTCAACGCACTGAACTGATCGTCAAACTAGTTTCAAACGACGTCAGCTCTCGATTCTTGAAGAGACAGACCGAATAATTACCTGTCCAAGATTCAACGTCCCAAACGCGAATGCCCCAGGAGGAGCAGCTGAAATGATCTTGCGTTTCTTTTTCTTGGGCGCCGCCTCGTCGTCTTCCTCGTCCTTATTCTCTGGTTCCTTTCGTGCAACTGGCTGTCTGCTTGCGGCACGGCTCCTCGGTTTCGGCTTCACTTTGGTTTCTGGCACCTCACTCGGCGCCCTAGACCCTCTCTTCGTCCCCTTAGATTTGTCCACCAACTCAACGGCGTCGTCCTCCTCCACAGCTTTTCGCTTTCCCTTTGTTTTCTGAGGAGCAGGCGCTTCTTGTTCCTCCTCGTTTTCTACCGCTTTGGCTTTGCCCTTGCCCTTCCCATCCCGTTTCCTAGTGGGTGCCCCCTCCGCTTCTTCGGGCTCTGACACGTCCACAATTTCATCGACATCAATGGGTGTTGTAGCCTTAGGAGGCAATGTTGGAGCTTTCCCGCCTGTCGATTTTCGAGCGACCTGCATATGACGATCTCCCAATGATTTGGCACCCTTGACTGTGGAGGGTCCGGGTTTAGCTGTAGCGCGGCTGGATTCCGGTTTAGGAGAAGTCTTTCTTCTGGGTGTAGTCGGCTCGTCTTCTGCATTGTCGGCCTCTTGGATTTCTTCAACTGACGAGGGAGGTGAAGGGGCTTTTGGCTTCTAATGTTCATAGATGAGTCAATGAAAACTTCAATATCGCAGTAAACGAACAAACCTGAGGTGATGGAGGCCGAACCCGTGCTCTTTCGACCTCTAGGTCGTCCTTGAGCTTCTCGTTCAGCTTCTGCAGTTTTGTGACCTGTTTCTGTGCTTCCTTTGCCGCCTTTTCTTGTTCTTTCGCCTCTGACTTTATGAGGGGGTATATTAAGATTAAAAACAGATCGAATGGTATGAATAGAAAACGTACCTCCCAATTAGCCATTGAATCCTTTATCTTTTCCGTCCGCCTTTTCTCTTTCGCCAGGGAAGTCTCGCTTTCCTCCTTTGCTTTGTCAAAGACTTCCCGAAGTTCAGCAAGCTGCGTCTCGACATCGATAAGTTTTCTGCGCTGCTCTTCCGCCGCCTCGCCGCCCTTTGTTTCTAAATTCTGCCACCGCTCAAGTTGGTGTGTGAGGTCTGTGTTCGAGCGTTTGAGCTCGTCATTGAGGCGCTCGAGCTCTGTAAGCTTGGTCTTGTTGCCTTGGAGTTGAAGTGTGGCTCTTTCGAGTTTAGAGTCCAAGGTCCCTGTTGTGGCTTCCAAGTTGGACCGGTCGGCCTTGAGTTTATTGTATTTCGCCTACAGTCATGTTAAAAAATCGTTTTTGAAATATGAAAAGATAGACTCGCCTCTATCTCTTTCTTCTCTTTCACAGCGCGTTCCAGAGATTGCCGAGCCTCCTTCCACCTCGAAGCATACTCCGTACACCGCTCCCTCTCCTTGGCCAAAATCCGCTCGGCATCCTCAGCCATCGTCGTGTTCTCCTGCTCAAGGTCCTCAATCTTCCTATCCAGCTCCTCCTCTCGCATCTGGAAAAGCTTGATCTTGAAATCCCGCTGCAGCCTCTGCAGCTTCTCCACGCGCGTGACCGCCATCTCCTTGATGACCGCGCCCCGCTCGTTCTCCAGCTCGATGTGGACCTGCTTCTGCGCTATGCGGTACGACGCCAGGATGCCCTCGCATGCCTCCTTCCAGTCTTGTTGGTTCGTCTCCCACTGTGCTTGGATGGCGAGTACGGCTTGCTTTGAGCGTTCGCGTTCTTGGGCGACTTGTTCGTCGAGTTTCTTGTTGGCGTGTTCGAGGGTGCGGTTGCGCTGTACGAGGTCTTCAATTTGGGCCTGGTTGGAAGCCTCCAGGGAGGGTATGGCACCCATTAGGGGTGTTCCTCCTCGTCGGAGGGACATTGTTCAAAGACTGAGGTAACAAAAGTCCACAAAAGACTCGAGCTGGGAGAAATTCCATAAGTACACAAAACACTTCAGGGAATGTATTGAATCCTACTGTGTTTTCCGCAGAGCGACGTTGCTGATCATGAACGCGCCAAAGCCGTTGACGTGAAACCTTTATTATCCGTGGGAATTTACTTCTTCCTGACCCACGTGGTCGCGCGACCCAGATGCGTCGTGCAAACGGTCATGGCTCCCGCCAAACCAGCCAAAAACATCAAACTCAAGGTTCCTCGACACAATGCGCAGAGGATCAATTCAAAACTCGTCACGGAGGTCAAGCAGCAGGCCAAGGCCCAGGGGATCTTAGTCGACACAGCGCAGCCGAGTTCTAAACTGGCGCAAGCTATTGTGCGTTTTCTTGCTTTGTGCTGTATATTCATCTTTCATTTATTTATGGACACAGGAAAGCGCATCGGATTGGAATTCGTTGCTTATGACTGCGAGAGCTGAACGAGGACCTCAATGGGACATCGGAACGCAGCAGTGCGTACGACTTTGTTTCTCGGTTGCCTTCGCCTTTACTAAGATGCCTCAGGTTCTTGGTCGACAAATACTCGGACCTATACTACGACGCAACGCCTCTCTTCGAGACAGTCAAAAAAGCAACAGAGGACGAGAACGGCGGAGACCCTTCCCCACAACAACAGCAGCATCAGCAGCAGCAGCACCAACAACACCCACAACACCCACAATCCCAGCAACACCAGCACCAGCAGTCCTTCCAGCTCCAACAGCCCTCCATGCCCTCTCGTCACCACACCCCCATGCGCGAAAGAGACTACGCGATGCAGCAGCACATGAGCCGCGACCAGTCGCCCCACCGGCACCCTGGCAATCCGCCGGGGAACTACCCTTACCCCAGCACACCCTCCTCCATAGGCATGCGCGGCCCTCCAGGGAGCTCATATGGCGGCGGCCCATCAGGCGGCCCACCGTTCAATACCCCTTCGAGCCAATTTATGGGTGGCGACCCCAGCACGCCGATGCGTATGGGTGGTGGAATGGGTGGTCCGATGGGTATGGGTTCGCCCATGGGAGGCATGGGTGGAGGTATGAGACCTAGCATGGGCGGAGGCATGGGCGGTGGTGGCATGGTAGGTGGCGGCGGCATGGGTAGCATTGGAGGAGGCATGATTGGCATTGGCGCCGGGGGAGGCTTGGGAGGCGGCATGGGAGGAGGCGGTCTTGGGGGAGGCGGGATGGGTAACATGGGTGGTATGGGAGGAGGCGGTATGGGTAATATTGGGGGTGGAGGTATGGGAAGCATTGGAGGAGGCGGTATGGGTGGTATGGGAGGTGGTATGGGCGGTATGGGAGGTCCTATGGGGTCCGGCATGGGTGGAAGCATGGGAGGCGGCATGGGTTCAGGAATGGGAGGTCTTGGCGGAGGTATGGGAGGAGGTATGGGCATGGGTGGTGGTATGGGCGGCGGCATGGGAGGCATGGGAGGCATGGGTCCCATGGGAATGGACCATGGCGGTCCTATGGGCGGTAATATTGGGATGGGCATGCCCATGAACATGTCTCCTAGAGGGATGAGAAGCATGCAAGACGATGGCTTCTCGCTGAACTGATACCTGTTGTACATTATCCTCGTTTTTTACGCTTTTTCGGTATGCATAAACCAAATTTCTTCTAGAAACACGAAATGGTCTTGTGGGGAATGGAAATACATTTTTTTCTTCATAATTACACTAATGGCGAGACACGTGGATCAGTTGAGAAGAGAGATATAGGAAAAGAGCACAAACTTTCTTGATAGTCCGCAGCTAACAACCTAGATGTGTCCGTCAGCTGAAAATACGGAAAAGCAGTCTCTCAGTCTCACAATTCCAGTACAAGCTCTGGCGGTATCCGCTCCATGAACTCTTGAATCGGAATCTCCTCTTTCGTATTGACCGATTCATAATGGTTCTTGAAGCACATGTACTCAACGAGCTTCTCCACAATAATTCCCCTGTCCCAAAATCATAAATAACGCCCAGGGTGACACGCAACAAACACAAGTTGAATACGCGCCTTTCTTTAACATCGCAAATTTTGCTCAGAGCTTCCGAATAACCACCTGCAGGGCGACACAGTTAATTCACGCCCGAGTCCCAAAGAGCTTAAGGAGCGAACCGTACTTTCAGAATCCAGCATGTTTCGAATCGTGCCGCTTACTTGCGCGACCTTTCGTTTCACGAGGTACGAAAAACCGTCAGAGCTCTGCAATCGCACCCATTCAGAGTCAGCTTTTGGTTCAGTCGTCATCTGTTTCCGATAGTCTGGCTGTGGGTCAAAGTCAGCGGGTGGGATTTGTGGGTATTCAACTATAGCCGCGTACGCTTTTTAAAAAATTTAGACTGGAGACAAGATGGTGACAGAGAAACCCAGGTGTCGATTGGCGCGTGGTCAGGGTATTTATATCGCAAATGTGTCACATGACATCATTAGACGCGTCGCGTCCTGCCGCGTCCTCATCTCGTTTTCGCGTTTCTCACATAGCTTTCCTATGAAGACTTATCACACAAAAATTCGAGTAAAAAAGCTGCTCATCGGGTGCGTTAAAAACCCAGTGGGAAAAGCTACCGAGGCAGGAACATGGCGAAGATCAACAGGACAACATATTACATCTCCACACCAAAATCTCCCCGATCCACCCCATAACCCCTCGTACCCACCACAGGCCAGAGAAAGATGGCGTACCTGTTGAATTACCTACCTCATCCTTAAGACCAGCCCGTATCTGCTACCCTCGGCCCTGAAACACGCTGACCTCCTTCCGCCATTCACAGTAGAACGCAGGCTTCCTACCTGACTTCCGCTGCAGTAGTCAATAAAAATGAGGATCGCGTACCTTGAGAACGTTCGAATCGTAGGTATCTTCAAGGAGCCTTAAATGTCTGTTGTCTTCAGTTTATCAGAAAATTTGGATCTGGAAGCAGGTTGTCGCTGTCCTACGGGTCTTCAAGAAAAGTTGAATCCACTTGTCTTCTGACGGCAACCTAGGGAAAAAATGACAAGGTAAAAGCGCAACAGAGGGAGAGAAAAAAAGACAACATTTGAGCGAGCCACATGTGGAGGACAGAACCCAGGACACAAGGTGTAAAAAAAGAACAATAACCCCGGACGACATAGAAGGGAATACCACGACCACGACCACGACAAGGAGCTGAATGACGACCAGAAAGTGACGTTAACCCGAGGAGACAGTCAACAGAACCGGGATCACTAGACTGACAGATAGAAGGTGGAGATGGGAGGAAAACCAGTAGCCCAAGACAGCCGCCAAAGAGATCCAGCACGGAGGCACCAAGACAAGCTGAAGTCAGGACAGAACAGAAGCACTGGAGATACAGGCGAAGGATAAGCACAACTGAACCAAGACAGGCTAACTTGCAACAAAGACAGAAAATGGCCAGACACGCATGGCCACAGCCCGAGAGGTTGAAGAAGGAAGCAAGCATAGCCCAGATGACACCAAGAGATAGACACGATTGACCCAGATGAATTCGCCAGATCAAGGACGGAATAGACAACGATGAAAAACGACATTTGGGGGAATAAAGACGAGCCGAGATGACAATAAAGTGGAAGAAAGAACACTAGAGCCAAGCGACATCGACGACAGACAAGACGAGACCCCAGAGAGAAAGACGGGAGCCAGAGAAGAACTTGAGAGAACCAGAAGAAAGACGCCCAAGACAAGACAACAAGCAACAAACGACCACGAGCAACAGCGAGTAAAAAAGTGTCGATGGTCGCTGAGCTCATGATCAGGTAGGACGTTAAGTAGATGGTTGACGAGAGACACGCCAAGGCGGGAAAGTTCCTGTGGCCAGATAGTTTACTTTGGTTGTTGCTCGACGATATCCAACATCGCCCAGAGGAATGCCTAGAATAAACCCCAAGGATGTCAGACAGAACCGAGTTTTGGGTGGAATATCTTAGGCGGGTACCCACCAAGACGGATAGACGAACTGCCTTGCGTTACATTGTTGCCTTAAGCCTTGTTGGAAGCAAGGTCCTATCCATCGTTCTGATGCCTACAGGCGACCCAAGGGAACCTTGATGTCAGTGAACCAACCTGAGCGGGAAACTAGAAGAGGGGGAAACCGTCGAAGGTAGGAAACGAGGGGCAAGCTGAAAGAAACGAAGAGAGTGGAAGGGCGAGCTTTTATACTGCCTGGAAGCGGCTGACTGGCGTCTATATTTAGATATCGCAGAACCTTGCCTGTGAGGCTGGCAAATATGACGCAAGAGCAATTAGATCGAGATGTTTGAAGCTGGACCAAGGGTTTGCAAGCTCGAGGCCAAATTCAAAGAATGGTTCTTGAAGGGCAATCTAGACCGAACACACAGGACCGCCGGGATTGCGGGATGCAAGTCTTCATAAATAGATGATATATTAGATTAGTTGTCTATGCAAAATTGAGTAGGGGTTCTAGTTATGGTATTTCCTAGGCATGAGCGGCTTTCTTTTCCGAATCTTCGCTGTCTGAACCAACGAGCATGTGCCATAATTCAGGTCCGTCTCGAATGAGGGCCTGTCCATCAATATGGATTGAGTGTGATACAGCGAACGGTGACAGCGAAGGGACTTACGATCACGACTTCAACGGCGATAAGAGCGATGATGATTAGTTCCATCGAGTGTGTAGAAGACTGCAAGGATAGGATAAGTGACCGCATTGAGTGAAAAACGATGGACACACCTCGGTTAATAACTGACGAAGCATCGACTGGATGTCAACAGCATATGTGATTTTGTCATTTAAAGACGACGTCCGAGCCTTTACTTCTAGCGCATCACTGAGCGACGTGAAATAACCTGTCAAAACGTCGGAAATCATCATTAAGTGCCAGAGAGATATGCAGCTTGATACACGTACCTTCCAAGACTGGTTCAGCCCAGTAAAAATCAGGAACCTCGCTGAAATTCTCGCGATTGAGGTTCAATAGCTGCCTAAACTTCATTAATGCGCCCAACTTCTTGATCAGCTGCGTGCGTGTCATCCCAATCTTCCCCGACTCCGCCAACGCATGTGGGAGAAGAGCCATGGAAGTGAGGTAGTGGTCGAGCTCTTCCTCTAACGCAGACAGAGCCGTCGACCGAGAGAGGGCTTGAGAAAACGCGTATCGGGCAAGTAAAGTCTCTTCAGGGAGAGCCATAGGGGGCAAGTTCTTCGGGAACAGGTCTGGCTCGTCGAGCGCATCCGTTTGTCCAAGGATGATCAAGTCCCCCTGTAACCTCGTTTTCCTGCAGAACAACTTGAGTCAGATCCTCAAAGCACCCAAGATACGCACTACCTCACTCAATAGGATCAACGACAAACTCCAGTTCTTCCGTTTCTGGTTCTTTCAGCGACGCGACCTCGATGCCACGCGCTCGCTGGATGACCTCCGTGTGGAAGCGTTTGGCCTCTTCCTCTCCTAGCCCCCAGCACACGATGTTCCCATTCGAAAATACGAAGACCTCGCCTTCCTTTCCCTGTTCGCCCCACTTGGGGATCCACCAGGACTCGTGGAGGGCTTGAGACCGTGCGGGTAAATCCGGATGAGAGCGGAGACGTGAAAGGATGAACCTTTCGGCTGTCGCCAGAGTGAAAATAGGCTGGATGACGCCTCGAGTTGGGGTTGGATTGGAGCGGATAGGAAGGGACGCAGAAGCAGATCTACGAAGCGGTGTTGTTGATTTTGGTTTTGCTTTCGCGTCGGAAAGTGGATTTTCCGTTTTTGCTTGGGCAGATTTTGACCTGGTGCCAGTCGTCCCAAAGTAACGACATTGAGAAGATGTGAAAAAGCTAGGGAGGCATGGTCTCGAGCTCCTGGAGAGTGTTTGAGGAGCTGTGCGGCGACAGAAGAGTGCAGAAAGGGAAGCCATTAGCAGAGAATAAGTAGATGATGATAGTCAAGTTCAAGTTGGAACTACGACAAACTACCAAAGTTCATAAGCATCACTCAGTTGAAAGACTCATGCTCAGAATCACAACAAGATAAAAGGCATCTCAATCAAGTAAATTTTTGTTATACTCGACATGCATGTACGTAAAATTGACCTAGTACATGGAGACACCGGAAAATGACCTGGGTTATTTGATTTGGAAAAAACCAGGCAATGAGAGAGCCATCTAACCCTCAGGAGCCATACCCTATCCCCTTGAACTCCCCATCCGCTGAACAATGCCGCGAGATAAGACAAGTAGCCGACAACATGCCAGTGGCACGGCTTCCTTTACCGTCCATGCATTTGCGCCCTTTCTTCAAACCGGCCCTTGATCTTGGGGGTGAAAACACTAGAAGACCCAGCGATATGCTCCAGGGGTGATGTATATCTCAAGACTGGATCGGTAGTTGTCAGACCTAGATATACAAGAACAGGTGTAAAAGACACTCACGCCAAGCGAGGCTGCCCACAACAGACACCTCAAAACGTCATCAGCCTGACAGCTGAAGGACACAGTACCGAAAGTAATATCAAGACGAGGAAATACGACGGTGGAATACAATCCTGAAGGTAGATAAGAAGCTGAGGGCAGAAGATGAGGAGCACGACCAACCGTAACGGCCATAACCTAGGGCAACAACCTTGTCGCCAAAACACACGACAGATCCGACTGTCGGCGCACACAATGGACCCGGAACCGACCCGGAATACTCGAACCCTTACAATCGGGAATACACCGCTCTGATACCGCTGTGCAATTGAAGTCAATAAGACGACGGGCGGGGTGAGGGAAAGAATACGCACACAGAGATAGTGGGGATTACGACCAAAGAAGCACAAAAGCGATAAAGCCCCTTTATATATGCCCACAGCCGACTTTCGGGCAGGTCATAATTTCACGTGATTAACACAGCCGATAGGGGCGTGGTCAAGGTCGGAAAAAACTAGCAGTATTCTCGGGCTGAGGCAGTGAGGCAAGACAGAATAGCCAGCAAAGCAAGGTATTATTTTCAAGTATAACGTACAAGTATCTACTGTCGTCAAAGTCGTAGAGATCACATAAAAATTCGTTGAAAATTAGCTGTCCAACCAACCAGCCCGCATCATTTCATCGGCCAAACCAGACCATCCTCGCTGCCGAGCTTTTCGACCAGACAGCTCAGTCGCAAACCTAGAAAAAAAATTGGGTTGATAAGAACACTTTCTTAGAATATGAAGAAACAGAAAAAGCACCTCAAACACTCGTCCAATCTCCACCGTCCTCGACCATCCTCACCAGATGCACCACCCACATCTTCGCCAGTCCACGCCGGGGTATAAGGTAGCCCAGGACAAATCCTCCTGCTCAACGCGAATATCATCCCCGCAATAAACGCATCCTGGGCGCCAACCTCATCCACAACACCGTCGTCCGCGTCGTGGTCCCTACCAGGCCTCTCAGTCCCCTGGGAATCATTATCGTCTTCCTCATTCGTCGTCGTCGTATACTGGCTGCTCTCGTTCGTGCCCTGGCCCTGCCGCGTATGCGAGCGGGCCCGGTGGAATTGATGCCGGCTTTCATCCCCTGTATCGGACATGTAATGGCTAACGCTCATGCTCCCACCAGCAGTGAAAGCTCGAGACGACGGCGTCCTGCTCCGCCCATCTGCCCAGAACTCGCTCCCACTTCTGACCGACCGGACTTCGGGAACGTCTTGCGAGAACGGATGCCCCATGCGACCATCCGGCCCTGTTGGCTGAGACGGTGGAGGTCGCTCTTCGACCCATCCAGAGCTTTGGAAGTATTCTTTGGTGGGTAATGACAGGACGGCGCCGCCTTCTTTTCCCCAGTGTGCAACAAGCAGTGCATGAGGAGGCGCTATTGAGACAAGGGAAAGCAGGAAAGCTCGAGGTGTCGTTTCAAAGTGCGGTGAATTGGCTTGAGCATAGTGTTTATTAAAAAACAGCACGTCTGCATGGGGTATAAGCTGTAAAAATAAAAAACCTTCAGGAAGAGTTCATTGGAAAGGATAATTGACAACAAACCGCTTCGACGCCTTGTCTCCCTTTCCGCCCAATATCCACACTGAATACACAGTGACTCCTCCATTTCCGCTCGCGTGCAAGACCGTCTAGGCCCGTCATATTACTCAACGTCGTCTTGACAGACCTTCCTTCAAAATGCAGCCAATCGAATGGGGCAGGGCTATTGGGATTGTACAGTATTGGAGTGGTCGGTCGAGGACCAGACTGCGACGTCCTGGGGGTAGACACAGGTGGCGGGGCAAGTGAAGCAGAAGAAGCATAGTTTGGTGTTACTGGTGTTTGAGTCGGTGTGGTCTGGGGGAAGTTTTCCGGGGCAAGCAGTGGGCCTAGTAAAGAGACAAAGTCTTCGTGGGTGATGTCTGGCAGAGGGTTGTGGTTCACGACCGTTCGCGTGTCATCTTCAGCTAGTAAAATACTACAGCTTAGAATGATTCCATGCTTCGAAAAAAAAAACAAAAACCAGACACACCTGAATGCAGAACCCACGCGCTGGGGACCCCTGCGTCTCTCCAAATTTTGCAGTACTTCGTCATGACTCCTTCATTCTCCAGGTCCCTCAATATCGCCCGTCCCTCCTCATTACCGCTCAGAGGCGCAACAAGGACAGACTCCACAGCAGGGAATTGTGCCAACAAGGACAGAAGCTAAAACGTAACACGCGACCTTCATTCAATCCAAAATCGTATCTTGAAGCTCGATCGGCTACACACCATATTTGCCGATCCGCCTCTTGCTTTCTCGACGGAATGGGCACGGATCACGGTAGATGGCACAGGATGGCATGGTATAGAAAGGGTATGCGTTTGAAAAAGCGTGCCGGAGGCCACGATGCGCAGAGGTTTTGTGGGTGGTAGCATGGGCGAGTTTTGGTTGTCGTCAGATCGTTCGCGTCGTAACTTGGTCATCCTGGTGAACAGTAGGGTATATGTGAGCGTGCAAATCCAGAATCCAGAGAAATAAGAGGGAGGGAGGTCGAAATTATGTGCAGCTGCTCCGTGGAGCCTCCCGCATATTTCTTTTCCCAAGAGGAAGGTCAGGGTAAGCGGGCAAGGAGCGCTTAAATAAAGCAAACCCGGCGGAGCCCCATCAGAAAAAGGTTTCAAGATTACACTCACTTTCTGATCATGATCAAGCCAGAGTCGGTTATAAGAAATGAAGGCACGCGAAACGAACTAAGGCTTTTATAGACTCGAATGCGGAGAATTCATTGCGAATCCTGTCTGTCCTGCCGTTATAATCTATGGTACTTTTAAAAAATAGGAGGGTCGATCGGGAAATCATGCTCCAGTAGTGGGCAGACTCTCTATCGCATCTCAACATCGCCATCGCCATCTACACTTTCGCCGTCTGTCTCCCAGTCATCCCCTTCATCACCTTCCTCGTCGTCTAGAGAAGATGCCGTAATGCCTAACGAATCCAATTTCGCTATCAGTTCATTGACATGCTCCAGTAGTGGTGCATCCAGATGCTCTTGATTTCGATGAAGCTTGGCAAAAGATAATTAGATCAAAACCAATTGAGGATCACGGCAATAACTCACCACCTGGCACGTCTCTAGGCAGTCTCGAGAATCTCTTGCAAGTTCCTGCCACGTCAGTTCATCCAGAGATCCTCCACTTTCCTGAGCTTGCTCGGCCATCATGTAGAAACACCATCCCTCCAGGTACCAAGCCTCGACGTCTTGGTCGTCGGAAGACATGATCCCGTGCAACACAAGCAATGCCGGTGTATACAGAGACAGTTCAAGGAATAACTTGACCAGAGCCAACCGGGTAGGTATAGGCGGCAATTTAGGATCATCTAACTAATATGTCAGCCTGTTGTTTTTTTTGAAAACTAAATAATAAAAAATACAGACCAGGATCGAGATCTTTCAACACAGACCAAGCTTGTTCGACGCATTGCTTAGCATCCTCTGGCCGTTGTTGAGACATCCGAACAGATGCCAGGGTTTGCAAAGCCTCTGGATTTCCTGGATCTGTTTGAAGAGCCAGCATCAGCAGGTCCTCGCACGTTTTCTCAGCTTCCGGAGCGTCGCTGCAAATCCGTAAGAACAAAATAGATGGATACTGGTTAAATACGACAGACCATAAATCATAGGAAGGGTCCATCCAAATCTCGACTTGTCCAACGAGAGCTCTGACGATATTGTTTTTCAGCTCGGTCTCATCCTTGGACCCCGCATCGTCTGCGCGTTCTTTCCCTTTCAGCTGTCCTAACAGGATATTGACAGCCGCTTGGTAGTGCTGTAGGGCCTGTCTAGGATCATCGTCGCAGAGCTGCGCCAGGTATAGATGAGCAGATGGGGGAGATGGAGATGGGGCATCCGGATTTGGAGGCAGCAGAGACTGGAACGCCTAAACAGAGGCTTAAAACACGCGGAGACAAATGCGAGAATAGTAAAGACGCACGACTTTCGCAGCTTCTATCTCTCCTGTTTCTAAGAGAGCCACTCCTAGCATCTCCTTAGCTTCAGCATTTTTTGCATCCTGATCCAGTATCCGGCGAATAAATCGCAACGCGAGTTCATAATCGCATTGCACGATCAGAGATTGAGCTTTTTCCAGCAAAGACGCGGTTGACGGTCCCTTGGATGCTGCCGCGTGCTGAACAGGAACTTCTGTGGCCTTTGATTGCGCCTTTTTCTTCGTTCTCGTTCGTCCCATCTTGAGGGATCCAGGAAAGCAGATCTTTTATGATCACGTGGTCAATATAGGAAATTTCAGCTCGGCGGCAATGCCGTTGCGCAGTCTTCATGTTGGACCTGACAGCGATCGCGCTTATTCTCTGAAAACCATGCTACACGACCGTTGGACACATTCGATTTCAATATCGTCTTGAATTTTATCACAGTATGAGTGCAAGTCCATCAGGATTATTCGAATATGAAGCGCCAGGTGGAGATGCTTCCAAGGACGGTCTTTATCTAGAACGCCTCGATGCTTTCATGGAAAAGTATCTCGCAGAGATCAAGGCATTTGCTCAGCGGGAATCACGCTCGTATGACGAGGTCTTCTAAGGCCCATGCATGGGTAACACCCTTTATTCTAACATAAATTCCACAGACAAGACTGCACGTTGCTCAGTGGCACGCCAGGTACCTCTTTCAGCCATCCACACCGCTGCCAATTGCCACCCAGGTCGACGACGAGTCTAATCCATCCGTTCAAGGTCAGTCCTTACATTTATTCACAAATGCTTATCTCACGACTTCGCAAGTGCGGTCTATCCTGAGCGATACGTCAGCTATTCTCGAAAATTTATCCGTAACATCAGGAGTCCAGGCTTTCATCCTGGCTGTAGACCCGAACGGAGCCTCCGATGGTGGATTTTTAGGAGGGTCGGTGATTGGTCGTGAATTCTGGCGAGGGTTGAGGGGTGGAGGAGAGCAGGGTGCCAAAGCGTTCAAAGCATACGCCTCTGCGCATTTACAAAAGCATTCTACCAATCCAACCGCCGTACAACCTCCAACTATCGAACGACAGACCTCCACTCCACCACCAAAGGCCGGCCCCGCCAAGTCGCTCAAGAACGAGGTTTACGAAAGCGTCCGTAACGCCCTTCGGTGAAATGGTCCCATTAACTTCTTTCCGGGATAATTGGTTTTCTTACATTGGCTTTTTATGATAGAGTGGCCTGCGGGTTCCGCAGCGCAGAGATGAAATGGACGAACCACGAGAAGCTGGACGTCTACGGCGTCCGGTTGGTCGGGTGGCCAGACAGTGTCCCGATGCAAAACCCGTCAACTTTGAGGACTAATCAAAATAAACTTGTGCTCGATGCCATCCAAAGTGGTTCGATGAGGTTCGAGCGGACTATGGCCCATTCTATCATTGCGGCGGGTGTCTCGTCCTCTTCCACTCAAGTGGTGGGCGAGGACACGAACGAGGACTTTTCCTGGGCGTACGATGCTGATGCCCGGCCAGCCTCGCCGCCACGAGAACAGTCAGCAAGGACGACAGCACCACCGGCGACCGACGGTAAAGCCATGGGTGTGGGTCACTCCTCCGAGGCACCGAATCATGGTTCTCGATCTGAAAATAACGCATGGGACTTGGCTCCGACCACGGCTGTTGTATTCGACCCTGGGCTCTCTTCGTACAATGAAAATTATCCGTGGGGAGTACTCAACCAACAGACGGTGGACAATACCTCAGGCCTGGTGAGGGGTGGTGAACTGGATCCAGAGTTAGGGCGACCGAGGAAACGGCCAAGAAGTGAGGAACCTGGACCGTAATAGAGAACATTAGAACGTTATGACTATATCACCGTAGCTTCTTTAATATCATCTATCTCAGGATCCATCCATCGATTGTAGGCGGCTTTCAGGCTCAGGTCTAGGTTTCATCGATGCGTGCACTTGTTGTTCCGGCTCGACACATAAATACAGTGACTAATAAACCTCCTTTCTAACCGTAAACGGCCTTCTTGGATATCGACCACCATGTTCTCGTCCATATTTTCGTGAGTCTTTCTTTTGTCATGTCCGTTGTCAAAACGTCAACACTTATACAGAACAGCACCTCCTGTCGACCCACACGCACCCAACTTCCACTCTGTCTCTGACAAGTTTTCCGAGACAGAGCTCTTTGGCGAACTCGAACCAAAGGACACCGAATGGCTTTGCGCAGGCGGCTTCGTCACTGAGACACAGATTTTCTACGTGATCACGGAAGATGGCACGTCTTTGATGTGCCAGGTGATCCACTCTGCCGTTGGGTGAGTCTCTTACTCTTCGATCTATGTTACTCAACTTACGTTTATTATAGTGTATGGTACCCTACCATCCAATTTACATGCAAGATCGCGAATCCAGCTAAAGGGGAGAAGACATGGAAGTCTCTCAACGTTACGAATTTCGTTACCCCGCCTCCAGGACTCGATAAACGGTCGAGCAAGGCGGACGAGTTCTCTGTTACGTACAAGGCGCACCCAGGCTCGGACTTTCCAGAGACCTACACCGTTCGCGCCAACCTTGGCACTGACCTCCAGGTGTCGTTGGAAGTGCAGCGACCTGCCTCCATCCCAGGATACAAAGTCGGCAAGGGCCCCCAGGGCGGCTACTCGTATTTCGGTACGGACACTAACAAAGCAGACGGATATGTTATCCACCGCTTCTGGCCGCGCTTCCAAGCAACTGGACACCTAATTCGCAGCGGCAAGGCGGAGCCCTTCCAAGGCACGGGAATGTTCGTGCACGCCATCCAAGGGATGCGGCCCAACCTCGTCGCCTCTGCATGGAACTTTGCACATTTCCAAAGCGAGCAGCTTGGTGGGGTATCGGCGATCCAAATGGAATTCACGACGCTCAGCACTTACGGCAAGACAGGTGCAGGGTCTGGGGGCGTGGTTGTCAACGTCGGCTCGGTGGTTGTGGGAGGTAAATTGGCGACTGTCACGACTGAGACGAAGTGGCCTGGTGAGGAGCACACGGGCTCGGTTGTCTCGCGAGCGACACATCTCAAGCCAGAGCATGATTCTGAAACTAGCTATGGGAAGCCTTCTGAGATTGATTTCGAGTGGAAGGCACCCTCTGTTGTAGCGGATGCCCCTGGGACGGTAGAGGCGAAGCTGCATGTCGACCTGGGTACCGTGGAGAGTCCCCGAGGTCTTATCGAGAAGGTGGATGTCCTCGCCGAAATTCCCTATGTTCTCAAAGTCGCTGTCAACTACGTCGCAGGGACGAAGCCCTACATCTATCAGGTACTGTGCATTTCCCAGCTAAGGTGCTTCTGTGTCACTCATTCAACTTGCGCAGTGGCTTAACCCAGTGAAGTTCTTCATCAAAGGACCAGAAGCTTTGGCCCCTGGTCTTTCTTCCGGAGTTGAAGTCGAAGGCGTGCTCTACAACGAGGCTACATTCATTTCATAATGCTCTTTTTCTAGCCATATCTAGTGTAAAATATACTGCCCTACTTACAAAGATAATCGTACAAGGATTCCTATCATGATCACTGCGCACATGTCGCCCGAAATTATTTATCCGACATGCACGGTGCCCTGATAAAGTTGAGTCATTGGACTGTCCAGATACTCGTCCAGCACGTGCAAATGCAGCTGAGAGATGTGATGCAGGGTTGTCCCAATCGCAGCAACGGTACCGCTGGGGAAGGAAATGTTTTGAAACTTGGACACGTCTCTCTTATGTTTTATCATGCAAAATGTTGCGTCGCATAGTCCGCGTCGTCCCAAAAGCTCTTCTACGGCCTGACGGTCGCTCGCTTGTATCTCGCCAACAGTCTACTCTAAGGACGCTAATCTCAACAAATTCAAGAACACATACGCAATTTACCGCTTCTTCGTCGGGAATTCATTATCGCGCTCAATTTCCTCGACATTCAACTGCAATCTACCTCTCTCTACATCCAAGACATTCCGCGGCATTTCACTCAACACCGCGCAGAAATGGGGGACCTTTGGCTGCCTTGATACCCGTCTTAGCGTCCATTCTCAAGGTAAGAGCCGTACAATGTGCATCTGATACATCCTGATCGTGTCTAGTGCAGGCTTCGACGGGTTTCGAACTCGCACGGACAGCGAGTCGAATAGCACTCACGTTCATTCCATTGCTATGGTTCAAGAACAAGAGGTCAGAGAAGATGATTAAATACGCGGCCCTTCATGGATTTCCCGCGTCAGACGAGCACAAGGAAAAGCAGATGAGCAAAATCCGCAACCGGACGCGGGCACTCCAAGTTCTACTATTCATACCATTTTTTATCTTCTGGGCAACCATCGTAGCCAGCTTGGAGCAGACACCGCTAACGGGGAGGTGCGTCAGTCCATTTTCCTCGTCAATTCATGTGTTGTTAACTTGTCTATCAAAAGATGGCGGATGATCCTCCTTTCCCCGGAGGAAGAGGACGAGATAGCTGCCAAGCTGGCTGGTGTTGGCTGGTACAACGCCGTCGGCGAGATCCTAGCCGAAGAAGGCTCCCCAAGAGCCATCCCCATCTCAGACTGGAGGTATCAGTGGGTGAACGACACCCTCCGCCGACTAGAATCCAGCATCCCCGTCCTCTCCCGCGAGCCCGAGCTCTGTCCTAACTGGACAGAAGGCGGCGAAGACTCGAAGCCCCTGCCCCCACCCGCCAAACACCCGCTCCGACCCCGCCCCAGAGCGTCCGAGTACCTCCGCTGGCTGTGCGACAAAATGGCGAAAGGCGACGAGGTTCTGCCTCCTAGCGGCGTGATACCCGGCGTGCCCTACTCGCTGCTCGTCATCGACAAGCCTGAGTCCTCAAACGCGTTCTCATACGGCTTTGGGCCGGATGGGGGCAGTGGGATCGTGGTCTACACTGGCTTCATAGACGAGATCTTCACCAAGTATCCACCCGAGTTCGTGTCCTCTCCCCAACCCAAATCATTCTGGCAGTCCCTCCTTGGGGGACTATTTTCCGGCTCTGCATCTGCCCCTTTACACCCGACACCGACCCCAGAACAGACCTCAGAGCTCGCGATCCTCCTTGCGCACGAAATGGCCCATCTCATCCTCTCACACCATCTGGAGAGTCTGTCGTCGGTAAACGTTATCGTTCCCGGCACGCTCTCAATAGCGGCGGATATTATCCGGGTGCTCATTTTCCCTATCACGATGCTCTTTGGGCCGTTTGTCAACGACGCAGTAGCTGGCCTAGGGAAAGTGGGTTCTGGAGAACTCCTCAAGCTTTCGGTGTACTGCAACAGCACAAAGCAGGAAATCGAAGCCGATGTCGTGTCTGCCCGGTATGTTTTTCCGCTTCTTACAGTTAAGCCATATACTAATGGCTTTTAGGCTGTTGGCACATGCTGGATTTGACGCCAGAGACACCATCAAGTTCTGGGAACACCGGTCGGGCGAAGAGGCTGAATGCGCCAGACCAGGAAAACCAGATGGAGATGACACCCCAAAACTTGCTCGTCGGATCATGGGTGACAGCCAAACCCACCCCGTCGGCGAGATGCGGGTCAACAGCCTGAAGGAAGAGCTCAAGCGATGGGAAGTTGAGAGGCGGAAGGCGATCGCCCTGTCGTCAAGCACAAGTTAGAATGCATTAATGGGTGCTGTGTCGTTATGTTTTCGAGTTTCGCGGACATTTTTGGTTATTGGTTGCTTTACGCTGTATTAGTGCTGAATAATATCTTTTTGTAACACTAGCCCACTTGTTCTATTAGGGATCCCCACCACTCAAGCAACACTCGTTTCGTCTCTTCTTTGCAATAAATCTAATATTAAGCTATTCCTGATGATCAAATGCATATAGTAATCAGATGTAAGATGTGTCTATGAGTTGCGACGCGCGCCACGAACACCACTATCTAGGTTGCGAGCAGGGGCTCCTGCTCTCCGTCGGTACTCGGCGCTGTCTTGTACCGCCTGACGAGCCTTGTATTTCGTGCACCGTCTGGATGTTCTTCAACTTCTTCGACAACCTCGTACCCTCCAAGACTGGGAAGGGCGATTATCCAAAGCCAGTAGTACAGCCCACAGCACTGTATCTATGACTTAATACTAGCAACCAGCAAGAGGCTTCAGACGTACCAGAAGGAGTCCGATACCTGCAACGCAATACCTGCATCGGGGGGAATTAGCCACTCGTCTATGACCAAGTCGCCGATAAAAATACTTACGTTGCATACCAAAAAGAAACGTCTGCATGACCAGGTTCTGGCGGCACCCTGTATCCAGTAATCAAATTTTTGAAGTCCTCGAAAACACGATGAGTGGAAAAAGGCATACCATGGTAACACAAGGAGGAGAATGCACGAGGTAAGGTACAAGATGACCACAACATTCCTGGCTTGGAACACAGATGGTTGTAAGTTCGCGAGCTGCCGTCTCTTGCGCAGAATCCAGACGCCGATGGCCATCGCTGAATGAAAAACCTGGGAGAAAAAACTTGGACTGAGAAACGAGAGCAGCGAAATAGAGCACATACGAGGAAGGGGTAGGAAGCTAGATCCAGAACGAAATTGAAAGCGTCTTTAGCCGGGACGGCGAGCAACACGATGACGGTTAGAGCTCCCTTAAGGCCCACTGGTCCAAGTGGTGTTCCGAATGGCTTGATCGAGGTGAAGAAGGCTGGATATGGCAGCAGTCCTTGCCTAGCTACCTCACGAATAACGCGAGCCTATTGAAAGTGAGTAAGAGTAGGGTAGAAGCACAAAAATGGCACACCTGTCCTACTGTCTTTTGTCGGTTTGGTTGAACAGTTAGAAGTTAGTCCAACATTTCTTTGTTAAAGAACTTACAACCGCAATCTAAAGACAATAATATGTCGGACCTGAATGACTCAAAGAAGACCAGAACGACTCACGATGTTACCAAAGCAGCTAGCCGCTACAAGCAAAGGAAAGATCTTCGCACCCAGATTACCGAAGACGTTGTGGAAGAACAATACAGCGATCAACTGTCCAGAATTTCGAATGTCCTCCCGTGGAACGGCAGCAACGTAAGATACGTTGATAAATAAAAACAACGCGGAGACAAGGAAGAGCGAGATAAATCCTGCTTTGCGAACTGTCCGTACAGGATTCTTGCCTCTCACTTCCCCAAGGACGTTGAATGCGTTATGCCACCCGATGAAAGCGTGATTTGATTTGACCTAGGTAAATTCAGAATATGTCGGAGGAAGAAGTAAGAAGAACTGACAAATGCAGTTGCCAATGCATTCGCATTGGAGGACGAGCCCTCGAAGGGGTTACGAAAATTAGCGTATGGGTGTTCAATGCGAGTCAATCCTGTCAGTACTGCAACACCGGTGCCTACAATACTGGGGCCTAATCAGACAAATATTTAAAAAGTCTGAAAGAAGCTCGCTCACAAGACCAGAGACAGGACCTTGAACGTCGTTAGAAAGTTGACAGCCCTCAGGGACCACTTCGTCGATAGGGCCACACCTAAAAGCATGATATTTTGAGAAATCTTCCATATAACCTTGACATGTACATACTTCCAACAGTGATAAAAACAACGGCCAGAGAAACAATAGTCTGGCTCCATGCTGTAATTGGAATGTTGAAGGCAGAAAGTGTGTACTGAGCGAAAACAATTGCATTCGATGCACTGAATCTAAGCCCACTAGTCAAGACATAGAATTGTGATTCGAGTCGCGAAGACAACTTACGATGTCAATATTGCTGTTACAGCGAATGCCGTCGAGACGAGAAAGCGGGGCTTTGGGTACGCTTGTTCCAAGTAGACGACTTCTGCTCCTGACCTATTTGGAAACATGGACGCGAGCTCGCTATACAAAGCCAAACCAGCTGCTGAGAATTTAGACCAACATTTGAGAAGTTTACGCATGGTTTATCACATACCGAATGCAAATATGGGCGATATGATCCAATAGAGTAATAGCATTCCTATCGACCCCACAGAGTTCAAAATAACGCCCGGAACGGCGTATATCCCTGAACTAGGAGGTGTAAGTCATATGTATCGTGACTGCGGGCTGTTGGAAAGGTATACTTACCCCGTAATTTGACCAACATTGAGCATCACTGCAGACAGAAGGGTGACTTCACGCCCGAGAATGTCGACCTGAAGTTTCGAATAAACACACCAGTAAAAGAGAGTGCAGGTAGCTCACCTTTTCTATGGGCGCCCCCACTGTTTGGAATTCAGCGCCATCAGATAGTTCGTCGCCTGAAAGTAAAGTGCCTGACTCGTCCGAATCATGACCAAATTCTGCGACGTTGCTTGTCATTCCTGAGGGTATTGCAGTGGTGGGTAGCGAAAGAGCGAGCTAGACATAGATAGCATATCGTGCTTGTTCATCGCAACACCAAGCTGACTGTCCAACTTTGTGCACCATTCCGAGGCGCGGTGGCGTCATAACAGGCTATTGCTACATGCCTCCCACGCCCTTTCGTGTCCTGTCTCTAGTTGAGCGCGAATTATAATTATAGGGATAGATGATCCACAAATAGACGCCACTGGCAGGATGCTATGACTTACTTGGGAGCAGTCTGACTCTGAAGCCAACAAACAACACAGATACCTGATCGCGAAGAACGATGTAAACTGATAAAATACAGCAACACCACAGCCATACCTGAACTTGGATCGCTCTGACTTTACCCCACAAAGCCGCACGAAAAGTATTTCAATATACTCAGCTCCCTCAACTTCGAATTCCATTACTCCTGCAGGCAAGGGTGCTTCTAGAGCCAGTAGTGACTCGTGAGTGAGGTCTCAGAGGAATCTAAAAAAGTTGCGGTTGAGAAAGGACGAAAAAGATCAAGGCAGACCAGTAAGGCGAGAATGCGAAGGGTGTACACAGATGTCGTATATGGGTGGCGGTTTGAAGTACAGATTTGGTTGCAATTCAAAAACTGGCAACTCGGACCGGAGGAAGTCAGCATATTCTCGCCAGTCTCTACGTGCATCAATCTTCAAGGGCCTATACGCCATGTATTAATCAAAATAAACCGTGAACAAATGAAGTGCTAGGGCTACAGTAAAGGGGCAACTCGTGATCTAAGAAAGTGTCTCTCGGAAAATGTCTGTGGGTGGACGTAAATCAAAATGGTATCTCTAATTCGACGCGTCGCACTGGGATTGTTGCGCAGTGCAAGCGGCGACAGTGAAGCCATTTTTGTTGCCTGAAGCGTTTGCAGCATTTGCACACTGGTTGTGTTGAACATCGCTAAATCGAGGAAGTCAGAAGTGTTCCAGCGTAAGCTTCAAGACCATTTGCTTTACTCACCACGAGCGCGTGATGGCACCCTTCAGGTCGTTGAACGCGGAGTTGCCAGTAACTTGGAATTGGCCATTACCGAGGGCTGTCACAGGGGGAGCAGTTACACCTCCAAGAGCACCAGTGAAAGTTTGCAGATTTCCAGCGGCTGCAGAGCTGCTACTTGAACCGCCGCTGTTGTTGTTGTTGTTGTTGTTGTTGTTGGCAGCGGGAGTGGCAGCGGGAGTGGAGGCCGCGGGTTGTGCCTGCTAACATTGATGTTAGACTTTCACGACGTACTCAATAAACCGGAAAATGCTCACAGAGCCACCAACAACGTTACCCTGGTTATCGACCTGGGCGACCGCAGCGAAATCCTGAACGAACATTGTCAGTGATTTTTGAATATTCTATTGGAAAAAGACGCACTGTAGTGATATCGAACGCGGCATTGAAGGCGTCAGCTTGAGCACCAGTTCCCTTTGCAGCAGCTGAGGCAGCAGCCTGTCCCTTAGCACATGTAGCTTTCGCAGTTGCATCAGCCTTGCATGAGTTGGTCAAAGTGTCGCAGATGAATTCTTTTACGACAGCGGTAAGGGACGACTTGTTTGCAAAATAAAAAATCACGACATACGGGTAATAATGTCGATGTTCTGGGCAGAGCCGTGGTTGAAGGAAGCTAAGGAAATTGATGTTATATTGGACAAATCGCCTGTCAAAAGCTCCTCGACGTACTCTTGTCAACAGGCTCGAAGCTGGTTTCCTTCCTGTTATCGAAGCCAACACCGAACTCGATTTGGGGAACCGAGCAGCTACCAAAGTTTCCAATACCGCCAGCAGGAGCGACGGAAGCCGCAGTGCCTGTTGCTGCAGGAGCTTTAGAAGCGACCAAGGTGGCCGCTGGAACGCTAGCAGAACCGACGTTGGCACTACCTGGGGAAATTACGCGACCTTGGTCGTCAATGGCAGCCACAGCAGCAAAGTTCTGAAGATTACGGCTATCACAACTGAAGGAAAGAAAAGGGGCAATCACTCACGGTGCTGATACCAAAGACGTTGTTGAATGCATCAGCTTGAGCACCGGTTTTAGCAGCCGCAGCACTAGCAGCTGATGTGGCCGTTGCACAGAGGTCCTTAGCAGCTTGGTTGGCCTTGCAGCTGTTGGTCAAGGTATCGCAGATGAACTCTAGAAAGAACATTAGAATCGCAGAAGACAAGACATCTACAATGTGAACCCACGAGTGATGATAGCGATATTCTGAGCAGACCCGTGGTTAAATGACTCTGCATTGAAAAATCAGCAAAATTAGATAGACAGATGAAGTTAAATCATACTCTTATCAGCAGGTTCAAAGCTAGTTTCCTTGCGACCATCGAATCCGGCGCCGAACTCGATCTCAGGAACGGAGCAGCTCCCGAAATTGGCGCCGGCTGGGGCGGCCGCCGCACCCGTGTTGCTGGCTGGAGCAGCAGCAGCAGTATTTGCAGCGCCTCCTACGGCGACGGTAACGGCAGCACCAGTGGCGACAGCAGTACCGGTGACGGTAACAGTAACCTCAGTCTGAACACATATTATAAGTTAACATTACGAATGCATAGATAAAAACGAAGACATACGACGCAGGCAGTGGCGGTCTCGTCGGGCTGTTCGACGAGGACGGCCCCTGTCGTTGCTGCTGGCTCAGGTTCGGTAGGCCTGGAAGAATCAGAGCTTTAATAGGTGATAAACGTCTTTTCGTAAATAATACCTACTTTGATGCGGCACCCTTAAAAGGTGAGGTGTTGGCCTGTGAACCTTTCAGAACGGTTGCCTTCAATGCGGGGTCGAAAAAGAGTGTGGGGTCATTGGCCGGATCCTGAGCCTGAACAAGGCCGTTAAGCTGAGGGTTCTTTGGCGCCTTCTGACAGAAGACGGAGTTTCGTAAAGCAGGCGGGTTCTTCGTGAAGTCCTAAGCCAGCATTAGAACATTGATATGAAAATATAAGCCAAATATTTACGGGAGGGGTGTTCTTCTCCACTTGACGGTATTCAACGGCGGCAGCCACCATAGCAGCGGCTGTTGCGGCGTCGAACTGTTTGCTAGCGTCTAAAGCAAAGTTGAACGAGTCATCCAAGACAATTAAACGCGTCGACATACCAATAATTGCATCAGCTAAGTCCTGTTGCGAGCACTCGGGTTGTGCTGCAAGCAAAGGTGTAACAGCTTGACCAGCCAGGTTACCGCAAACCGCTCCTGGGCACGCATTTCGGATTTTCTGGAGAACAGCAGGCTGCTCTTGACCAAACCTCCTGGGATATAGATACACGGCCCGACCGTCTCGTTCAAGCCATCGTTCGCGAGCAAGAACCTGGTCCAAGGAAATAGCAAGGATCGACCAAGCCAAGAAACTAAAGTTGGATTTAAACAGCATCTTGAAAGTGTTCAGGTGGCAAAGGGGTTCAACAGAGAACGTGAAGAGGGAAAAGTAATAGGCCCTTGAAAGAAAAGAAAAACGTGTCGATAGACGAAGAGATTCAAAAAATAGACACCTGGTCAAAGGTGAGTTGAGGAGGCAAAAATGAACGAGCCGTCAATAACGCAAGTGTCTAAAAAAAAGGTTCACTGAACCAAAGAAAAGGGGGGGAAGTACTTTTCCTCAGCAACGCTGAGCTCGTTTAATATCGTCTCGCCAAGACCGGCCTTAAGACCACGCAGTTCACAGACCTGATGACCGACATGGTACCGAACGTTGCTTTGCCAACGTCGTACTACAAGGGCCGTGTAGCCAAAAGTCTCCAAGGTCCAACGATAAACCAACGCTCTGGGAAGCGAAGACACTAGAAATTCCGAACAGAATCCGAACGGGACGAATTTTCGCAAGCGTGAAGCGGGCGTAGGTGGCAATGATGGCGGTCGGCATACAACGAACAAGAGTCGGACAAGCCCTTCCAGCCGCTTATACTTCGTTCATGAATCATCTTTTTTGCTGCGGCACCTACAATGAGTTATCTTTCTGGATAAACTTCGAACAAGTTATAACTTTAGACCTCTCTTACCTTGGTCTTCTTCCCGCTCCCATGGATGAGGATCGTGGTCCAATCCTCTAACGCGTCCTTGCGATTTTGAACATAAACACAAAGTGGACCGAGGTCCATGCTCTCCATACGTAACACCTCGATATCACCAGGGCCATATGTCCTGTTAGGATAGCAACGATGGGTCCATATCGAATGCGAAGTGGCGCGCATCTCCAAGTAAAGGTAGGTTTCGTCGCCAAACCTCCCCATGAATCCCGGAGCTGTGTAGTGACTTGATCGCGCGAGCCCTTGCGAGCCCCAACTAGATTGTCTCCTTTCTCTACTCTACCAACGGGGACGAATAAATGACCCTACAAATAAGATGCACACAAGTCGGATTTCCAGTTTTGGCCTGTTATCGCGTCGTCATCCCGGTGACAATTACCGTCCGTAAAAATACCGCTGCTTGGAAATTTAGTAGGAGCCATCAAAAGTATCATACATTTCATAGAGTTTTACTTTTGAACTTATAATTGGCACAATAGAAGCCAGTGCTGCCAATGCGTTGATATCTGCAGAAAGTTTATGTCACGTCAAGCCAATTGTAGTCAGAATCCATTAGAATTGTCAACGTTCATGATAAATGAAAGCAGTTTACACCCCACATGTGGACCACGATGTGGTTGGCAGACGCTGGGCTCTGATCGCGAGGAATACATATCATTCATGTCTCAAAGGGGCTATAGAATAAGGCACTCTAAGGGCAACATCAACTCATTGGGCGAATGGGAGCAATTGAGAATGATCTCAGATCTATCCGGGCAAAGGCAGTTGTCATGCAGGCTTATGCGTCGACTTGCAGGATGAGAAACCGGGACCACTGCAATAATCCCTCGGGCGTGCAGTCAGTTCTATAACCTAAGCAGCATTGGAGTTAGTGCCAAATATTAGAGTTACTCTGAATAGCTACTGACGCCTCGGGCAAGCATGCCATATCTCGACGCACGATCCACCTCGCTGGAAGCATCAATTCCCGACCGTGCAAGTTTAGCAGAAACTTCGAAACTTCGCAGTCTGGCAGAGCATTCAACAAGGCGAAATAAGAATAGTAGACTCTCCGCGAACGTGAGTATGACATCATCAAGGGTAGTTAATGGGCAAGTAGACAAGAGGCAACACACACCCTAAACGAGAGAATTGTCGGTTACCGAGCATGGAATAACAATCAATATTGAATATTGAGATCTGACGCACCCGCTGGGCGATATCGGCTGCAGGATCATTGGGGCCTGCGAACCTGCAGAAACCCCAGTTGTGGATATCGACAGCAACATCTAAAGGAATATTGAGCCCGGACACCAGCAAACGCCAATCAGAAATTACCCTGTGCGAATACAGTTTTCTTCCGAGCAGGCCAGAGATTTAAAGCGAAATCTCTCAGGATCTGGGCATTAGGCACTCCGGCATCTTGTAGAGAACCTGTCGCCTGGGTTATGACAGCCTCCATGTCTGTTCGGCGTCTGGTTGTAGAGCGTATCAACGACGGGGGGTTGAAAGTGGTGCATGTCAGCGAGAAAACTTCCAATGATTCTTCCAAGTTCCAAGACAGTGGCAGGCGAAGTGTCGGATGACATTAAGATATCGTACAAATTTGGGTGGAGTCGAGATCACCTGCACCATTATATTTGCAATCTTATCATGGAAGAGCATCTTGGGAATGAGGATACGGGGGTCCTGGATAGAACATGTTGACGGTGCTTGATTCCACGTTCTGGGTATGAAAGATGCCGACGGCCATGGCTTCGGTGCTCTAACAGTGGGAGTCAGAAGCTAAGTCAGATAAGAAAGAACTAATGTAAAGAGTGATAAGCTTACATGACGATAAGAAACAAAATTGAGATGGCATTTAGAAGAAAGCGGCCAAAAAGGTAGGAGCTTGCTTGATGACTACGGGATGAAAATTGTTAGCAGAGGTGTTGAGAGCCGGTGACGTCTCCGCGTCGGGGCTGGAGACGTCCTTTCCGCCATGCCAAACTCAAACTGCGAAAGTCGGCACCTGCGCCAAATAGTTGCTGTATATGTCAACGCTTGAATCCTGTGACTTTTCCAAGGCAGTTCTGGAAGTCAAACAGTGACGAGTCATTGAACAATTGGAAAGGCTCTAATTCTCATCCTCTTTCTTCGCCTAGAGCTAGAGGTCAAAGAAGAAAACGAACGTTTAGTATTACTTCCAAAATAAAGTTTGCTTGACACGTGGCTGGTTCAGGAAGGTTTATATTTATCTTGAGTCTATCCCAAACATGGGTGGACGTCTCTAAGGAATGACTCTACACCAAATTTCGACGGATTTAATGATGGTGTTCTTCGTGATGCTCTTCCCCTTGGAAATCCAAGGCATAGACTATGCGGGGTATCAGGTGTATCCAAAGCAGATGGTACGAATAAACCACGCACCCGAACCACATTCAGTGCACCGACCCTGTTTGTCCTTCTTTAGCGTAAACCAAAGAACATCATGAGATTCAGCAGGAACGCCAGTGCATCCTATAATACGTTCAACGTCCTAGCAAAATTTTGCAAAGTTAGGTGAAAGGTACAACTATACGCGTTGATTATAGACACGAACGAAGGAGGGCACTAAAACTGGGTCTTTCTTGGTGCCAAGGCGGCTAGCGTCCAGAGGACTATCGTCGAAAACGTTGATACCCTCCATTTCTCCAAGTAGCTGCAGACGCTCAAGACCGGTAGCTTGTTCGATGTCAGTGGGGACTGTGCCAGGCTTCGCGCCAGAACCGAACAATTGAGGTGGAGGAGCCCCGCCTGATAGGACCCGAACGCTTGTAGAGAAAGCGCGTAGAGCGGGGGCAGAAGGTCGAATAGACGAACGCGCCGCCAGGATGGCTGGTCGAGATGCGCGTACAGCGGTTTTGAACATGGCTTTTGGAGGAATTGTTGACAGTAGAACGAAAGAAAGAAACGTTGTGTCACAGCGGTCACGAACTCTCAGTCACTCCGGACTGTCCCGGTTCTGGATCCAGGGATTTCTGCCAACTTCACTCAGTCCAGGCTTTTGAATGACACACATTCATCAGCTATATTTACGCTGCAAGCCAACTGGCATAGTACAATACATGGAGACGCCATTATTTTGGATAATCTTCAACTTTCCACCTATTCCCGTCAGATCGTTTATCGTTCATTCTCTACTCCTGTTTGAGTCCAGTCTCGTGCTTTTCCTGAGACTCCTCATCACTCTTCCTCTCGGAATTCTTGGAATCATCAAAGAGTCCAAGGCGACGGAAAATGACATCCTGACGCGCTTGATCAGCTGCGGCGAGGTTTTGTGTGCCTCCAAAGAGATCGTCCATTTCTTCGAGGGTTAATCCTATATCATGAAGGAAGCATCAGTCATTGGCAAGCAGGTTATTCATAATCACAACCTTTCGTTTCTGGAACCTAGGTAAAATATAGTTGTTAAGCACTAATAAGCATGACAGCGATTTATCACCCACAAAGAAGAGCACAAAGAATCCTCCCATTAGGGAAAATAACTAACAACGTCTATTTCATATTCATTCACAGTTAAATGAGGTTCTCTACTCACCCCAAAGAATATGAAAGTTCCGTATGTAAGATGTTGTAGCATCGTCGGGGTTACCTTTATTTTGTAAATTAGCTCAACCTCGAGCTTCGACTGCTTGAATCTTACCTGGCCAACTGTGCCCGGAGTGAGTCGAATTGTACAGAGTAATAGAATGTTTGAAGATCGTAGTAAATAACGAACCGATAAAGTTATTCATCTAGAAATCGGAAATGTGAGCTATAATGGGAGGAACAGTCACGATTGGGACTCACCCAGTTCGAAGACGCTGCTATAGATAAGCCTTTTCCTCGAACGCTCAGAGGCCAGATCTAAAAATTCTATTAGCATGAAGGCATAAAAGAAGTCATTTTATTAAACAAACCTCGGCGACAAGAATCCATGCGCAGGGTCCTAGTCAAAGTGAGTATAAATTGAAGCACAAGGCACAAAAATGTTCACCCCAGCTATATCCGAAAGCTAATATCCAAAATTAATCAGTAAGGTAGTGCAAAGTCCCATGAATAGAATTCAAAGTTCACCAATCGCGAAAATCCAGACGAAGACGCAGGCGACCCATCCAGCAGCTACGGGTTGTTAAGGGGTTTTTCTTTGCTTTGCAATAACTGAAGTCCTTCAACACTCACCGACATGTCTGGGTCAAAACAGATGAGAAAGGTAGGCACACGATGTGACAAAATGTCTTACGTTGCCCAAGAGTTCCTGAATAGTCCAGTTAAAATGGCAATGATGATATGGCAGCTACGTGTTCTCCGAGTCAGCGATCCTCCGATATTTTTCTGAACAGCAGGGTAATCACCCAGCCATGATGAAGGCACCAGACACCAGGACAGGCTTTCGACCTGCCTTATCGACCCAAATGACGGCCGGAATAGTGGCCAAGAATAGGCTGCAGTCAACGATTAAATCAGCAATTCAAATCAATAGAGACGGGTTCCATACACGATCCCGACAACTCCGGTGGCGAGGAGGGAAATTGCGTTTCCCTTGAGGCCGAGCTGCTGAAAGATAGTCGGCGCATAGTACAGAATAGCGTTGATGCCAGCTGTTTTCGGCTGTTAAAAGAAATAACTGTGATGCAATTCCAGCGACGTACTCCATTGCTGGAAGAACATGGTTCTAGAGTTCAAGTCAATTCAAATCAGGAATAGTCCATACTAGATGTTCGTGAACTCACAGTGTACCAATAGCAACGCGATAAAATAAGGCTGCGTTAAAACATAAATAAAACTTGTCGTATGAACGATTCAGTGGATAAAGACCAACTTCTTGAGTTGAGAAGACTGAGATAGTCATAGAAGCCAAGTTTGAAGTTTGATGCCCAGGTCCCATCTTGATATTGCGGGAACATTATTTCCGACGTCTCCTTCTCGAAGAGGTACTGTGCACGGATTTCTCTGGAAGCAAGAGCATTAACAACATTTTTCTACTGTATCAAAATATTCAAAAGGTTTTGATTACTGACAAAAATTCGATCTGGACCAAGTCAGAGTCTGGAGGAAGCCTGCGCGCTGCACTCAGGACTTGCAGAGCTTCGTCGTCGCGGCCTTGATTAACTAGCCAACTAAAACAATGACATCAGTGTAGTCAAAATATTTGTAGCACATCGGCGGGCATACCGAGGAGAGAAGGGCATGAAGAGAATCCCTATTCCTAATATAAGTGCTGGCACGAGTTGAAGGGTGAGAGGAATCCTCCAGGCAGCTTCATGCTGGCCTCGGCCTGTACCGCCAATGTAGTTGGTGCCTATTAGTGTCCGGCATGGTTATGATGCCACCATCGTTAGAAGCCAGCTAAACCATACCAAAATCAATCCAGAAAGAAATCATGATGCCGAAAGTGATGGCGAGTTGCTGTAGAGCCACCAAACTTCCTCGAACCTCAGGAGGTGCGATTTCGGCGTTGTACAGAGGGACGGCCATACTGAGAGACCCGACCCCGAGACCAGTGACAAATCGTCCTGTGGAGTAGAATGTATCAGAAACTGAGCGATTTCTCTTAGAGGGAATCCGGATCATTCTCTACCTCCGAAAATCGAGGAAGGTCCAAAAGCAGATGACTGGACGATTACACCGATGCAAAATACGATAACCGCTGTGTATGTGCGGAAAGAGCATCAGCGTCAACCTCGGAACAAGGGAAAAGTCCACACCTAGCACGATGGTATACTTTCGCGACAATTTGTCTGCCAGATAACCTGAGAGAGTTTACCGATTTCAAATGAAGTCCAGAGAGTCGATAGTCTTCCGCGCACCTGTCATAAGCACGCCTGCCCAAGCACCAAGTTCGAGAATGGCTACCAGCCACCCTTTCTTTCCCGCGTCTGAAACTGCGGTGCCCATACGAGTGTCAAAGGAGCTCATTCTGAAAGAGGTAATTTTTCAATATTCTTGCAATAAATTGGGACATTTTGAGTAAGCGCACGCAAGGACTCCCGAGAAGACGCCCTTCAGAACGTTAGCCAGGAGCAAAGGACTTGAGATGAAGACATCCGCACCTGGTTGTATCCTAAAATCATCCCTTTAATTACATTCGAGCCAATGAGAAGGAAACGTTACCATATAAACTGAGAGAGAAGGTCATCAAATGGAGTAGAAGTCAACGTCAAGTAGGTTGCACTCACAGCCCTCCAAGGGAGGCGAATACAGCGATAGCGAAAATCCTACGGTTGTGTACTAAGCCAGCCTAAAACCCACTTTAGTGACATCCTCAACACTGACTGGAAAGAATACACACCCATCCAGACTGTCCAGCGAGCGCCTTTCTGCGGCTTGCTGCTAAACCAGTGCTTTCAATGTGAGCTCCACCCATTGCTTCGTAAGTTGGCGCTTGTAAAAGGGAGTTCCACTTTCCATTGCATGAACCTTTTATAAGAAATTGTCGTTAGAATGGTTCACCCAGAATCAGATCTCGTGGTATTCTCGGGCTCATGTCATCTCATGCCACAAAGCCTGGGTAACTTCCACCTTCTGGAGCTCCAGAGGGAACGGCCCGAAGAACCTCATGCCCCAGAAGATATCTTATAACCGTTGAAAGCAACCAAACGAAGATTTTAAAGCGAGAGTGTATTATAGAAGGGCCACATGTTCAATAATGAGCTATAGATAGTACGGAAGACGGGAGAACCTCATCTTGGGGGAGTGCAAGCGTCTCATAAAGTCCGTGCATTGACAGAGTCTAGTCAAGAATAAGTCCATGATGAAATATTTTATGGTGGCTCCAATTTAGGATGGTTATTTCAGATAACGATGGCGAGAAGACCAGCGCCGACCATGGCAGCTGCGCCAAATGGAGCGTAATGAGATACGGCAGCCGCTTTGCTGGGGCTCGGGCTTGATTTGGACGTAGACGAGCTCGAGGATTTTGTCGTAGGACTCGCGCCAGATCTGCAGGTGGATGAGAAGTGGACAAAAACAGGTTGTGCGTAACTTACCCTCCAGTGGCTGGTGGATTGGCTGGGGTCGTCGGGTTAGCAGGGGCCGGTCCACCAGGACCAGCGCTCGTTACAGCAGGTTGACCGACGCAGGTGCTGTTCGCTGGATGGGGTAGGTAAATCACGGTGTGAACGTGGCACAAAGAAAAGAGGCTTACTGCCGGCTTGAACGGTAAATGTGCCGGATTGGGCCAGAGCACCAGTATTGTCGCGCAAATTTAGGAAAGCACCAGTTCCTAGAAGAGTTGAGACTCGTACTCGTCGAAAAGCAGTTAAACAACGTACCTGCACCAAGATTAGCAATCCAAGTAACAGACGTCCCCGTCTGTTGGCCGAGGTCTACAAGGGCAGGGGCTGAAGGTTGGCCAGCTGGCAATATGCTTGAAGAAAAATTTAAATCAGAATGGGTCCAACGAAGAGAAAAATAGGAAAAACCTCTGTCAACATGGAACAGATGGATTTTGTGAGAGGCGAGTTTTTGTGTGAGGATATGAAGACAAACCAAGAAATAGGGAGCTAACAAGACATTTGAGTGTCATTAAAAATACAAAAAGGCAGATAATCTTACGAGTTCCTCCAACCCAGCTAATCAACACTGGGAGGCAAGCAACGACGCTTAGGCTGAAAATGAACCATTAAAACTTTATTTTTACCAGTGAGCAGTAAACGACCTACGGGGTATTGATGGTATACTGCGCAAATGCACTCGAAGCCAGGAGAGCAATTAGTGTAAAGCTGGAAAGAGAGGGCATGACGGTGATGAGAGGAGGGAACAAAGGCAGAAATGGGACTCCGACGAGACAGGGACAGCCCTTCTATAGTCGTGGCGGTTGCCTAGGCACGCTAGGAGCCATCCGGCATTGCAATCAAATGTCGGAGAACACTCACCGTGGCCATTCAAATTTTCAACCTTGCTCCGCCTTCGGGTCTAAACTAAAATTATCTCTTCGCGAGTCTTTCAAACTTCTTGGTCGCGAAGCATAGCTTTTACACACTTCATGGGCTGGAATGAACGGTTGGTCCAAATTTATGTAAAGGGCAGCAAGATCGCCAAGAAACGGAGATTCAACGCCGAGAACACCCCATATGAAGCAAGCTCACTTGAGCGCAGTGGAACATCTCTAGGTGCATCCGGTTGTTGGCTGCGTAACTCGCAAAAAGACGCAGGAGACGTCTAGACATCGTGTCAGCGCTTGATAGAAGGTTCTAAATTTATTAATACCCATCATCTATGCCATTTATAGGTCCCAGAAAGTATGCACAGGCTGCAAAGTTCTACAAGTAAGGTGAGTCTGTACTGCTGTGGTTTTGAGCTCAAGGCTCGAGTTGCCTCTTTGAATTCACTGCCATGAAGTAGCCCATTGTCCTTTAGTCAAACGAACTTCAAAATACTCAAACAAACCACACTGAACAGTTCTAGTTATCTGTCCCATCAACATCATGATCGTCAAGTCTCCAGTTGCGGGAACACTGATTTCAGGTTCAAATGCTTCAAGCTTGTGAAGAGTGTTGCGGCGTGTATTGGAAACTCCCTCCATGAAGTGTTATTCATGTCCGCATAGGTGGTAGATCGGACAAGGACATGACTTTCCCGACTTATCTCCGTTGAATCAGTTTGTGTGGGTGTAGACCTACAGTAAAATAAGGTGTTTACATCAAGCCCATGAACAAAATCGCCCCAACAAACGCCCATTTTTAGAGTCGGGAGGGCAATTTCTAGAACGAGGCAATCCCGTGAGAAATGTTGAACGTGAGAGGTGGGTTGGCTATTATGGGAAGCTCGTTGGGGAAACTGGCGTTGAATAGGTTGGCTAACATTCTAGTGAATAGAATATTAACACTCGGCGGAGGCGTTGACGGGCTTTCTTACCTCCCAAACACAGTAGTTCCATTTACATTAAGGTCTATGTATAAGGGTTTTTGAAAGTCAGGAAAGCTTTGATTGAAAAACGATTATCTTACGGGTGTCATCAGTAGGCAACCTGTTTAATCTATGAGCAGCATCAGGCCCTATTGCCTCGACCTGAAGATTGATGATCATGAGTTGTAGATCTTCTCTCAATAAATGATTGTCTAACATATTTTATGGATGCGGCATGCAAATCCAACAAATGTGTCTTTTGCTGTTGAGAAATAAGGATAGCCTCTGAGTAAAGCCAAAAGAAATAATTAGTTGCTATACCAGTGAATGTTTTCAAGATAAAAGAAAACTCACCGGCTGCGTATGGCGCCAACAGATCTTGGACAGTACCGTTGGCATTGAAGGTTCGTCTGGTAAGACTGGTGACCATTACTGGTTCCCCTCCAGCAGCGCGGACGTTCTGGATGATGGTCGTTATATTCACCCCCATGCCCTCGGGTGTCGTGACCTTCATGTCGTTGTGCCCAAATTGAATGGTTACCAGTGTCCTTCGCTTTTTAGCGACTTCGCCCTTGATTGCAGCCAGAGAAATAGCAAGCCATCTAAGAAAATAAAACCTGAGCCATGACTGAATGAAAAGCAAGAGACATCTTACCCTCCGGTTATAAACGAAGCTGCCGTGGTTCCGTCATGGGCCGTATTGATGCAAGGGGTGCCTTTGACAACTGAAGCAATGTTGCCGGTGATAGTCGATCCACACAGACCGTTACCCCAGCCACCACTGTTGGGTATAGTGCTGTGACAATCTTTAGAAAGGAATTGGGAGGCTTTGGAGGCGTGCTCACTCGTTGGCTGTGGTACTGTCCCCAATAAGCACGAAAGATGTCGGTTGAGTAGCCGCGAAGGCAGAGCCAATCATCGCAACAGCGATAAAAATCAAGGATGGCGCACACCGCATTTTGGGTTTCAAGTTATGCCAAAAGAATTTAGAGGATGTTATGGGTCATGTTGAATACTTTCCTGTCGCAATAAATATCTTTCTGGAGACCCGTCACGAGAATAAAGCGAATTGTAGCCGGGCCGCATTGAGGAAAGAAGTTGACAGGAAGTCAACGTCGCCAGCAGTACTGGGGAAATCTCGCTTGAAAGACACAAGCCCTGTTCCTGTTCATCGTCTTTAAAGAACGTCGCAGGATTCGAGGAGTCGGATCTAGCGAACAAGCAATAGTCGAGTAACACAAAGTTCTTGACCAGGATTAAGGATGGGTCACAGTCAGGCAACAGTCAGGAGCCCTCCTAAATAAATGAAAAATATTCAGAAATATGTAGGGGCATAGGAGTATCGGTGCTAATTTTAAATGTCGCGGGGGCCGCCTTCGGTCACTCTAGAAGTTATCCTCGACTTCGAGTGTTGTCATGAATAGCGACATAATTATAACTGGAGGTCTCGGTCAAAATTGGGACTGCGACAATAATATACAAGCCACAAACCTAATCAAGTGATCATGTCCAAATTCATCCGCAGCACTCCACACCAGGTGTATTATCCACTTGTCACGATTTGCTGCACTTGTTGGGTCTTGCCTGTCAGAAGTTATTAAAAATGAATCATACTGCCGAGGAAATGAAGGAATTGACGCACGGCAATTAAATCAGGTCAGGTGGATAGCACATTCCGACTGAAAACCACATACTTTGTAGAGGTACCGTTCTTTCAGCTCACTTGAGCAGGCTCATTCGAAGTGGTATATTCCACTAGCACGCCGAGCATAGAGTTCGGAGGTATAAATGACAAAATGCACAGAAAGCCCAAGATAAAAGTAAATGGACACCTAATTATAAATAATAGCGGTCGCCTGCATAGGAACATCAGAACATCGATTGTGCAGAGATTCACATAGAAAGACAGACCAATCTGGCCCATTCCCGGTTTCATGACCCAAACATTCCGGCCTTTACCCTCCGGATTGCCTTCGCCTTTGTAACCTTCTAACCAGCCTTCCTGCATTTCGTCGTCCACTGCACCACAGACAATCTTAACTTCAGGAAAAGCGCGTCTCAGAACAGAAACTCCGCCTCCACGAGCAACGAGGAATGTCACAAAAATGATGTGGTCTTGGCGCACTCCGTGGTCGAGTAAAATACGGATCGCCATAAATGCAGCGGCAGCAGTACCGATCTAAAAATACGAAAGGTCGGGTCGGACAAAAAGGCGACTCGGATACAGGAATGGTTGTACCTGGGCATCAAGCAAAAATACGAAGGCTTTCTCTGCCAGATGACGGAAACGAACGTAGAAAGGCAGCATGAGGTGAAGGAGCATTGCTTCCCCGGACTTGCTGTCTGATTGGATGAGCATAGAACCTATAGGTACATTATTGATAACGCGACGGAACCCCCGTTCCAAGGCACCTCCCGAGCGCAAGATAGTCACTCCACAAATATACTGTAGGCGCAGTTTAGAGGCGATTTAACTGCAAAATGCTGACGGGATCTTACCTCGGCGTCCAATTTCTTGCCATGCGCTTCTACACCCACAGGCGTCACTACAGTCTTTGGTATGTATGGCAAGTGCTGTAGTGCATGCTCTACTAATAATGTTGACAAACGATCCGTGAAAAAAATGAAGTCTTGGCGACTGGATGTTTTATCTCTCAATATTGAAAAAATACCCTAAGGCACGGGGGTTAACTGACGAAGCCTGTGACAGAACTCGGAAAAGCCTACCTGGACTTGAGGTGTTTGAGGAAGGACTGTAAGATCCAAGTCTTCCAGTCTAGCTTCAGGCGTAGAAGCACCAGACCGCGAGGAAATGTATTTATGTGGTACCGCAATCTTTTGTCGCAACTTGTGTGACCGCTCTTGGAGCTGTTGACGAATATGTGTGCAGATTAGATCAATAGCGACGTCGTTATTTGAGCCTGGTACAATCTATTAAAAGTGGGCATGCGATTTTTGGATTGGTATGCGTAACGTACGATGTCAGCATAGCTAGATGAAGGACGAACAAAGTTGTCGTATGAAGGCTTCACGTGTCGGAGGTATCTAATAGAAGTTAACGAAACCGAGGACGAAGAAACAAATAATAGTTTACTGGTCAAGAATTCCTTGAACATCCCGTCCTCTCTCTTTGATATCTCGTTTGATGCGCCTCGCGAGCATAAGATCAGAGTCGCATTGCACAAACACCTGAATAAATGGCGTAAATCTTGTCTGTAGAACATTCGGGGACGGTGAATCCTACTTTAAGATCGTAGAGCGCTCGTAAGGTAGGGTCGACAAGAGACATGATCCCTTCAGCTACGAAGACGAATTAACATATATCCGATGACCACTGCTCTATGACGTACCAATTATAATGGTGGCTCCGTAAAGGTATTTTGTCTCTTCTAACCTTTGATGCTCTGCAAAGGAGTACACAGGAATGTTAGATTGTTTGCAAGCCTTGAGATCAGCTAAGCACTGGTCGAGGTGTTAATTGATCCTTCCCACTTAAATAAAATTTAAACACACTGCTGCGAACATCGGCATGTCAATGGCATCAGGATGATCGAAATCGAGCAGGTTTGCATGGGCAAGGGCAAGTTCCTCCTCATTGTGAAATTTGTAAAAACTATCCTGCAGCAATAGGAAAGAGATGCATAAGCCTTCCGAAGCTAATGGCCACGTAAGTCAAATATATCGAAGAGATAATTACCTGAGAGAGGATGATCACAGTTGGTATGGACCCCAGCCTACGCACAATCTGTCTCGCGACATGAGTCTATCATGCCACGTCAGCCAGCCCTCTCGAAGCTTTTACGACAGAGAAGCTTCCAGGAAGCTAACCTTTCCACTGGCTGAGCCTCCTGCAAAAGAAGAAAAGCTGCAATACACGTGTACGAGGAGCGGTATGTAAAGTACCTGCGACACCGATAACGAAGGCGTCAGATATCCTTTGTCCGTCTTCGGCATACCTGAGTCCCGAGTATAAGTGGAAGTTTACGAGGCTTCAGACCCAGTGATGGAACCTCACCAAGGTGGCCTGCCATGCGATACCAGCACTGTGTTCTTTTTGGCTTGCAAAGCCGGAATAGGTTTCCCAAGCCAGTCAGTTCGAGGAGCCGCGTCGTCGCTCACAAATCCTTGGGCCTTCACGAACTCATCGGGCATAATTGACTGGGAGGTTAGTTGACGGGTTGCAAACGCAATGGTCAAGAGTGAACAACACGAGTTGCTGTGATCCACGGTGCCATAAGTAGGCATTCAACATCGGGCCGCGTCAAAACAGCACTCGTCTGGGCTTCATGACATCAAGCGAGAAAAATATATGCAAGAAACTCTGTTTAAGGTCAAAATGTGTAGGATGATTTATACAGTACATTAATTGATTAGGGAGATCAAGTAGATAGATAGAATATGAAGTTGTAACAATAAAAATAAGGATGTCGTCTTCGTTTGTAAAAATCCCTCTGAAACCCAAGAAAAAGAGGAGCTTGACCTACACATTACCTTCGGCATTTCACAGACACAACTGTGGCAATATTGCGATCCCCAAAAGGTAGCAAGCGATGCTTAACAGAGGCATCAGCGGAGTCTTCGTCGTCGTTATCATCATCATCATCATCACTGTCAATGCCGCGTTTGTCAGAATTATCAATGGCATTGCCCTCGTCTTGCAAATCTTTGTTGGATTTATGGCCTGTATCAGAGTTCTTTGTCGAACCTTGAATTACCAAAGCGGATAGCCTTCTCTCATATACCTAAAGATGAGAGTTGAATTTCAAAGAGATTTGTTTGAATCGGAACTCACGCACACATCCAGAGTCAAGCCCAAAAGACCAACGCTTTACGTCTAAACCTCGGGAGGCAGTATGTCCGTACACTGTGGTGGAAGGATAGCACAACAGTTGAAGCGTCTTCGCGACTTTCAGGTCTGGCTCGTCGTCGTCACTATCTGCATCTGCCTTCTCGATAGGCTGACGAAGTTCATGGTTAAAACCGAGACATCTTTCCATGTGATCTTCCCATGTTCCCGCCCAAGGTCTCCCTTTGTTGGTTTTCCTGGAAACCTCGCCTTTAAAGATATTTCGCATGTTAAGAACCACCCAGGGGTTAAGGTTCTGAGGTATTTGAGTGAGGATGCCAATTTCCTGGAGATTGCGAAGCACCTCGATCGTGTGGGACGACGAAGACGGGTTGACGTGATCACTTTTCCTAGAACTTTCGTCTATACTCATAGTGATGGCAGCAGTGGGGGGTTGTGGCAGAGTTGGCACTTTAGCCAGAGGTTGTCTCGATTTATCGCCGCCAGGGTACCTTGGATCTGAAGATAATAAACCAGCGTGCACGATGAATGTATGTGCACTAGGAATGTATAGACGTAGGGGCAACTTCAAGAGATATTGGAAATCTTTGTTGGACATTTCTTTCGCAATCTTGTAGTGGTCGCCCAAGATGGTCCAGTCGTTTGGAATAAGCTTCCACAACGCCTTTTCACTGCGCATGCTGGATTTCCTTTCTGCTTTGAGCCACCTTTCTAGACTCAAGCTTGTTCCGTTGGAGTGAGCAGTGTTCCATCGAGACTCCAGGTTGTCCAACCAGGACCTGACCTCGTGGGTCGAAGAAAGACGGTCAAGCCACCCCCGCCATTCGATGACTTCTTGATCATGATTTCCGCGCACACCAGTGATATTGTTTGAGGCCATGTAGCGCAATACTGACAGGGACCCTGTGTGAGGACCTTTGGAAAGGATGTCGCCAACATGAACAAGAACGTCGTTCTCTGGCGAGTACTTAACTCGCTTAAGCAGTTTCCTACAGATTTATATCATGTTAGAAGGAAGGAGGAACAGTTATGAAGATTAAATACCCACTCGAAGGATTTCATCATACCATGGATGTCACCCACAATTATAATCCGTTTCTTCGGGTCATCTAAGCCGGCAGTTTTTGAGAGTAGAAAATTTAACCAGTTAAAGCAGCACGAACCTAATGGGAAATCTTTTGACGTCAATGTTTTCAAACGCTCATAACGGCTGAAGTCGAGGGCTGGTGGTTCATTTTAACCTCAGGTCAAGAGGTGGTCGTTAAAGTGTGTAATGAATTACGCACACAAGTTGGAGTCGTTCTGCGTTTTCAAGGAGTTGAGCGATCCCCACGTACTCCTCATTCCTGTCGGGTACATCTTCGCCAGTGAATCAACGAATCCATAGACGAGGACGAAGACAAGGAAGAACGACAGTATCCCATATGCCAAAATTTGGCGAGGCTGGTACATCACCGCCTGACGAACGGCACCACGGACGTCGGGCTCCTCTGAGGAGTAGCAAATCGTCCAAGTGGGTGTGCAGTACGTTGTCGACTGTAAGATATTCAAGAACAGAACAAGTCCGCAGTGCTTTGCCTGCTGATGACGTGATTGTGCGGGCCACGTGCTTCGAATTTCAGCGCTTCTTGAATAGGGGCTTCATCTTAGTTCAGTTGAAATATGACAAGATACAATCGATATGATTATAATACAGAAGCCAAAATATACTTTTGAATAAAGTTTGAGAGTAACCGACCATTTCTCGGCTTATCCGGATACAATCTAAACAGCAGCATCCTTCTTCAGGATGACCTCAATCTCCGGTTTTATGCTAGCGAACAGATCATGGGTAGTTTTAACCGGCTTCCAACCAATTGCTCTCGACCTGTTAGCATGGCAGCGTGAATTAGAACCCCAGAAGGTCGAACCCTGGTACAAAAATACATCAAGACGTGAAATCGAGAGGTTACTGGAGTTATCAACTTACTTGGAAATATAGCTTGATCTCTTCGTCTGTAAAAGTAGAAGGCTCTGGGTTGGTAGCTTTGCCAACTGCGACTAGGCCTTCAGCTATGGCCTTTGTTAGGTCATAGAATGTATTTTCTCCGTTTTCCCCAAAGTAGAAACCTTCTCGTCCGTGTCCAACTGAGTCTGGGTTTGACCTAATTAAGTCGAATAAAATAATATACAGATCGGCAACTGGAACGTGGCCTTCATGAGCCCAATGTTAAATGCAAGGTGAAGAAATAAGCTTCGCACCATCGTCAATATGAACGCTTGGCCAGACGTTCTTTCCAGCGCCAACCATACCACCTCGGCCACGGGACAGAGCCGCTCTCGTGAGCAATGGAATTAGAATCGATTGCGGATTTTGAATTCCCAGGTCGACAAGTTTTCCTGTGGCAAGACCATAGATGTGGGAGGGTAGGACAATATAGGTTTTGACGTATCCTGGATCGTTCGTATTACTATAATTGTCCAAATACTGTAGTTTGAAATTACGGCTTGCCTTCTTTGTCCGCTTTTACAAGTTCAAGGTCGACGTTCCTATGTTGTTGTGTATCCGCCAATGTTTCGATTTGGTCTGGATTTAAGTCGTCGTAAATGACTTCTCCAATACGATCCCCAGTGGCATTGTCAGCAAGGCAGCCTGTGAGGTACGCCGTGAGTTCCTTATGGAAGTTCTCAAAAATAAAGGTACACACCTGTACCAGACTGATTGAAATTTATTAGAAGGCATTCAAGTTTGAGCTTAGAGAAGGACGTACTGTATGAACGAGTGTCGGGGTGACACCAGTAGCATCTCTGTGTCTTTTCATTCCTCTCAGGATGGCTTGGGCCATATCTAGGTCGTCATTGTCCGCCTAGGCATCCGAATCAAGTCATGGATAAGGTTAAGTAAGATATTTTATAAGAGATACACACATTTGAGAGAATGATATCAGCATCCGCGGAGAGGTTTTCCAGTAACGGGAGATCTTGCAGGGTCCCGGTCACCCCCTTCACGCCTATCGCAGTCAATTTATCGGCCTTGTCTTTCGAGCGAACTAGCGCCGTAAAGTCGAATTTGGCAGCGTCCGGATGATCCAAAAGGCGTTGCAGGATGGATCCTCCGATGAAACCTAGTGGTACGCCGGCGCGTCAATTGAAATATCCCAAAGGAGATATTTATGCCACCCTTACCAGTAGCGCCGGTGATGAAGATCTTTGTTTGGGTCGACATTGGGCTCGGTCGCGGGGTTTGAAGATGAAAGTTGATGCTCCTTTTGTGAACTTTCAGAGGGTTTTTATAGGGTCAGGCCTAAGATATGAATTCGAACAGAGTCAGTCCGCACAAGCCCAACTCGAGTCGCTTGGTCACCAAACTGTCCCTTGCTTCCCAATCCACTTGCATGAGTCATTCACCTGTTCCTTACTATTAGTGCTTCAACATCACTAAGCCTTGATCTGTGAGTGTACATTGGACAGTATTATTAAGCCCCTGCGCGAAGCTGTCTCTTCAGCTACGAAGAGATCGGAATGGGAAGAAGTGCTTGTCTACACATATAGAGCAGTGAGAAACTCCAAACCTCATAAGGCGATGTCAAATGTCCTTGTTAGCTGGAAGTCAAAATTAAAGCAACTGAACGAGGGCCAGTCGCAAAAGCTGAGGGGATAGAAATTAGAGCTATTAATAGAATTGATAACGATCGATTCTCTTATCCGATCTCAAAATTACTCAAGCATTCATTATGTCGAGCTTTCTTGCCTTTAGACCTGCGGTCATCCTTGCGTCCTAGAATTGGAACCAATGGACTTGCCTGTCTTACTCGCCACTCTCGAAAACTTGTTCTTCCAAGAACTCTTGACCAATTTCTGGATGCCTTTCCTGATGTCTTCCCTCGTAACCAATCGATCCTCCTCACTTACTAGAATCGCGGATATGATGCTTGTTCTCGTCGTATAATTTGTATGTATCCGAACCTAGTAACCGACGGAGAACTGGAAAATGTGGTGGATGAACTTGGAATAGTGGGTTCACGCATATCTTGGCGTATAAGTCCCAGTCACTCGGTTGTCGAAACATGTTCAACTTGAACAGACCTAGAGGAACAGATCTGTTCTGTTCAAGGATTGAACCGATCAAATACTCGCTAGGACAAAACACCGCTGAGGTTAATTGACCAACTCTTTCTGGTACAAAACTCCCACCTCTGACACCCACCTTTGGGCATACTTGGGTTGCTTTTCCTATCCTAACGCCCTGTTCTTATCAGACGACATTGGATGGTAATGCTACCGTCTATATTGGACATCTGCGGCGACATTCTGGTTGTTCATTTGTCGTCCGTTATGTACGTCGTTTGATAAACCCTTGCAGTGGTGACTCTGATGGGAAAACAGCAGAGATATCGGCATCGAATTTTTAACGGACAACTACATGACAATGTCGACGTCGAAATGGCGGTTAATGGCCTCTATTATACTTTTCGGAGTCCTAACGTTGTGACGAAATCGCGGGCGCGCAGCTGCGAGGCGTTTGAGGCTAGACTTCTTTCTCCAAATTGCTTTCACTGCGTAACCCAGCACCGAAACTGCCCTTGCCTCAAAAAATTTCGGTCAGCCGTCCTATGATCAATCCCTCAGAATTTCTTTCACCTTTCCCAATGTCAGCAATGACCTGATATTTCCTTTGGTTAGACTATATCTCTTTCTGCTTGAACGAGGTTGCTTCGTCAATCAAGTCGTACACCAGTCGCCTGGGCCTGAGTCAAAGGTCAATCGCTGCGCGCAACATGCCAGAGATTCCTCGGAGTAATGGCACCCTCAGGCTGATGGTATGACTCTGTTGTCGTGTTTGTAAAGCTGCCGGTTAGTACCCCTACAGGTTAGTTTATCGGAGCGGATATGCTCGGGTATATTTAGCTCAGAGCAGAATTCATACTTATATTATTAATAGATTCAGCGTCTGAGCAAGTGTGGTCAATGTGGTGGGTACAACGAGATGTACGTTGGCCCCAGCTTGCCCAATGGAGCGACTCACCTGGATACAGCTAAGAACATCTTTTCCTTGTGACCCGTGTGCGAACAACTTGTCAGTACGTTCGCGGTCCGCGGCTTACAGCAAGCCCCAATAAACCTTTCTTTGGCAACTCCAAGTTACGTTCACCGATACCGAGAATTTCCCTCGGTATCCTTGAAGCCAGTATTCCGTGTGAGACGCTATCATACCAGAATGGCAGATGTACCGCATGAGGACGATGCAAATCGAGGGTTTGTTCCTCCTTGAGTACTTTCCTTAAGGTCAACCCCGAATGTCAGGGTTAAAATAGCCTAATCCACGAGATGCCGAAATTTTCATGTGTATCGGTATTCATTCACTGATTCAGACAGCGTACTCGATTTCCTGACGCTCAACAACCGTCAAGTTTGACTTGATCGGACTGTCTACGCCGCGATGCATACTTCGAGAACTGGAAGCTTGTCCATAAAGCATAGATTTTATCCAGCCGCTGGTCCACATCTGATGAATAGAAAATAGGCTCTAGGCCCAGTGGAAGGGTAACTGCTTCTGATGGCGTTCTTATCTGATAAACATTTACGCCACACGTGATGTTCAATTTAGATCCGCTGCTGCCCGACTTATCTGATAATAGACTGAGCTGACACCACTGTCAACTCTACTCGCCCCCGGCCCCGCTACGACGTGTTATATAGCTGCGCGTCCCAATTAAACAAGTCTCCTCTCCTCCCTTCCCTTTGCGTCTTGTCCTTGTCCGCCAATTTGTCGAAGTCGCTCCCGTCCCATTTCTCATCTCTACAGCTCGTGACCGCATAATGACCGCACGCGCGGCACAACGTTTAGACGAAGGCTCCGAAGAAGATTCACTTTTAGACCCACGCCCGTCTGGCACGCAACGATCTTCAATGAGGACCTCCTCGTATTTGAGGAGGTTTTCATGGAACGCTCATCCATTCTGGTGAGAGTCTTTCTGGACGACATTACCCAAGTGAGCTCAAGGGTCCTTGCAGGTTGATCCCTGTTGTGCTTGTTATGTCGATGTCGGTATGGAATTTTACGTCATTTCCTCTTGGACAGTATTCATGCCTCATGGTTTTCGTTATAGCGAGGCGTAACGATGTCTCCTCGTATACAGGTCTACAAGGCTATCGCTTGTCGGTCTCTGAGTGGTGACTCTCATGGAGTCAACGATCTACTTTCATTCACCGAGAATTGTGGGGATGCAGAAGTCCAGGCTCGAGCTGCTAAAATTCAAGCTGGTAAGTCATTTCAATTCTCAATAAGTGGATTGTACTTAAACACGGATAATTCTTCGCAATGTAGCCGTTGTAACCACAATGAGCGTCCTCAGCGCGATATCGACAGGTTTCTGGAGTCGGCTGGGAGATACACAGGGAAGAAAGCTGATTTTGTCTACTTTCCTCATGGGTGCACTGTGCATGTAAGCGTCTCCAAATACACCCTCTATTCAGGCGCTAATCAGGCGCTAATCAATATGAACGCAGGGAAGCGGTATTTGTGCTCGTCATGAGACCCGACTCTCTCTTCGGACGACATGCAGAAAAATTCATCCTTGTCGGTCCTATTATTGAAGGATTTGTAGGAGGTTTATCTACTTTCAATGGCGTCGTCCATGCGTGAGTGATTCTGCATCATGTCGGTACCTAATCCTTATCTGCTTTCAGATATATCTCTGATTGCACTCGGCATGGCTCTCGGTAAGATAAAATTACTACCTTCGCTGAAACTGTTGCTGAATCCTCTTAGTTCCACAATATTCTCAACTGTTCAAGGAATGGTATTCGTCGGACTAGCAATTGGTCCTTGGGCAAGCCATCTTTTCGAAAATTCTGCCCTGTTCTGACCTCTCCTTATGCAGATTGGCGGCCTCTTCTTCCCTCCCAAGGGCTACAACGACGGGTTCTTTTTTGGGAGTATCTCACTCATTACCCTCACGTTGCTATACGTTATCTTTGTCTGCCCTGAATCTCTGAACCCACCATCGCAAGTTGTGGAGTCTCGTGTCCAAAGCGACCTCTCGTTCAAGACATCACCATTATTGGCCATCCACCGATTATTCGTCAACTTCATCTCTGCGCTGCTTTTACCAGTGTCGATGTTCACCCCACGTCGGATACCTGGTTCTTCTAGGTTTAACTATAACATGACCTTGGTGGGGTTAAGCTTGTTTCTCTACTTAGTCTCGACGGTAAGCAACGGGTCTTTCACTGGTATTCTTATTGCTTACCTGACTTACCAGGGAGTTTACTCTGCCAAATATCTCTATGCTCAACACGTCTACACGTGGACCACTGCGCAGGTACGATTTTGTCTAGACTCATATGACGATATCTAATTGGAGACGATAGCTGGGCTACTACATGTCGACGCTTTGGATCACTCGGGCTTTTAACTTACTAGTGTTCCTTCCAAGTCAGTAAACTAGTCCTTGCATCTTTCATCTACCGTCATTTACTGACCGTCTAATACATTAGTCCTCCTCTCATACCTGAAGCCCAAGTCTACCAGCACCGCAGGCAGGAACCCCAACGTACACGACATCTCGAAAGAGCTAAACTTCGACCGCTATCTCGCGCAAATTTCCCTTGCTGTTGACGGATTCGCTGACAGTCTCGTGGCCCTCGTATCGAACAACTCCCAGCCAACTTTCGTGGCGCTTTCCTGTCTGTCCTCTTTCACATCGGGAGGAAACCCAGCATTGCATTCTCTAGGGGCAGTGTGTCTTCATGCTTGTGGACGGGGCTCGGAAGTTGGTGCATTATTTGGTGCGATGGGTGTACTATCCGCAATTGCCCATATCATCTCGGTACGTCTCTTTCCTTAAGTCACACTTGGACTCTCTGAACTCTGCGTTATCCTGAAGCCATACATTTATGCTCTGACTTATGGATCGACAGTGGCCAATTTCCCAGAAGCCATATTCGTCCTGGCAGCTTGCCTCCTGTACTCCGTCGTCTTTTTCCTAAGCCGAATATCCCCAGCGGAAGAAAATATAATTCTGGTGAACACGCCACGGATTGGCGAAGACTTAGAATCGCGCTCTCACACAAGAGAATATACGTACCAGACTATATCGGATGTGGACGATGAAGTGACAGAAAGCCCGAGAAGGTGACCCACGACTCTGTAGAACTCCCCAGAATCCTTGTTAGATTGCAGTATGTAGAAGTTCTTGTACATAATATCCCTTGATTCAATAGCACCCACATCCGATCAAGAGCGTAATCTATTAATAGCACCCAGTACAAAATAAGGCAACGGTGTGGCGTACTGCAGGAAAGACGAGTTCACTTAAATACTTAAATAACGGGCATCATCCGAAATATAGCATGTCCAATTTTTGAATGCGGGTTGCTCCATCATCGGATTTTGCTTCCTACAAAATAATGCTCCGTAAGAAAAGGTCAATTATCCAGAGAGAAAGAACAAGGACTCACTTTCGCTCCAATAACATGACTTTCATCCATCATGATGCTATCCCAAGGCCCATCCCAAAGCCCGTCTTTAGGCTCTCCAATAATTCCGGTAGTTCCATATGTACTCTTGATGTAAGGCAAACATGTGATGATGTCCTCTTTAAAGACGCGCTTCGGGTCAGGATATATCGACGGCGCATCGTAGTCGACCAGCTCAATTCTAACCCCTGGCCTGACCTCAGTGTCGTCGGTTTCTGCGCTTTCGTTCTGCTTCTTCAAGTTCGCCCTGAGAGCTGCAACCTTTAATCTTCCGAATTCTAAAACGTCAATATTGTTGCCTTGATGGATGATGCACTTTGTTCCAGATAGAGTGGAAAGCTGGTCCTTTCTCCCTTCGAAGGCGAACATACGGGTGTTTTCGATCCCCCAATCTTCCCATGGAACCTCTGGGATGTCAGGGTTTCTGTCTTGCGCCTGAGAGGGGGAAATTGAAGCCGGATGTTGTAATATGTAATCCTGAAGGACCTGACGATGGATAATAAGGTAAAAGGTGAGGTACGGCTCGATCGGAGTTCCTCGCGGCACGAGGCTACTCTTGATGCTGACACGGAAGTACACGGAAAGAATTGTACTGAGATGGTCGTGAAAGAATGGACGGGTCGACCCCAAGGTTTTTGATTTATTTGAGGCCATGGGTCGAGGTTTCCCATAAATACTGGCGGCCGCGTACTCGAAGAAGGATCCTACCGCTGGAAATTTAAGCCTAAGGAAGGGGTGCAAATTATTACGAGTCGAGGATTCTGGGGACTGGGGGATTCTAATGACATCTATAGAGGACTTGGCGAGATCAACTGTGACGAGCAAATCCTTATTCAAGAATGCCGAACCTATCCTCGGCAAAGATAGGTCTCTCCACATGTATCCCAACCTGACTCCCGTTTTCCAGTTCCAGACAGACAAGCCAGAGTCTCGACGAATGGAGTACCTGAAATCAAACGCTAGAATGTCTCCGCAGATGGAGATGTGGACGGTAGAATGGCCGTAATTTGTCCAAAAGGCGGTGGCATGCAGGACAGGTGAGATAGCAGAGGAATGTGGCTCGAGAGTGGAGTACCTGATAAGGTTGATGTGCATGTTGAAGCGTTGAGGATGGGTATGGCACTGCTCGCTGTTAAAGACAGTTAAGTTCGGTTTTACAGGCAGGCGGACGTATCGCCTCACTATGTAACACAGGCAAGTAGATCTTCCTCAACGGCCAATGTGCCAGGGAGATGTTTCTGCCCAATATCAACTATTTTCCATCGATGCGGCGTATCTATTGAATGAGGCAGGTTCATCGCATAGAGGCCAGTTACGACCGCGTGGGGGTTCAAGCGCTTGGCGACTATCAGTACACCGTCAACCATACTCCCTGTGCCCGCCGCGCTCAACGGCGGGGGGTCAACAGCCTTTCTCCATTTCCAGTCCAGATTCAGCCAACGCAGCTCGCGTTCTCTAAGCATCTCTAACCGTGTCTTAAGGGGAATGACCAGACGGGAACAAGTCGAGTTGTCGATCATTCCCGAAATTTCCAATTCCTTCAGGTAATTGAGGAGCACAGAAGTGGAGATGAGGGCGTGCAACTGGCGGCAGGTGCACATGCAAGACGCTAAAGACAATAGACCTAGATGAGCGAGGATTTCCTGCACGAGAAGGTCCTCCGGGATGCTGAGTAGACCGACTGGCAAGTCCATTTTCCGAAACCTGCTTGGAGGGGACGAGGTGCGTTCGCTGAAGCTCAAGTACTGATCATGAGCGCGCGTTTATATGCACCTCAACCACTTTGAATATTGATCACCAATAGCGCTCGCTGCCACAGTGCCACAGTACTTTATCAATACATGGCGGCTTGCTGAATAGACACCGGTCCCATCGATGAACTGTTCAGGCGGTGTCAGACTGTCAGTCCCACATCTCGACACGAGAGTGGTCTCTGGAACAGTTGTCAAAGGCAGAGAAAGTTCTGAGATCGAATATCAGCGGATATGCAAACCTCAAGCCTCACAAAGCTTCGAGTCTCGTCTGAAGAACCAGTGAATAAGCCGACAATTGTGAGTCCTCGTTGGACATGGCAGTGATCTATAAAAGATGGTGGGAAAATAGCTGCAAGAGTCAGGCGGGATCATCGCCACGGTTTTGACTCTATGATTCCACCAGGTCTACAAACACTGCCATAATCATTCCAATTTCCTCTCGATTCAACCATGGAACATTTCAGAACCATTGAATTCGACGTTGAAGCTGACTTCTTTCAATCCCGATCTTGTCGCGAAAGTTGCATCGTCGAAGCTCTCACCCGAGCTTGTTCCTTGTGTCAGTGATCCAATAATACTTCTGCAGACCTGACCAAGAACTGATTCCACGTCCAATGGCTTAGTTATAGAACTAACACAGTAACAAGGTTCGAATGGGAGATGGGTGGCTTACTCATTCCAGTGGATTATGTATGGACTGCAGTTGACTAAGGCCCATCGAGTTGAGCTTTGTGGACGAAGATCGCGGATGTCTTAGACTTGACTACTATAAATGCTCTCCAAGGATCGCCATGAATTTTCAACGCCCATCTCTTCAAGTCTCATCTCCTCAACCTTTTTGCAATGTCAAACCAAACAACGATCTTCTTCACTGGTGCCACTGGTGAGTGTTGCGAAGTTACTTCCTCCGTCTAAAATTTAATATGGTTGGTTGTAAGGTTACATCGGTGGATCCGTTCTGCAGCGTTTCTTGGAGCACCCAGATGCTTCCAAATTCAAATTTACAGCTCTTGTCCGGTCCCAAGATAAGGCCGATAAATTCAAGACTGTTGGCGTGAATGCTGTCACTGGGTCGTTGAAAGACCTACCCTTACTGGAAAAGCTGGTCGCAGAGGCCGATATCGTCGTATCTACAGTACGTGGTTCTTATAAATATAATATTCATGGTCTCATCTGCGCACTTAGGCCGACTCTGATGATCTTGAAAGTGCTAAGGCCATCCTTAGAGGACTCAAAAAGCGTCATGACGCAACTGGCACTGTTCCAATTCTCATTCATACAGTGCGTCCTAGTTTCAAGGCTTGTTGATTATATTTGCTTACCAGTGTATATCAGTCTGGAACAGGCATGCATATTCGCTTTTGTGATATTATTTAGAACTTACCACCTGTCCTCCAGGTGTCATCACTGACGATGCTGCTGGAGACCGTTCTTGGGATACAATTTACGACGATTTGAATCCAGACCAGATCGAAACCCTGGCAGATACACAGCCTCATAGGTTCGTTGATCTCGAACTCGTCAAAGCCGACAAAGAGGGTAAGCTTCATGTCTGGCATATCAGTAACTTGATCCTAATACAGATGATTAAGGGTACGTTAAGACTTACATCGTATTGCCCTCAAAGATCTACGGTATTGCCACTGGCCGAATTGCTGAGCTTGGAGTTCAAAATGTGCAGTCTATACAAATTCCTTCATTAATAAGGGCGTCCCTTGCTCGCGGTCGGGGTGGTATGGTTGGAGCGGGAAAGAACATTTGGGTAAACGTTCACATTAACGACGGTAAGTGCACGTCTTCGCCACGGCATAAGATGAAACGCTTATGAGAGCATCATCGTAGTTGCCGATCTGTATGTGGTTTTGTTCGACGCAATCAGGTCAAACCCAGATTCCACCGGCCACGGACGAGAAGGCTTTTACTTCGGGGCGAACGGGGAACATACTCTGTATCAAGTAGGAAAAACCATTGCTGAAGACCTGGTCGCCATTGGCAAAGCCACCAACCCGGAACCTTCCACGTTTACAGACGAGGAAATTAAGCTGTACTTCCAGGTCAGTTCCCTTCAAGCAACTTCTCAAATTCAGATTTTAACCATGTCCCTCGTTAGGGTTCAACTTTCTGGGGCACCAATTCTCGTGCTCGTGCTAATAGGTCGAGGTTGATCGGCTGGAAGCCAGTTAACACGACCAAAGATTTGCTTGCTAGTATTCGACCAGAGATTGAAGCAATCTTGAAGAAGGATGCTACTAGCTACACTTCACATGTCCCAGGAGGGAATTGATTACTCAGTAGTCCCTTGCCGTCTTGCTCTTCTTTCATTATAGCTTAGAAAAAGTCTGTGGAAATAGAGTTGTACCTACAGACATAGATCTTTTCTCTCGTATATTGCTCATGGAGCCTGTGCTGCCTAGACAATTGAAACTCAAAGTCTGACTAGTTTAAGACACTTCCTGGCACTTGGGATGTGGGCTTCAAAATAGTTCGCGCTAATAGTAATAACGAATGTCGAATGCAAGGTCGGCAGCATATAAAGGGACAAGAAACCGGCAACAAATGTGTCTTAGTGAGTGTTCACCAAAAAAATATTACATTGCATGAATAAGAGTGATGATCTACAGGCGAGTTTGTGTTGGTGGGAAAGCGATTTCTTCATTTGTCCGTGCAGCTTCACCGTATTGTAGGGCTCCGACGTAAGGCATGATGTTGTATTTGAGAGAGTAATTGGCGGGAGGGACACCCCTTTGACACAGCACGAAATAGATTAGTTTTCTGTGGGAGGATATCGAAACGATGATTACGTACTTGAATGATGATGAGATATCCCTGAACATATATTTGTTCTTTCCCGCAAACTTGATGAACGCGTCTTCCTTTCTTTTAACAATGCGATCCCAGATAACCACCTCGTTTCTAACCTGATAAGACGTAGAATTCGGTTAGTGAAATATGCCGGGGAAGATATGAGCAACATACTCCTTGCTTGTTGATGTATTCAGCTTCTAGGTATAGAAAGAGTTGCTTGGTATTCCAATGAAATAGAGGTGTCAAATCTTTAATAACCAAAACTTCAATATTTCAATGTCATGTGCGCAATGGACTCCATACCCGCTGTGATGTTGAAGTTAAGAAACGCCAACTCTTGCTTTTTGTTGGGGTATCTTCGAGCATTAGATGACACTCTGAAATCGAGGATCACAGTCAAAAAATGAGCAATTGAATACAGAAAGAACCAAACGCACACTTTAATGGAAGAAATCCCGATTTCTCCTTGTGGGTTCGCGTTAAATAAGAGGGATGAGAGAGCGATTGCAGCCAAGAGAGCCATCATACACGATGACAGAAAGGCAGATCCATTGTTCACCCTTGAAAATATGCTATGCATGGCGTCGTAAATGGAGGATTTGGGGGTGGAAGACGAGGAGTATGGAGGACTGGGCACCGCGACACGTTGGGGGTTTTAATAAAGTTACGACCGTGTCCTTGACACGACATCCAACCGGATTTAGGTCCGTTGTTTGCGCATAATTGGCAACAGCTTTGATTGGCCCCTCACGCCATGAAACCCATCCTCGGGCCGCCCAATTTCTTGCAATGAAGAGATCGCCGAAAGCTCTTGATATGTATCCTGGCATTCGTGAATCGTAACTTTCGAGCTCGATGGCAACGGCGGCACCCCCACCCCCGACCCCGCTTCACCTCTTTCGTTCTCATACATCCCCTGTGAGCACACTCGCCTGGTCTGACGACAATGAGCGACTCTACTCTGCGGACGCTTCTGGAAAGGTCGTAGTCACCTCAACGCGCACTTTGCGGGCCATTTCTTCTTGGATGGCACACACAGATTCGATCTTGGGCGTCGAGGAATGGAACAATTTCGTTGTAACGTCGGTATATATCCCTGTGGTCCAGCTATTCGTCGAGTTTGATTGTTGCTCCTCTATGAAGTCACGGACGAGATAACAAGGTCCACGTATGGCAACGCATCGTAGAACTCCCTTTTTCTGCGAGGATTGGTGGCTCTGCGAGCATACCCGATCTGCCGACGCCGACTTTGTGTTATTCCATGGACGTCAACGCTCTGAATTTTTGCCGTTTTTCGTTGTTAAATCTATCAAATGACCCTGACGCGAACGAGAAACCTAAAGCACTGATAGCGCTGCCAAATTTGATAGATTCATCTACGGTAAGTGGCCTCTCCGCCTTGCAGCAGTAATCATCTTATATTATTCGTAGGCAGACGTTTGGTCTTTGCCTTCAATCGATCGAGTGCATGCTGCGATTGGCCAGGAAGTCGGATTTTCAGCTACTCCTGGTGGGAGAAACACCTCAGGTCTTTTCTTGTAATGCCTAGGTCTATATTCGCACTCACACGAACCAGGCATCATCATGTCTATGCATCTTTACCACCATACCACGAATATTGCTTCTTCTTCGACGCCAAGCGACAAAAATCTGAGGATTTTAACGGCGTATGAAAATGGCAGTGTAGTCTTACGTGAATACACCCGCAGTGCCAAGGAAGCTTCAATCGAAGGCCAAGGATGGGCTATTATATGGAAATCAAAACTCCACGTCGAATCAGGTATTTTATTATTCGCCTGACTGTTTGACTACGGTGTTCATTATCTTCAGTCATGGCGATGAGAGTATCTCGATCCAACAAATTTGCAGTGACCGTATCCGCAGATCATATCGTTGGGCGTTATGATCTCACTGTGCTTACATTGTTCCTATCCGACAAGAATCTCCTCTTATGTAATTCTTAGACTGATCAGCCACCGCCCGAAGAGCATGGAACAGCGTTTCGCACAAAACACGCGGGCAGCGGCTCAGTCGCGATCCGAGATGATGGTAAAGTCTGCGCAGCTGGAGGGTGGGACGGAAAGTATATCTTTTCATTTCCTCTTGGTAACTCGTTGCTGAGTCTTGGTATTTTAGGATTCGGTTATACTCCACAAAATCTTTTAAGCCTCTTGGTACACTGAAATACCACAAGTTAGCATGTCAGTGCCTTGAATTTGCCCGAGCACTAGAAGCACCAACAGGCAAGGAAGGTCCAGCGATTGATGACGATGAAAGTGAAGATGAGGACATGAGCTCAGAAGAAAAGCTTGAAAGATCAAGATGGTTGATTGCAGGGGGTAAAGATAATCGTGTTTCAGTATGGCCTTTGATGACCTTTGAAAAATGATACTTGGTAAAATAGCTGGCGTCCATAAGTAGGAAGGTAAATAAGGAACCTTGATGAATTTAAAGTATGACACAAAGCAAGCAAAACGAGTGTGAATGTACATGAAGAAAAGTGGTGTGGTAAAAATATTTTGGCAACGATTGCAATAACTAATTCGGATCACGATTAGGCTCCTCCATTACTTGCGACAAAATCGAAAAACAAGCAAATAACAAATATCCATCACAAAATCCCAGAAGCCCGTAGGTCTCTGGCCAACCTGGCATCTTCCAGCGCACTTTGCGCCGGAATGACGATTGGCCGACCAAAATCATTCCGAACAAGGGCCTGATGGATGGTTTGTTGTGATGTTGGCGGCGCAAATGGGATTCCAAAGACTTCTTCCAGATTCCGTCTGACAGTCATATCCCTTTCGATTTCTTCCGCTGTCGGAGGCACTGGAGGAGTGCGTACGGATTTCTCCCAGCGTTTAACTCGCCAATAACCAATGACGGAAGAAAGCAGGAGGAACCACCCTGATAAATGGTTACTATTAGTCAGCAATTCGACAGAAATTATTGTTGAAAGGAAATACACACCCAGTGTCATGAATAGGAAGGAGAGCCAGTCCCTTGAAATGGGGGCCATATCATTTTGGCTCGATGACGATGTGGCTGAAGCATCGGAGGGCATCGGAGGAGGGGGTCCGCCCCAGCCGTCATTTGTCCCCGCACCCGACTCGATTGGGGTGTCGTCGGCGATGTTCATAGTACGCGAGTAAAATCCATATTGAATGAGTGTAAGCCCAAGCCCCGCGCGCGAACCAAACTTGGCTGCATGCGAGGTGTGGAGGAGGTACGTAAGCAGGAAACCGATGAACTGGAAGAAAAAGGAGATGAAGACGTTGAGACAGAAGATGATAAAGGAGCCGGAAGGGAGGTCGTCGATGATCATGTCTCCAGTGACATCGAAGCCAGCGGGAGCGTGCACTGTAGTTTCCCAGTAGGGAGGAACGGCGTCTGCCTGGGCCTCCAAATAAGACTAGGGACAAGTTAGGCAACGAATGAGGGATAGGAGTTCAGTGTGTTGACTTACAGGAGGAGTCTCCTTTTGATTGTCCTCAGGGACCATGTGAACGTCGCCATCCTCTGTCCTGACGACTCTAGCACGCTGAGGTTTAGCTGTGACGTTTGCGAAAACGCCATCATTCTCAATGCCGCCTCCTGTTGGCCGTGAGGAGTGGTTCTCCGTTGGCACACGTTGATAGTGGGTAGGGAGAATGGCACCGACAGCTCTCCTAAAGAAAGACTGCCTCGGTTTTGGTATGTTCACAGGCGCGGTTGGCAATAGTCCGTTCGAGTTGCCGTAGTCGTTGGGAAGTGCTCGAGAGGAAGGACGCGGGGGCGAGCCAGGTGGGGGGAAATCGTACTCTCGTTCGAAGTCGTAGCCACCAGGAATAGCGCTGGTTTCTACCCCCGACGAAGGCTCTGCCTGGGACGATTGGGTGCCATTGGAGAGAGGAGTCGACTCATGGGCAACGACGTGGTCGTCGTCGTCATCGTTAAGATCAAAAGCGTCCTCCATTTCCCGCTCTGCGTCCGGCGCCGACGGGTTTGCTAGAGGAGCATAGCGTCCAGACATTGTTGTGGGTTGAAGTTGAGTGTTGAATCCAAGCAGCTTGCTTGGAAACACAGCCGTGATGAACGCCCACGGTGATGGTCAGGGTTAAATTGTAATGAATTCTGACCAATTTACCCCACAGCCTCATGCCCTGATTCGGCGGATCTCTGGGAATTGTTCATCCTTCTCACAAGTATCTCAATGCACTCAAATACATAGTGTTATATAACATATTTTTGACAATACAAGCCTCTTTGACCTCTGTATAATTTGCCTGTCTACTTTTCCTATTTTTAAGCGATTCTTGAAACAGCGCGCCATGTCTTGCCGCGCCAGCGAGGGTCGTAGACGACTCACACGACTGTGCGCAGGGTTCTGCGCCATAGCTTAACCTAAGTATACTAGAGAGGCGTCCAATCAAGACCCAGATCTCCCTCGTAATGGATGATCGGCAATGACTCCCATTTTTGTGGAAAGGCATGCGGGAGACGAATTTAATCATGGAAAAAACTCAACGTCTGACACAAAATATGTCGTTGAATAGGCATCATATGTAAAGGGAAGAAAACGAAGCTCACAAATTCCAGAGTAATATTATAGTGGGTGCCTCACATATCGTCCACGCTCCACTGATAGCTTTCTGCACCTTTGCGTTTTCTGGCATTCTTGCTTTCGAAAAGTTTCTTTTCAAAACCGTTGCCTCTATCTTTAAGTCGATGATTCAGCGTTCTATGACAAAGAGAAAAGATAAATAAACTGACCAACGCCGTCCCATCTATAACCAGGCTTTATACCGAACCTGTTTGGAGCAGGAAGTGGACCGGCATACTCTGGTTTTCGCGGTCCTTTTGATTTCTTTTTCTGTATTGCCGTGTGTCAGTGAAATTGTTGTAAAACAACGACGACTATAACTTACAGTCAAGAATGCTGCGGCGGGGTCATTCCATAATTCTTTCGCCTTTTGCTCTTCATTCAGGTCCTTGTCGTCGGCATGTCGCGCAAAGGCCGTATTTCTGTTCTTCTCCATCTGCTTTCTCAGTTTCTCTGCTTCTTCCTTCTGCACCAATCCTTTCCCCCATTCCATCTTCTGCGCCTCCTTTTCCTCTTTCAGGCGCTTTAGTCTCGCAGCCTCCGCCCTCGCAGCCTTCGTGTCTATTTTCTTTCCAGACGCATCGCGGTACACGGTCTCCTGCGCACGCGCAATTTCCTCCTCGGTCATCTTCTCCATTGCGGTAACGTTGTTTTGTGGGAGCATCTTCTTGAGTTGTTGAGCGTTCACAAGCCCTCCAGCAAATGGCGCCTCTACGACCATAGGTTGCTCATCAGGAGCTGGAGGAGGGCTCTCCTCCTTGACCAGGCCCTCTTGAACCGTAATCCAACTTGATTCGGTGGTGGCAGCGGCGACCTTACGCTTCTTGAACCCTCTGTCCTTTTCTATCACGGCATCTGCCAGTTCGTCGTTGTCATCCTCTTTAATTTCGCCCCATCCCGCATCTTCGTCTCGTATCATGGTCCCTGCGTTCTGAGGTTCTGTCACATCCTTCGCTTTCCGTTTCTTCTTCTTCAAAGGAGCAGATTTGGATAGTATAGCATCTGCTTTGGGACCTGACATGTACTTTTGAGCAAGGTATGTCTTCAGGTCCGACATGATGGTGTTAAGGAATGCGTTTGAGTCAGAGTCGAGGCCAAGTTGGTGCGAGGCTTTCCTCTATGCCCCAATATGGGTTGTGGGAATAATCCGTCGGCGATCAAAAACCAAGAGACGCCCGTAATTTTGGCACTGAACAGAGTTGTTTATGGACCACTTCCTTTCTCCTGAGGCCAGAGTTTCCCAGTTCTGATTCGAGCCATCAAAGGTGACTGGCTATGAGGACGGGAGTACATCTGTCTCGCGGGCATCTATATGATGCGCATCTTGTACGACGATGCCGATTGCTCTACTCCATGGCATGAATTACACGACTGGAATCTAGCCTGAGTAGCAGAAAAATTCACTGCCCTTTCCTGCACAAATGGAGATTGCAGGTTTGTCCACCTGACTTTCTGTTCATTTAAGCCCATTTGATTCAAGCGGTTCAACAGGAAAGTCGAAGGGGGAGAACAGATGGGGAAACAGATGAAAAAACTTGAACGCCTTGTCCCATGGTCACCCTGCTCATCTTTTTTGGACAGGGTGAGCAAAGAATTCGACGTCAGGCCTTGAGTGTGGTCTCGCGTGTTCGACTGTTGCAATGGGATTCAGTGAGGAATAAATGATTCTACGACATTGAATACAACATTTAAACTCCAGTTGCTATCGATCGACATCATCATGATGGAGGGTATCACTTGCTTAAATCTCTTTCAAAAGTCCAGCACTTCATGCAAAGCACTTGACCAAACTTAAGTGTTCTTGTCGTGAATGGCTCTTCTACTCCAATTCCAGTTTCATGATCATCTGGCGCCTCCATACCACTTCCATGCATTGTTTTTGACAAAATCATCAAAAGACCAGAGTTCAGCGTTGAGGTTGCCTTCATCTATGTAAATGTATGTTTCCGCTTCAATGGCGGGCAATAGGTCTGACGAGTCGGGTAGGGGAGGCGGATGTTCAGGGACAATGGTCTTTTCGTCAATGGAGTGTGTCGACACTTCGCTGAAAGGACCAAGCGGATGGACCTCCACTTTTTCCCTAGTGTATTCCTGTTCAAATGTTAGCAGGTGCGAGTGTGAATCGAAATCAACTGACATCTCCGGTTCCTTCGAAGGCATCCAAGTATGCGATGTCTTGGGCAGTGAGGCCGGTCACCAGTGTGCCTCGAACGGACCCCTCTTCTCGGGACAAAGTACGTTTAAGTATTTTGAGGGCGTAATCGTGTCCCGCCTTTCATCTGCCGAACCCTTTATTGTGCCATGGTGGACTGCCATCTCATAAATGGCTCTGATGTTGCACCAGATGTCTGCAACACCTCCTCTCAGGTTTTGTTTGATGTCCAAAAAACTTTCATTCGTCACTTCCTCCATATCAACTCAAAATCATTTGTGGCCCCTCTCTTTACTGAGACTGGCTTAATGCCTATTATTCCTCGACGTGTCCTCCTATCCTTGCGCTTCCTTTCATATTTAATCCAACTCCCCCCTTTCCATTATGCTACAGCAGCTTTGAAGGAATCGCACATTCTGCGTTTAAAAAGAAAGCCATCTTGGCTCTCAGATTTACATTGTGCTCTTCTTGCTGTTTCCAACAACACCCTTTCTCTGCCCTCATTACCCCTCCTCACCCCTCAAATCATCTCACAATTGTCCTCTGCACTTACTGACTATGTGTGGACTTCCTTGGAAGCAGAGATTAGTGCTAACCGCAGATTGTACCTCCTTCATAACCGTTTGGAACCTCTACCTGATGGTTCCTACAAAATGGTTCGCTCCACACTCCGTCATTATTTGGTCCAAGTCACCATTCCTGCTCATCGTAAAAGCTTGACCATGCTTCTCTTTGGAGAATCAATCTTTTACACAGAATCCCGTCACGATGTCCTTGACACCAATATCCTCTTGTGCCGAATGTGCCATTCTCATATTGAATCTCCCCAACATGCCATTCTCCAATGCACTTTTAACTCCAGTGCCCTTGCTGTTCGCCAGGAATTCCTTCACCATGTTATTGCCTCGACCTCCTACCATCTTCTTTTCCCTTTGTCAGATGATGATGCCCTTTTTTACCTAAAGAAGTTTATCTTTCATTGGGATTTTGTTCCGCACACTGCTTTTTTGGTTCATCGCATTTATATGATTTGGTCTGGTAAGCAAAGCTCCTCTGAAGCTCCTGATGATACGCTCGAGTTGGATGATTTGGATGAGCATGCGGATGTTTTTGATGCTGACACCTTACCCAATGATGTCGTCAATGATATCACACTCAATATTTGATGCTTTACTTTATTATTGTTGTATATTTTTGTATTTTGTATGTTTGTCCCGCAGATCCCGACGTGGGTCCACGCGGTGTATACTAAATCCTTGAGTCCTTTGCTGATTGGGATAATACCAGGATAGTCGTTTTCCTGCATGTGTCGTGTTGGAATTGGTTAAGCTCAGGTCGGCTTCTGAAGCCAAACAACGCACCTTAACTTCGTGGCGGGTGTAGTCCTAAGTAGATAGTCAATCTAAAAGGCGTAATTACAGAGGAATAGGTACTCACGAACAATACAGCTGAACAGAGTTTCAAATGCTCGCCGTCATTCCGGATGACGGCTTTCAGGATCTTGGGGTGCATGAGGGTGCCATAGAAGAATGCGGTGTATTCTCTCATAAGGGTATATTGAGGGTCCAAAGCCAGGATGTACAAGCGGAATTAGGCCAACTGTGGGCCTGAGGCGAAGGTGGTATTAGTGGCAAGAGCCTCAGGGCATCTAATCAGTGTTCAGGGTCGAGAAGAACTCGGGCCGATCCCGGTTATCACTCTCAGATAGGAAAGGTCACTTTGGTCGAGTCAAACCAAACCAGCCACTGACTTTCTACCACCACTCTGACAACGGAGGCCTCTCGCCATGTCGTCCTGTGAAAATCCTAATGTTGACAAGGATGTACTTATGACACGTAAGTCTGCATTCCTTCCCGTTTGGAACTCGAAAGGTGTCTTATTCCAAACCAATCCAAGGACGCCAGAAATTTGACGGCAAAACGAAGACATGTGTGAAGTGCAAGGAAAACATTGGAAATGTCGTTATTCGATATGCCGTTTACTGCAAGTAAGCCACAAGGTTGATAATGTTGCTTTCTTATGTTGAGGTATTTTTCTGTAGATCATGTTTCTTCCCTCTTATTCAGACTCGTTTTCGCAAATCACTTGAGCCTTCAATCAACGCGATTCCAGATGGACCGAGGCGAAAAGCGCTCAAAGCAGCTGGTTCACTTTTAATCGGAGTGTCAGGCGGAACAAGTTCAACAGCTTTGTTGGATCTGGTCGCAAAAACCTACTTCTCGACGCGGAGCGACGAAATCACAGACGAGAAATTGAGAGGCGGAAAAGAACATCCCCGTAATTCAGACAAAGGAGTCTGGAAGGGCAAACCGGGGGTATGCTATGTTGAGGTTTGCGGTGCGTTTACTGGAGTATGTCATCTATCTCCCTTTACTAAAATTTGGTTCGTGCTTATTAGTCTTCGATTTAGCAAAAAGATAGAACGGAGGAAATCCGCGCCACCGTCGAAAGTTACATCGGTTCAAATTTCGACTTCATTCCAATTCGCTTGGAAGATAGCTTTGACCCAAATTGGTGGAAAAGTGTCGGTGGTGGAGATTTGGCCACCTCTGCCCGGTTTCTAGGTTTGAATCTGTCAGACGAAGGTCCGTCTAAAAAGTCTTCTAATTGACACATCGCTAACCATTCTGTGTGTCTAGATCTATACTTAACTAGCTCTGCGTCAGATTTCCTCCCTCTTGCTTCACTGAAGGCCTATCTATCGTCACTTCCTACCCAAACAGCATTCTACAGTGCTATCCAAATCCTAATCAGACTCTTACTCCTACATACAGCAGCGTCACGACAGGCCTCCCATCTCCTCCTAGGCACATCTTTAACCTCGCTGTCCGTGAACCTGATTTCTGGAATAGCGCAAGGAGCAGGGTTTGCGGTCGGCGAGGAAGCGAAAGAGGAATGGAGTCCAAGACCAAAGCGTGGCATGACAGTCCGCGTCATTCGGCCACTTCGAGATATTGGGATGAAGGAATGTGCTATCTGGGATTGGTGGTGTGGGTTGCGGGTTGTTGGTGAATCAAGGAGTTTGAATGGGGGAGGCAGGGCTGCCATTGGTGCCTTGACTCGTGGTACGATCTCAAACCGAAATGGTTGTCTTATAGTCCTCATTTTTTTGATCAAACAGATTTTATTTTTGGGTTGGAGAGCGATTATCCTGCGACAGTTTCCACTGTTGCTCGGACGTGCGCCAAGCTGACACCCAAGGAAGGATCGGATGGTATATGTGCTCTCTGCGAGCGGTAAGTTTTTTTGGTTTCCCTTCTTGCCAGCCATTAACTAAATCCCTTCAGTCCTGCTCAACATGGTGTCCAAGCTTGGAAAGCGCGGATATCTATCCGCTCGTACCAAGAGGCATCGTCTGCTGTCATCGGACACACCCGCCCCCCACATCTAACTGAGGAAGAAATAGAAAATCTCACGAAATCCTCCATTTCCGCTTCTCCTTCATCAAGTCCATCGCCATCTCTGACGCCTCGACTTTGCTATGCATGTCATACATTGCTTACTAGCCGCAGCAGTCGCGGAACAGCTGCGTCTCTTCCTGTAGGGCAGTCCGTGGATAACGTCCCTCTGCCCTTTTGGGTCCGCTCTACTGTTGATACTGCAACTCAATACGACAGCAGTTATGAAGCGCAGCCGGAGGCGAGACGAGGCACAAAAATGAGCAGAACAGCTATGCAAGAGCAAATATCAGAGTTTCTTCTTCCAGACGAATGACCGAATTTCCATCTAATATTGAATGCTCCTTGGTGCTATAAATTGTACAATAGATAGTGTACACATTAAGGTATAATTTAGGGTGCCAGATACTCTAATATTCTGTTCCCTGGGTATATTTGTGACATCCATTCTAGATCATTTTGACATCGCAGGCAGAGTACTCAAAGTTCGGTGCTACGCAAAAAATGTAAGCAAGGTTTCATATCACATCGACACTACAAACCTGGATAAAACCAGAAGGACACCGCGATGATGACGTAGAGGCCTTTAAATTATTTATTAATATCACTGAAGTCAAAGGAGGCGATGGATACATACAAATTAGAATGACTCCCTCGAGCCAGTTTGACTTGCCATCTGCAACGACGTAGCCCATCGTGTTCACTAAAGCTCTGTCAGCGAAGAAAAAGTATTGAAGTGGAGGTAGTACCGGCAATGTAGAGAACCTACAGACACGTCATTCATTAAACGTTATAGAACAGATGAAGGCTCGTACCATCGATTGAAATGGGTCCATTAGCAGCGAGAGGGGTTTGTCCATGATCCAAGCAAGGACGACAGTGAACCTGTCATGATTTTGTTTGTAAATATACTCCAATTGAATACCGAGAGTAACTTACGGTATGACGAGGAGAGCGGTTTGCTTGAGTAACAAGTTATTTAAATTTAAAGGCACAACTCCAATGATAAGTCGCCCTTACAATCGTTGAGCCCACGGCAACGCTGACACTCAGAGTTAATTCATCCCTTACGGACACCTTGACAGCAGTGATAATCTCTGTAGACCATTCTTTAGTATAAGTATGCGATTTAGGCCAGAGAGGGAGGGAAAACGCACCTGCAACCGAACTAATTGCTGGAAGCAAGATAAGCCCAACCCATTCCTTCCTAATGGTCCCCGAAATGCCATCCATTGCTTCAACCAACCAATCGACAGTCACTGCAACAGCCTGAGTTCGCGGTTAGCATCATCAAAGGGCCAAGATGGGTAAATAAATTTACGCCAGTTACAATGATGAGCAGAAAGATGGTTAGGAACCAGCTCATCTGCGGCTTCTTCTCTTCAGTAATGGGCTGGGCCTCCTTGATCATAGCATCGTTCGACTGAGTGCGTATTTGCTCGCCCGAGGTGCTACTTGAAAAGATGGTGGCGCTGGAGTGGGCTGAGTATCGGGACATTGGAACGCCTCCCAGCTCATGGTCATGGCGAACTGTTGAGGACCCCGGAGGAAAGTATGGCGACTTCTCAGAAGGGGTTTCGGATCGACTCGTCAAAGTTATGGAGGAAGACGAGGATAACGGAGAAGAGATAAAGGGTCTCCGCGGTGGGTCAAGAGGCAATGGTTCATGTATCGTTGTCTCGATTTCTGCTCGACTCTCTGGGAGTTTCAAAGGGCTTGGATGATCGTGTAGCTTGCGGTGTGCGCGTTTCTCTTTAATGACCGTTGATAGTTTGTTGCTTTTCTTGTCATGTTGGTTGTTATATAGATAAGTGTGCGACCAAAGTTGAAATAATAGGTATGCAATATAGACTAGAAAAAGCCCGGAAATCAATGATAAACATTAGATAAAGAATAATGGTTTTTCACTGAGCAATAAGACAATTGCAACCTAAAACCACACTAAATCATAGGTTTTTATCAAGAACAATATGAAGCACGCACGCCATGACTCATATGCAAAATGTCTTGCTTTTGCGCCTCAAATTCTGCATCAATCTTGTTACCAAGTGTAAAATGATATGCGGCAGGTAGCAAAACAGCGCCGACACTCAGACTGAGGAGAGAAGAGTGAATTTGGGTTGCGGCTGATAAGATATCTCGATGAGAAATTCTGAAAATATCGGGGCAAGCTTACTGGGATCGAAGCCTTGCTCAGAGAACCGCATGCCGCCAGCAAAAAAACTAAGCCCCAGTACAAGAACTTTGCACAAAAATCAAGGGTTAGAATTTTTCTGCGACATTTTCGCCTTTACTCACGAAGTTTACACAGCATGGATCCAATGACTTCACGAGTTCCGGAGAGTTAGTTATTGTATGACATGGGCTGACCTGACGTACGTGTAGATTGGACAACGCGAAGCTCGCATTTACGCAAGGCACTGATCTAAACAGGAAATCAAAAATGAGCTTTCTAAAAACATTTGTGAGTAAACGGAACGCACGGCCACGACTACTTCTACGCTGCATTAGGACAGTTGATCAGTAAAATAAGTTAGGCGTTGTTTATACGTCACTCACAAGTTGCTCTAAGCAGAATAGAAAGATCATATCAGCTGGTAATTTCGAAGGACGAGGAGTGACCATTTACCATGCTGCCGTTCAATAAGCCTGTTCTCGAACCTCCGATTCTCGTGGCAAGCTCTCTCGTGGATAAATCATGCAACTAGGCAAAAATCAAAAATCTCATCACAAGAAAAAGTACAGGAACACTCACCCTTACCAATGGTATCAATGCTATGATACAGACTGGTAAAATTGGTCTCTTAGATAAGATTAGAAAACTCTTATGTTTTGCTCACAAGCAAAGGTAAGTCCGTGGTACGTTTTTACACTGAGAGTCAATGCCCACTATGAAGCATAAAGATTAGCTGGCATTTTCTACAATTTATCGATAGTAACGTACTGATATTGGTATCAGCACCAGGCAAATATTGAACCCTAGATGAGATGATATCAGTCGGTTATGATACGTAGATTTCACTCAGCGTACATGACCCAAAGGCAACCCGCCATCCATGAAAGGCGTTCGACCAGGTTAAGCGTTTCTCTTCGGACTTGAGGGACGATGTCGCTGTCCGAGACCCGAACGGATGAAAATACGGCAAAGATCCCTGACTGCTGGAGCTATCGACAGTATCGCCTTGGCCAAAGAGATTGGAACCAGAATCCGCAGAACAATCCGAGAGTCGCGAGTCTGATCTGCGTACTGAGAGTGTTGGACTGTTTGTTTCGCCTTCGGAAGCCCTTGAATCAGGATGCAGAAAGTCCGGGCTTGGGATCATTGGTGCAGGGTTGCTTGAGACGGTCATCCGGTGATGATATAGTTGGTTGTGCTGGTAGATAATATGGAGGCCGCCAGTGCCAATGACCGTCAAGGTAATGGGAGGTGAAAAGGAGGGTCATACTAACGGCCGTTATGACACTGCTTCGAACGAACCGCATTTGGTAAAGTCGTTTCCCTAACCGATCATTTACGCTTTAACCAAATAAGATGCAAGCGGAATTTCTTGGTTTGCACGTAGAAAGTCGCGGTTGTTTAGGATGTGTGCGCAGCCGCTAGAACGCATTGGAGTGTCAAAGATCTGAACGGAGGTCAATACGAAACGCTAAGCGCCGAGATGGTGACCAAAATTTACAACTTCCATACTCTCGTGACAAGACTTGACACGGTAGTAACGTCACATGATCAGGAATCAACGCGTCCATCAAACGCGTCACATTCTACAACTTCGCCAGAGCGTCAACTTGCCAACAACTTGCTTTCTAATTTTACCATCGACAAGAGGCCACAGGCTTCAGCTTACTCTTACTTCGTTGACTTACAATATTCAAACTGAAGGCTTCAAAATAAGCATTACTGACTTATGAATACACCTGGACCATCACACACCAATGCCATCGCTCAATCCGACTCTTCAACTACAATTGACTTGGGCAGTGTTATAAACGGGTTAAACCCAGCACAACTTAGAGGTGAGCACTATTAGAGCCGAATCATGCGTCATTTCTGACTTCAGCGGTTCAATCCAGCTGTTGAACATGACCCAACAATCCCTTTGCAAATTTTGGCTGGTCCAGGAAGCGGAAAAACAAAGGTGCGTACATCAAATCTTTTGTATTTTCTCTGATTTATCCAGTGTCCAGGTTCTGACGAGTAGGATTGCTCGATTAATTATCACGCACAAGCTTCCGCCTGCGACAATATGCGCAGTGACATTTACAAATAAAGCTGCCAATGAAATGCGCGACCGGCTTACCAAACTAATAGGTAAAGTTAGGACGACTGCCTTGCAGATGGGAACTTTCCATTCCCTCTGTGCCAGATACCTACGCATGCATTCAGCCCAGGTTGGTCTCGATGGAAATTTTACTATATGCGATGCCGCTGAAAGGTATGTTTTCAACCCCTGGTATCTTTATTATCGTTTAACCTTGTATTGAATTTTAGTAAAAAGCTAATTGGGGCTCTCATGGAACCTTACTCCGATTACATGATGAAGCATGACATTACACTCACGGAAGGCAGTGCAGCTTCCGTCATCTCGAGAGCAAAGGCTAAGGGTCAATCAGCCGCTATGATGCTCGCAGAAGTAGAGAAAAACGACGCACTGTCCAAGAGACATCTACCTCCGCAGCCACCTGGATCAGAGGACAAGAAAGGGGTCCAACGCATATTGGCTGAAGTTTATATAGGTTATGAGAAAGTTCTGAAGGAAAACAACGCACTTGACTTCGACGACTTACTCATCTATGGCGTCAAACTTTTTACTACTCATCAAGAGTCCGTCCTATGGTGTAGACATATTCTTGTGGATGAATTGCGAGTCATAACATCGTGCGATTGGCCATCTTATGCTGACCGCCCTTTCCATTCTTAGCCAGGATACGAACACGATGCAATACGAACTTATGAAAGCTATAGCAGTTCGGCGGTGCCTTACAATTGTTGGCGATCCCGATCAATCAAGTAATTTCAAATTCCGTTGTATACTTTCCTTAACTCATTGACCTTTCAGTCTACGGCTGGCGCTCTGCAGAAGTCATAAACTTATCTAGGATGCGAAAAGGTGGGATGTGTTCTATTAATATTTGTTCGTATCTCGACAGTTTTGAATTAGATTTTCCCAATACGGATCAAATCTTTCTAGAGCAAAATTATCGGTCAACGGCATCGATTCTAAGGTCATGTCTGGCCATTGTTGCGGAGGGTCAGTCAGTCTACGTCGAGGCTCACTTACCAGACCTAAATTATTACTCAGACAAAAAACGGATTCCCAAGTCATTACACACTTCTCATCCACTCGGCGCAACTCCATTTATTGGTAAATTCGAGAACGAGAAAGACGAGGCAGATTTCATTGCAGATGAAATTAAACGCTGCACTGCAAATATGGGCGGAGTCCTCAAATGGGGAGACTTCGTGATCCTTCGTGGGTGGATATATGCTGGCCACATGTGACGCCACACTGAAATAATTTGTCTTCTAGTCCGATTTAATGCACTCTCGCGTCCCATTGAAAGTGCACTGCAGAAATGTGGAATTCCATGCAGAATTCTAGGGGGTCATAAGTTCTTTGAACGAATGGAGGTCTGTTGTAGGATTAAGTTGGCATTGATAATTCTCTCATATTTGGAGTAGGTCAAAGATCTTTTGGCGTACCTGCAGCTCGCAGACAATCCGAGCTTTAACCCTGCGTTTATTCGCGCAGTCAAAGTGCCTGCTCGTGGGATGGGTGATAAGGTATTATTGCCTGCAAATTTTGTTGCCGATCGCCGCTGAAACAAGTTCGTATACAGTCATTAGCTGAAGTCGCATCCCAGGCACAAAGACTCAAAATATCTCAGCTGGAGCTTGTTGAGAAGATTTACGATAACAAGATTCCAGATACAAAGCCCTCGATTAAGAAGAAAATCATTCCTTTTGTGAAAACTCTGCGTTCTCTTAGGATACTCGACGAAGACGTCTGCTCTTTTTCCTTTGCCTTTTATACTCTCGCTTAGCTTTCCCCTGTAGAAATGCTCTCCTTCCGACATGCTTCGGAAGCTGGTTGACATGATCAGCTATGAAGATCACCTCAAGAAAACCCAGCAAGACTGGGAAAGCAGATGGGAGAATGTACAGGAACTTATCACATTTGCCAGTGAAGTGGAAGCAGAGGCCCAAAAACAAAAGACGCAGGCCGCTCAAGGTCCATCGGACACACTCATTGAAGAGTTAGTGGCTCAGTGGTCATTCGACTTGTGCTAACGCCTTTCTCCGATTAGGCATTCTGTATTAAGGGACTTCTTGCAAGCGTCCATGCTTTCCTCAGAAGGAGATAACGAAACGGAAGATGAAAGCAAAGAGGTCAGGTTCAACCTCCTGACGAACACATGTGTCGATGTCTGATCAACGAGCAGAAAGTCACCCTTTCGACATGCCACGCTGCCAAGGGTCTGGAATGGCCAGTTGTAATGATTCCAGCAGGTACGTTCTGTGTATGGAATATTACTTCTTCTGGTTAATTGCTCCTTAGTCGATCAGGATACCTTCCCCTTTTACCGAACTGAGGACATTGACGAAGAGCGGTAGGTATTACGTCTCTCTCAGTGGATTTCTCTGTTCACAACGTAACTAGACGCCTTCTTTACGTCGCCTGCACAAGAGCTCAGGCCCTTCTGTATATTCTTCACTCTAGGAAACGGGTGGTCGCAGGCAAAACTAAAGAAAAAAAGCTCTCTGACTTTATATCCGTCGTGCGCGGAAAAAATGAAGTAAAATATCGCCGTACCTTCTGTATAATAAATTATTCATTCTTTGTTGCAGGGATTTTTCAGCTACGATGTACCTCGTTTTTTGCCTGAGGATCGTTCTGTGATATCGACAGTGTTAACTAGACCACTTCCTGACGAGGCAGAAATAGAGCGTCGCCTTGCCGAACTGTGAGCATTCTCTTTCTTTCATTTCGACGCGTCTGATTCGATAGCCGCAGGGAACTAAGTGGTGACCGAATAAAGCCACTGTTTCAGAATGTGTATGGCGAGATGTCAACTATGTCATTAACGGGTGTTAAATCTTCTATTGTGACGGCGCCATTAGAATCAGGTATTAATTTTACCTCGAATGTTCGTGAGTCTGTGATTAAGACACGGTATCAGCCAATCTCTCAGCCCTCTACGCCGCACCCGATGCACTTGCCACAATCTCTGCGACTTTCATGAAAGATTACAAGAAGGGACCATTCAGTAGACGTCCGAAGCCACCCTCAAAACCGAATAGCTTCAGTACTTCTTTTACACCCTCGTCAGGGATATTTATGCACTCAATTCAATCGGGGATAACGACCACCATAGACAATGATTTCGAAATGTCTTTTCAACCTCAAATTGCAGAATCCTCGAGGCAGGGGTCTAGCAATATTCGACCAGCAGGCAAGCCACAACCTTCACGTCAATCCCAAACCCTTCAACACAGCAGGTCACCTTCTAAGACTAGCGCGGTGAACGAAGCATATCTGATCAGCACCCCACCTCCGAAATCTGCCCTGCCTTTCCGTTCCCCGGGGATGAATCCCGCGCCGTTGAATTCGTCCGTTACGCCAGACTCATGGAACCACGCAGATAAGTCAGGAATCACGTCGCCCAATTCCGACCGCAGCACAAACCGTTTGGTAATGAAATCGTCTTCCCAAGCTAATCAACGACATGGCAATTTTTCACTGATATCGAGAACACCGATAAGCAAGGTTTCGTCGGTACCGATAGTGTTGTCTTCCAGCTACCACCAAACCCGACCTCCTGGAGATTGCAGTTCTGGCCTAAAATCCTCGGCTTTGTCGAGAGTACCCGTTGGGCAAGATAATTTTTACAGTGAAGATTATGACAGTGGCATGATATCTTTTCGTGAGCCCACGGCATCGTCGGTCCTTTCATCACAGCCGAAGGCACCGCATTTCCCTGGCCCTTCTTTCGTCTCTGACCTTCCAACTGCGAGAAATATTGTTCCTCGGATAGAACCTTCTGGTGCTTCGCAAGCCAGCTCCCAAACCTCTGTCCCTCAATCTCTTGGTGTCAAACGGCGATTAGGTATGGGCCGAATCACAACTGGATATTCAAACAAAAAATTCAAAAACCTGGTCTGATTGTATGTCGACTGCACGCTGCTATCTGCTAGATTAATTCGACCCTTGCAGGGATCGTCATTGTAACCTATTGTCCATGTCATATATAAGGAATCCATCTGGAAAACTGTTTCACCCAACTCGCATTGAACTTCCATGAGATTGATGGACATTAAAGAAAGATGACAATGGAACGCTCGAAAAGTTCCTTGCTTGCTGCCCGACTTTATGTCACTTTTCGGACCGCAGTATACAATTCCGATGGTACAATTGGTACGTGTGAGAGGGAAGGCGTAAGCTTCGGTTTTAATAGACTGACACGCGTTTTGAAAGCAGTGTAGACGGACAAAAGGTGGCTACCCTTGACATTACATCAATTACACGGATAGAGCAGCGCGAGAGCAACTAGGCCAATAAGGCACCTCGGTGTGCCCTTTGTCGCATGAACTACCCGAGCGCAAAGAGGCAACAGTGACGATCCAGATTGTCCAGGTTGGAGAAGACGAACCAAGATGGCAATCCCAAACGAAAGGCAGACACAGGCCCCATATCTAATATCAGGTCATCTGAATAGAGTGAATCAGTATGAGCAAATTGTAAGGAGAGTTTTGGATTGGATCAGAAGTCGAGTAAGTCTCCTCAGCTCCACTTGGGTGCATTGGTAGTCTAACATGCTGTTGACTGGTGGCACAAAGGCCCATCCTATCCAGCCATAGAAAAATAGATAAGACTCACTATCAACGGATAGAACACGCTTTCAAGGAAAACGTAGAAGGAGAGCAAAAGTTAGACGGTCCAGACAATTTTCTTGTTTTCTTGTGGAAATAGCCGCGAAGCTCCGCAAATGGCCGGCCCGGGTGTAAAGCCAAATGGGGACGCGAGTGTTGGTGCTCCTGGTGCGATTTTCGTCGGTGTAATAACACTGTCGTCTGTAGCCTCATGTTAACAGCGAGGCAAGAGGCTGCCTCGTTAGACAGCTGATCCGGTTTGCTCAAGCTCTTTCTTTCCATTCTGGACTTCTCTCTCAATTTTGATTTATAGATTATCGCGATGCTAGACGGTTTTGCTATTTCATGATCCTTCCACTTGAGTTACGGTCCCTCCCTTGAGCGGAAGAACTAATACCTATCCTCCCGATATCTCCGTCCGGTGACGCATTTTCTCGACGTTTATCGAGACCTTTACCTCGTGAGTGACACACGCTGTGGGCTGCAAGGTCGGTCACTGACCCTTGATTCCTTAAAGTCCTCCCTTAGACGTTAGACTCCACCGCCTCTTCATCGTTCTCGTTTGTTCATACCCCCCATATCTGAGTAATTCCAAATGCCCTACGCCGTAAATCGTAAGGATGACAAGGTCATCCAATCGCCTGTTACTCCCGCTGTGACTGGTATCGATTATCCTTCCAATGATGATGCGTCTACTGAGCTGGACATGTTCAAACACCGTGGAATGGCCCGCGGCTTATATACCCACCCTAACGTTGCTGGCTCGTCAATCGAAGACGTCGAGCCTCCTGCGGATGCTAAATCACTTAACCTCATTTGGGACACCATTCGTCAGGAGAAAGAGAAAAAGATGGCCAAAGAACGACCCAAAGTCCAGTCTTTGGAGGAAGTTGTTCAAGAGCTTTACGCCGCAGAGAACCTCAACGTACCAATGCAGCAAGTTCCTCTGATGGAGTCTCCTCCTATATCTGCTCCAAAGTCTGTGAAAAAGCAGAAGTCAATGTATTTGGCATCTCTACTTGAAGGACGCAGAGTCGTGGTTGAGCTGAACGTTTTCGCAGATCTAACTTCCGTGAATCCACTGACGGTCGTGCCATAGTGGCCACATTCGATCTTCCTGAGGTGGCAAAGCAAGATATACACATTAGCTTTCAACGCAATAAGCTTCTCCTGACGTGGGAGACTGGCGAAATTACAGAGTGGGAAGAAGAAGACGGTGTTGTCCTGCGCGAGCACGTTAGGAAGTTGTACCATCGGACATTACCCTTGCCCGAAGGAACACGGGTGCGTTAATGTTATCAGACATATGGTTGATTCTGTCGTTCATACTTTATTCTCGTCCTACAGTTCGAGGAGATCCATGCCCAAATGACGAACAAAGGTCTCATTCTACGATACCCCAACATGCGTTGTTACAGGATCGATGCCCGCTCTCGGTCTGGAGATTCTTGAATATCATTTTTATTTCATTTGCCCGTCAGTCTGGCCGGCATAATTTATTCCCTTCTGCTGGCCGTATATCTGTGCTGCTTTCGTTCTCACTCGGTAATTTTATTTTAAACATTATATTTAGTAGCCTTTGGAGCCAACGCATGTGTATTCGGAGCTGCATACAACAATTTTAGACTGTATCGTCCACATCCTTGGTAAATAGAACGTGTTTTGGAGAGTAAAAAGTGTGGGGTCTGTCGATGGAGCACAGAATGCGAAACACGAGGCATTTTAGTCTAAGGGCTGGAGCCGAGAATCACTTGATAATTTGAAGGCTGGAAAGCAGTTAGGATATCAGGGCTGGGAAATCGCTGCGTTCGATTTAAACATTCGGGTCGGAATTCTTGATAATCGAAGACATCTTGGAAATGAGCCCCAAGCAACGTGGTCGATTTCCCCACTTCGTGTGCTGCTAAGTCAATGTCATTGTGATATCCATTTTAAGACGATCATCGCTAAAAAAATTGGATGCACATTGCAAACCTTACCTGACTTGAAATCTAATCAGACGATAGTGGTAGAAATTAGTAAAATGCACAACAAGAGATACGATGTTTGACTTGCGCGATCCCTTCGGGCCAATGGGTCTTTCGAGGGAGGATCCAATAGCATCATTCAAGTTCGTGCTCTTGTACCTAGTGCTCGGACGGGTCTTCGACTTAGAGACTTCGGCTCCTTTGACACTGCGAATGGTCTCGAGTATTTCATCCATAAAAGAACCAAGGGGCTTGAGCGACTTTGCAGTCTTTTGCGGTTTCTTCTTCTGATCGTTCTTGTCAGCTGGCGAAGGTGCCCTGACATAGTCTTCTGCAGTTGAACGATTCAGGTCAGCTACGCGAACAGGGGACACCGCTCGTGGCCGAGGTGTGACTGGAAACAAGGTAGGCGCCTGTACTGGTAGCAGTACGCTTAAATTTGAAGGAGAACCTGAACGAGGCTCCAGGGTTTGGGCAGCAGGACAAGGAGGGCCCTCATTCCGACACCCGTCAAAAACCTGAAGCGAGTACGTGTCCAGAGACACCTGACGCGGTGTCCGAGTAGGTTGTATCAAAGCAGAGACGTTTGGGGTCGTTGGTCGAGGAATTTCCACCATCTCCAATCTTGGGGCCAGCGGTTTCGTGCCAGGCGTTGATCGGTGAATCCTGAATGCAAATGTTCGAAGTGATTTTCACTATATGTCTCGAAGTTGGCTACTCACTCGCTTCGAGCAGCATTGTCAATCGGCGGAGAGCCACTGGACGCTGAAACTTGCAAGGGCTCAAGCTTCAGACTCGCAGCATGCTTCCGCGTACATGACCTGATCAAGCCATCAGTAATAAAAGAGCAAAAAAGGGCGGTGCATAGTTATCCTATGAAACAGGGACAAACTCACTGCCGGGTAGGAAACATAGCAGCATAACTAGTCTCTGCCTCGTGTAGCGACACGAACATAAGAGGAGGGCATTCAAACACTTTTGTAGGCAGGCATCCCTTCTGTGCGTGCTTTCTTTTTTTACTGCTCGTTGGCTGCTCTCTGGAATCCTCATCTGAGTTGCACTGGGCGACGATATCACGCAGTGAAGGCACCCCTAAATCCTCGTCCCACTTCCACCTCTTGTCTGTGCTGGGCTCTGTGCGGCCGCCTTCGCGGCTACTCGGTGCCAAGCCTAGGGGTCTGAGCCGCGACGAGAATGTAGCTGTACGGATGGCCATAGATTTGCGAGGATCCACCAGGGTCCAATTGTGTCTTCGACTTCGAGTCCTTCTCGGATGACGTTCTTTTATATTTGGCCCAGGGACGAAACGCAGTGGTGCACGGTTCTGGTTGGCGGAATCTTCTCCTGCCTGCGCTGAACGCATGAACGCGGCATCAGGCTCGCCGTAGGTAGAGATGGCGGCTTCGTATATGCGCTGTTTCAAGGGTTTCTGTTTGTTGCGATTCTTCTTTTTTATCTTTTTGGACTCTGAGAGTCTCGGGGTTGGCGTAGGAGATGACGGGCCATGGCTTACGGACGAACAGCCTATTTCGCTGGAAGAGTCCGCTGGTAAAGGATCTCGCCTAACCTGCCTTGAACGCAGTTGTATGGAGTTCTCTGTTTTGTCCATGTCGTCACACTGGGCTTGGTCCGTGATTTTTTTATTCGCCTTTTTGTACAATCTCTTCTTTCCATATCGTCGCTTGACTGGAGGCTTTTGATCACTGGACCTCTTCAAAAATTCTTCAACAGTCAGAACTTTCTGTCTGCTTGTGGGTGTTCGATAGCCGACGCTATGGTTTTCCTTTTTTTCCTGGACGACCTCATCAACAATGCTAGGAGCAACAACATGAGCAGGAACCGAAAAACGTCGCGGTTCGGGGAGGAATGCCGTCCAGCCAGCGACACAGCTTTGGACAGAGCTCTCCGTAGCTCGAGAGACAGGTCTGCTTTCATCCTCGACGTATCCATTGGCGTTCTCATCTCTGTCTCTGAATTCAGATGGGAGCTCTAGTTCTATTTCGCCATCAAAAGACGAAGGAACCACTCGTTTTTCCTTCTCCAAGCCATGATCCCATGTTCGGGTATCTTTGGATTGAGCAGCATATAGCCGTTCATCCGAGACAGGTTTTGTTGTAGAGACGTAGTAGCCCAAACAAGGATCGACAGGCTGTACTGAGGCAAAGTAGAAAGCATTCCGCCTCCTTTTAGGCCGGACCTGGATGGCAGTGGCAGTAAAAGAGAAACAGGCAAGTCATCGAGTAGGTGTCATCGTGTTTTATGAGTGAAAAGCAAAGAGGACATTTTATAAGTCCAAAGTAGCGCACCACATAGTCAGACATTACACAAACACTGGAGCAGCCTCCGTTTCTCTTGATCAAGGATGTCCGGATCCACCAGAAGGCAACTAGGCTCGAGCAAGCCTTTCGAAGCTGGAGTTCCTGCAAGGCCCCAGTAGTCGAATAAATACTCTTAGCCCGTAAACTGTCAGAACGATGCACTATGACACGAAAGATTGGCGTGACTTGGGATGATTCGACTTGCCTCAACTGTTGCAGCCAACTGTCAATTGCAAAGTTCGAGTCAACAAGCCTGATAGGTCTTCCGCGTCCGGTGATGTCCCAAAAAATCGTTGTGAGCTATTCCTCTTTACCCGATTCAGGAGCCAAGTATATGCATATATCAATCAGAATATCAGTCACCTGGAGAGATTTTACGCCTTTACGGTGAACTCTGACCGTCTGACCAGAACCTGACCCGAGATTGGCAGGTCTTCAGCTTCAAATTGGGCAGATCGCAGTACTGTGCCGGGAGAAACTCCACCAGCGGGATGCTGCGCACGGAAGTATCGTGATGACGGGACTCGGAACGGGACACTGTGTACGCGTATAATAAAGTAAAAGGAAGAGAGCCAGAGTCTTTGATGCTTCGAACCCAAACAAATCACCTCGCCCTTACGTCATCCTAAACCCAAAGCCTCAATTCGAATCTCCCGATGGACGAATCATTGTAAAACAAACGTCAATTCACGAGTTGTGTGTAGATGCTAGATGCGGTGTACGTGTAAGTAAGCAGAGAGGGGATGGGGATGAGATGGATATAGAGATGGATATCGTAAGTATGTATGTATGGACCGAGACGAATTAACGAATAACAACAAGGACGAAGAGAGGAGAAGGAACAACTTTGAAAGGGAAAAGGGGAGGAAGATGGGAAGAAGAAGGACGAAAGGAAGTCATGATGAGGGGAAGACAAGAGGCAAAGCAACGCGACGAAGACGGATGAAGTAGGGGTAATGTCAATGGTGGTAGACGAAAAGCAGATTGGCGTGGAAACGACAACAAAGAGTTCTCGAGGCGGAAATGGAGGCGACATGATTGAATTCAGAGGACGTCATGGTCGTACCTGTGGTCATACTGGACGGGAGTTTAGGGTGGTTGGAGTTGAAGCATCAGAGAGCCTACTTCCCAGCGGTCGTGGGGTTGTGGGTACGGAGAGTGAAGTAGGCTGGTGGTGAGCCCAATGGTCATTAATTATCGTGAAAGGCTTCATATGCTTGTGGCCATGATAACAGGGTAAAAGGCGTCGCATCAATGCCCGAGCCCGAGCCGGGGCCCTGGGCATCGACGTGTATAGCTTGACCACAAACTTCAGTCATGAATAGTGACATGGCAATGACAAATGATGACGGCGCAGGGTGCAGGGCTACTACTTCTCGAGAGGCGGCGGCGGCGGCGATGTAAGGTAGGTATTGGGTATGGTGAGTGGGCCAATTTCCATATGTGCAGCCAGGAAGCAAAGGAGCAAGGAATGGTCAAAACAGGGGAAGGCAAAGGTCGAAAGCCATCTTCGTCTGCCTTCTTTCCTCTTTCTGGTGATCTATAATTTATACACCTTGCGGCGTAGGCTGTTGCTGTACCGGCGCACTGACATCCCTCGCCTGCCCTTGCACATCCTACAATAAAACAAACAGCAGGATCAGCTTCCATAACCCCAAGAAGCCCACCCCAGGCAAGAAATACCCTAACAAGGGCAAAACGAAAACTCACCATCCGCTGCTTCTTGATGGGCCGAGGCCGTATATTCCCCGTCCCAGCTTTCGCGTTGACCACCCCAGGCTTGGGCTGCATCATCCCATTATGCAGTTGCTGCTGCTGCTGAGGGTGTTGGTGCGCCCCATGTTGCTGGGTCTGCAGATGCTGTTGATGATACCCAACCCCATTCCCATTAGCCATGCCATTCCCACCATGCACAACCCCATTCCCATTCCCATTGACAACAACCCCATTCATCATCCCCTCGTCCCTCTCCCTCTTTTTCCCCCGCGCCAGCTGCTGCTGGTCGACATCCATCGGCGTCCCTGGCCGCAGAGGCAGCTGTCCCTGGCCCAACGCCGGCTTCTGCACCTGCCCAGCACCAGGACGTGGAACCCCTGCCGCCGCCACCGCTGCTGACCCCGGTCTCTGCACCGTAGAACCCGGCCTGGGAACCGTCGACGGAGGACGAGACGCAGAAGCAGCTGCCGCGGTTCCTGAAGTACCTGGGGCAGCACCCCCGCCGCTTGCCGCGGTCGCGGTCGCAATGGTCGACCCAGGCCGAGGCGTGCCCACTCCCGCAGGTCTCGGTGTCCCCGTTCCCCCTTTCCCGCCAGCAGCCCCCGACATCCGCCGCCCACTTGCGCCAGCGGAGGCCTGCACGGGCTGCGGGTGTGCAACGACAGGCGTTCCTGTCCTTGTCGACGTAAATGGAGTGGAGGGGCGCACTCCTCCTGCGGAGAGCGGCTGGGGTGTGGAGGCTGAGCTCGTCGTGCCTGGCGGAACCAGCGGAGGCGGGGCGGGTTGGGTCCCAGAAAGGGGGACCTGCCCGTTTTGTCCTTGTAGTTTCGCAAGGCGTTTGAGTTCTTTCTGTTATTGTTGAATAGGTTTGGTTGATATTTGATGCGATACATGAAATGAAGGGAGGAATGAAAGCGAATTCGGAAATTGAGGTGATCAGCAACGACTCAGCATTGCAAGGATATGACGAATGTAGATAACGCACCCGTTTTTTCCGGTCCTCCCGGGCCTGGGCAGACTCGAGGAAGAGCGCATTGACGTTCCACTGAGAAAGATAGACATCACGGGATGAGATTAGGACTCAGGAACGAGGTAGAGAAAGGGAAAGACTAAATGACCGCCATCACGGCATGCAGAGTAGAATGGGACGAAAGGAGGCGGAGAGAATAAAGAAAAGAAAAACATACGCCTTTGAGCCCTTCAAGGCTGACAGTGAAGGCATCTTCCTGTGTGCGGAGGTCGAACTGGTGTATGCGAATGCGCTGCTTCGGCGGAACGAGCATCATGCTGGTGAGATAGTCGTCCTTTTTGAGCGAGTGCTTGCCTAGATGGACACGACGTAAGCGTGAGTTCCGCGTCCACAACGCCACGAGTCAGGGGGAGCAAAGAGGAATATTGGAACAAGAGATATGGAGAATTTGGAAGAAAAAGAGAGGGAGGACCCACCAGGGATACCCTTGATTAAATGCCGATAGGTATTCTTCTTCTTCTTTTCGCCTTTCCCGCCGGGGCCATCGTCATCCTCAGCATCCCCGCCATCGCCCAGATCCGCCTCGCCGCCCGCGGTAGGGGTGCCACCCACCCCAGATCCAGCTGCGAATGCTCCATCCCTCTCCCTGCCCTTGCCCTTGTCCAGCCTCTGCGAGTCCATGCTGGGGCCACCGCCGTGACCCTGTGCTGGGTCCATGGCACCAGCTATCCCAGGCTCGTTTCCCAGCGACGCATCCTCCCCGAGGGCCACGAACGGTCGCACGTAGCGATCATAGGCTGGGTGCAGATGGAAGCGCGCAAGGAGATCCTGCGTGCTAGCGAGGTGCTGTTTTGGTGCTGAGGGTGCTGTGGTGGTTGTGGCATTGATTCATTTCGCATCATTTAATTCGTGCATGGGAATGAGGAGTTCGAGAAGGAGCAGAGAATAAGTGGTTAGCTACGGCTGCATCGACAAACATGAACGTACCTGGAGGAGGGAGGAACAACAAGGGTGGGGATGGAGGACGAGGGGATTCGAGTGGGGATGAGGGAGCGGGCGGCGGGGAGGGAGAGCTGGAGTAGTGGGGGATGAGGTTGAGAGACTGCTTTGAGAACGGCAGCGACGATGGGCCAGCGACGGCGTTGCTGTGCTCGCCGTTCATGTTCTCTGCAGACAGACAGAGAAAAGAATTTCGTATCACCACAACTCCCCACAACACAACTGAAACGCCGCTCTATTGTTCTCTGTTTGGTCCCATCAATCCACGGTCCGCTTATCCGCCCATGCCGTCGGACCTCCCAAACCTCGGTAGCTTCACAGACGTTGCCTCTTATCGCCCGAGGACCTTCGCATGCCACTCTTTGCTTCCTCGTGTTGACAATGCACATACGCCAAAAATTCTTGATGGGAAACATCGGTTAATAGTCCCAAGTCTGAATCCATCGAAGCAGTCTGGATTTGCAACGAAACCTACGGTATATGATCCTTGGAGGATCAGATTTCGATGATATGAACATCCCGTCTCGTTCGTTAAACGAAGGAGAGGTGAGTTTCTGTTTACCCACTTTTTTGAGTCTGACTGTTTCTTGCCTTCAACCAGGTTTTGAATGTTTTATGACCCTTCGAGTTTTGGGTCTCATATGCAGACACCACCAGTCCTCCGTTGTTGCATCGTATTCTCCTAGCCCCATCCCAAGCTCCTTATTTTATTTTTGGAACTCTACGTGAATCTTGGTGGTTCAAACGTCGGCTTGATACTGGTCGTTTCTAGAAATGGGCAAGAAATTCACTTCACCAGGACCAAAGATCGCAGTCAAAGGCGGTCAAAATCTACACATCGAGCCTCAACTCTAGAGTATTAATCTGTCACTGTTCTCCCCCCATCTCTCCGTGCTTCAAGCATCCATGAACGTACTATGGCTGACCAGGTAGTCTAGTCTCGATCGAAATCACCCCGCCGGTCACGACCCATACCGCAAAGCCAAATACAATTTTGGTCAGCCACCACGCCGCGTACATATAAAAACCCTCCACCCTCTCTCTCTCGCTCCATCCCATCTTGACCTCCTGCCTCCATCACCTGAGCCTCCTCCCTTCTAATCCTAGGCGACCTTCCCTGTACTCTTGGTAACGTCCCGCCTTCCTTCCCTCCTCCCTATCCCAATCACCACACTAACGCTACCTTCGTCTATCCAACAGATGTCGGAGGCGTCCATCTCTCGTGGTGACCTCTGTGGCTGCGTACCCCATGTCTAAGCGGTTTTGGCGACCTCCAAGGTACGTATGTCTCCTCATCTACGGTGGACACGAGAAGCAGGTTCAGGCGGGCTAGGCGGGGAGTCGGACGCGGTCCGACTCGGAGGACGTTTGGTGTCGGGGAAAAATGCTTTGTCCAGTTCTTACTTTCGTGCATGTTCCCGCCTTGGTAGCTTTTCCCACTGGGTTTTTAACGCACCCACTGAGCGGTTTTTCTCTTTAACCCTTGTGTGATAAGTTGAAGAGCGCGTCGCGAATTACAGTAACTGCAAGTGGGGTAAAGCCACTCGATAGTGCAGTTCTCAGCAGCGATCAAGCCCCTATGTGATTTGTCGCGCTCACGTGCACGATACAAGATGAGCAATCGAGCAACGTCGTCACTTGAATCCTGACGACATCCTCAGGCTGCTCCCGTGTTTCTCCTTACCTCGAAGAAGTGGACCATGTTATCCTTAGATGCCGGTACTTATTTCCACCAGAACTCATCATTATGATCGCCTGCCTATGAACTCAAACAACTATTTTAACCGACTCAACAACCTCTTGACAATGTTATCGACAGCTTCGCAGCAGCGTTTCGACGCAAGTCTTCTGGGCTCAGAGTCGATTGTACTACTGATCACTGTCGACTTTCTATGTCAGAATACTTCATCAACTCATACAATCACATTCGTCAGGCATCGCTCGAAGGATAGGATGGAGGAGTCATTTCTGGTTATCAACGTAAAAATCATAAAAGGAGGAATCACAGCATATGTGTTCTGTCCAATTGCGTTGATCTGGCCGACTAGTAGAAGTTTGTTCCCCATCCTGTCCTCCGAAAAATCGCTGCACAGTCAGATGTGGTAGCGATACGAATCTTCGCCGCTTCTTTCAGGCCTCCACAGTAGCAGCTCTTGATTGTCTCTGACTACGATAAATCTCGTCGCAAGTTTTTCAGAATTCGATTTCACGCTTTTTCTTTCTCTTGAACCAACTGGCTCAATTCGCGAAGCAATATCTTCCTATGATATCCTCCTGATTGAATGCTTGTTGGGATTTACAGTAACATCGGTGTCACTTTGAGGGATCGCAGTAGGCCTGACTGAAAGAAATAGGAAATCTTCTGTATATTATAACGAAGATATTTATATACATGATGGTATTATACAATGAGTTTCCGGCCCTCAAGAAACTGGTAATACGAATAGAAAAAAGAAAAACATGAAATGAGCCAGAGATCCCAGGTTCAGAACGGCTGCTCAGCTAGCACCTCAGAAACTTTCACAACAAGCTTGTCCCTGCTCATCAGCTCAGCCGCGAAGTACGCCTTCCCACCACCAACGCCCTTCTCCACGATGATCTTCAAGAGCTGGTCGTACTCCCTGCGCTGATCCGGCCTCTTGAGGTGACACACAAAGTCGCGCTTCTTGGTATACACAAGCAACGGGTGTCCGCCTGGAAGCGCCTTCTTCGTGGAGATGTCGTACGGGACCTGTACTTTGATGATGAGGTTCTTGGACTCTGAATCGATGCGTTTCGGTACATGGGCACCGCGACGATGAGCTTCGGGTATGGGGGCGTTGATTCCTAGTACTTTGTTGGCGATCTCCTGGTTGGGCTGGAGGCTGTAATTTTGCTCGTAGAAAGGCTTAAAAGTTAGGGTATTGGAGTCGGAAAAAGGCTTGCACGTCTGCTTGTGCTCAGGCCATGCCGTGCCTAGTCCGTGTTGTGTGAGCGATCAAAGAGGAAAAGAAGAGAATGAGCAGCCGTACGTTGGCATTCCACAGAACAGTACCGTGCAACATGACATCTGCTGCAGTTCTTCAACGGCGCATCCGTCTTCTGACAATGATCGCACCGTTTTTCAACCAGCGGCGCCTCCTCTCCTGCCCGTCTCCTGACCCACTTCTGCACGATAGAGGTGGTCACTGGCCCAAACGACAGCATCTCCTTCCTCGGAGTCATCCCGTCCGCCTCCGCAATATCCAAATCGGCCCCGAACTCCAAGAGCAGGTCGAGTCCATCCATGCTTCTCTTCATAAACGCGCCAAAGAGTGGCACCTCACCGTAACGATTTTGGTAATTCACATTAGAGCCAGCTTCCAAGAGGACCCGAGCGAGATCGAGTTTGGGCGCGTCGCTGGCTATGGCGTGGAACAGAGCGGTGAATCCGACTATGTCCGGGACGTCGACTGGGAGACCGCGTGAAATGAGATATTTGAGGACGTCGATATGTCTTGTGCCTTTTGTGAGCACTCGCTGGGCACCTGCGACGATGAGGGTTGCATAGCCAAACCTGTATGGCGTTTCGGTGCCGCTGAGATCTGGCGCTCTCCCTGCCTCGACTTCCTAAAAATTGGTAGGAAAGTATGTGAGTCATATTTGACCGTGGTGCACATACTTGTCGGACAGCGTTTGGTTCACCAATGAAGCAGCACTGGGCAAAACGGGAGAACTTTCCAGGGTCTAATCTCAGGCTGCCTGTGTATATAAGTATTAAGCGCATCAAGCGAACAGACGAATTCACGCGCACCGTTGACGTATAGGTGACGAAGCCTCTGCCCACCTTCTCTCGCCTTGATAAAACCCGGTTCCGAAGCGAGGATGTCCTTCATTTCCTGGGTTACAACGAGCCCACCGTCTCCGTTTCCGGATTGCGGTGGGGCGCGTCTGCTAGACTGGAGGGACATTTATTACAGGAGGTGGTTTGGGGACAAGGAGACAATTAGATAAATTTGTGATCGACGGAGTTTATTGTTGTAACTTCAAAAATTATAACATTTCGAAAAAGAACTGCGCGCAAGCCTCATCATGAAAATCACAAGCTTAGTTTTGAGTACTTTGAGTACTTGCTTAGGACCTAGTTTTCACACTCGGCTTGCAGGCTAGGCTTGCAGCAAATAAATATTCTATCTACTGAAATATTCAATAATACACATTACTTGCATTTAGATATTCCTTTCCGTCTAAGCACTCCTCTAGATCGGCAGCTACACGCTGCTCTCATCCCCCGCCCCCGTCGCCCCCGTCGTCGTCGACCCATAATGACTCGGATAACCATGATACGCAACCGCGCCGCCCCTCAGGTCCTTGCTCACCCGCGACCGCCCGCGCTCGAGCCCGTCTCTCCTTCTCCTCTTGCCGCCGGGACTGGAGCTGGATCTGGAGTAGGGGCTGGAGTAGGACGAGGACCGGGGCATGCGCACGGGGTTCTGCACGCACAGCATCATCCCCAGAGCAAGGACAATAAGCAGCGCTGCGACGACGAACACGGTCTTCGGGTACCGCGCGACGGTGCCGCTGTAGATCAGGCCGAACAGCATAGGCTATACAAAAAAAGAAAAAAAATCAGTGTCACTCTCTTCCAACTTGCCACCAACAAACAAAAACGCACCCCAAGGATCATCTGCCCCACAGCCTGCAGCACCGCCAGCGCACCAAACAGCGCCCCCGTGCCCTCCTCCTCCCGCGCGGGATCCTCCTGCCCACCACCGACCGCAGCAGCATTCAAGCTGCGCACCTGCATCACGCACAGCGCGAGACTGTGTATCGCCGGCACCGCGCTGCTGCCCATCCCGTTCAGCGACGACGCGAGCACGAAGAGCGTCTGGCTCTGCTCGTCTGTCGTGCTTGTGCTCAAGCCCAAGGATGTGGATGTGGATGTGGATGTCGTGCTGACCCCGGACGGCGCGGGAAAGATGGTGACGAGGGAGTGCGAGATGATGTCCATGAGCAGCGAGCACCGCGCGACGGCGAGGTCGAACTTGATCTCGCGCCCGAGCTGGGCACGCGTGGGCTTGGGCTTCTTGCCTGATGCTGGTTCTACCTGGGCGGGTTTGCCTGTGGCGTTGGCGTTGGCATTCGTGCTGATGCTGGTGTCTGATGAGGTGGGCTCGGCAGGCAAAGGCTTCGGTTTGAACCACCCGATCAGCGCTGTTTTCGTTTAGCCAAACTGCATGAAGAACAGAACGTAGAGAAACTTACTAGGAAGAAGGAAGAGCAACCACACGGCCCTGCCTCCGCCCATGAAAGAGATGTAGTAGCTGAGCTGTTCGGCACCCCAGCTGTACGTGTGCACGGCGTAGAGGTACTTGATCTGGTACAAACCCTGCAGCGATGTTAATTGTCAGTCTTGATTAGACTCTAATAAAAACGTCAAAGACTCACGGTGGAGAGCATGAACCCAAACAAAGCAAACGCAAGCATCGTCAAGCTCCAATCGCGCCTCTTGCGAAGGCCGATCCCATTCGGCGACGGGTCCAGCACGACCACGGGCAAGAACACGGCGAGCGGGCTCAAGAAACCCATTATCAAGCCCTTGCTGGGCTTCTCTGCGTCTGCGTCCACGACAACAGCAACAGCAGCCTCTTCCGCACCCTCAGCAGACGCCCTCGCCTTGCCCTTTGCAGCTTCCACCCTCGCCGCCTCCTCCCTCTTCTTCTTGCCCAAAGACTCGGGGAACACGAACACAGACAGCGTGAAATTGATGAAGGAGCAGATGATCGCGACCCAGAAGACCGACGTGACCGACTGCCCGCCCGTGAGGCCTCCGCCGGCGTCGCCACCGATCCAGCTGATGGGGTGCTTGATGAGCCAACCGCCGATGGTGGGGCCGACGGCGAAGCCGAGATAGAAGACACCCTGGAAGCGGCTGAAGATGGGGGCGCGGGAGCCGGGGGAGGTGCAGTCTGAGAGGTAGGCGGAGGTGGCGGATTGGAGGGTGGACCAGCCGCCGAGGAGGCCTTCGATGATGGGCGCGAGGAGGAGGAGGTTGTGGCCGTGCTTGGAGAGAGGAGAGGAGGGGGTGGATACGAGGATGAAAGTGAGGTCGCTGTTGGAGTCGAGTTAGGTTGAGTTGGAGAGATGAGGAAAACACGTACGTGAGGAAGAGGCCAAAGGTGGCAATGGCTAATACCCGCGTGCGGCCGTGGCGTTCTCCGAAGTGACCCCACCAGCCGGTGGTGAGGGCGGAGAGCAAGCCCATGGTGGTGGTCATGATGGTCTGAAGACGCGCGGCGCCTGCCTGCACGGCCGGGTCTGCTAGACATCGCGCCGAGGGGAGCCGTCGGGGGTCTTCCGTGTCGTCGCTGTCTCGTTGGTCTTGGCTTGGGTCGACGGTAAAAGACACTGGGGGAGTGAAGAGCAGTGGGGTTGCGGGATGCCGCAGCTGCCACAAGCCCGTAGTCGTCTCTGTCACTGTGTGGTTCCAGTGGTGGTGGCCGTGCAGCTTGTTGCACGACAGCTGCGTAAACACCTCCACCCGTGGCGCCAGTGTCATACCGCGCGTCAGCGCAGCGGTTATGGCGAACGGTACCAGCCTAAAACGCAATTAGTGCTCCGATGACACTGAGGCATATACGCTGCGACGGATATGGACATCGACATACCATAACGGTCGAGCCCTGTAGAACGGTTTCTTCCCCGTCCTCTGCTTCCTTCCTGGTCCCAGCAGCGGCACTGACTCGTCTGACTCTTCCAGCCCTAGCGCCGATGACGATGACGCATTATTAATACCGTGGTTGATATTTAGATTTGAGGTCGACGCATTGGGTGACGGTCGAGTGGGCGAGAACGCAGCGAGGTCAGCGCCTATGAGTGAGTCGCCTGACACGGTGTCTAGAGGAGGCAGCTGCCCATGGGTGCCTGCCATTATTATTTGAGGTGGTTGGTTGGTTGGTAGGGTGTAATCTACGGATAGAGATTCTTATATATGCAAGATATGAAAACGAGGGACGGAAGGCGCGAGGCGGTGGCTGGGCAGCAGCAGGCGACGAGTCAGGACATCTTTCTTGTCCTTATGAATGATGATGGCTCCTGCAGGAGGGCCACAACCTTTCCCATTCGTCCCTTTTCCTTTTTCGGCCTTCCTCCGTCATCCCTTCCCTCTTCGGCATCCCTCGGCACACGGGCTCGTTGCACCCGCGTGTCCCTCCGACACCCAGTCCTCCCCAATGGTTTCAACCACTAACGTTAGCGACTCGAGGCGAGCTAACTAGCGCCACCGGATCTCCTCGCCTCCGACTCTGCTAGTGATAACGAAACCCCAAATCTCTATCAACAACCAGTGAAGCTTTCAATTATACACACCATATAGGCTCAACTCAGCCTTGCTCTCCTCATGCATGCTCGCAAAAACCATGGGAACCCCACCTTTCGGGTCCCCACGTATTTTTATCTCCCTTTATCTCTCCCTCATGTCCCCAAATCCAGCCCACACGGGACACCGCAGCCTCTCTATCAGTCTAATATCTATGTCAATTAAGCTCACGTCCTATACTTGAGGCTGCCTTCGACCTCTGCGTACGTTATCCTTGTCCCAAGCCTAGACACCCCCAGGATTAACTACGCTTCTGCTTGGCCAATTGGACAGACATTTGGGCATGCGTGGTTAACGCCTGCTCATCCTTTCCCCGCAGCTATTTTCGGTTGTCTTTCCGTATTTCAAACTCAGGATATCTCTTGTCCTTACGCTTCCTTGATCATGCGACAGACATAACTCATCGACTCGTGCTTCCTCGTACTGCGGGCCCCGCCGAAAGTCAAGGGTATTTTGACCAACCAGAGTGTGAGCGCTCTGATTGCAAAATCTTTCGATGAGCGCTTGCGAGGTACACCGCGTACCTGGCGACAAAAATAAAACTACTAATGACGCACTGTGCCTACTTTTTTGAACACGCCTTTCAACATTCAACGTTCCGTCAACCTGTCACGGCCGCACTCAATATGCTGCTTGACGCCATTGTCCTCAAGCGGAACTCAGAGTCAGAGATAAATTCAATTTCTGCAAATTAAAAGCATCCTGCTGCTCCAACCTATGGCCTATTTGCCTTGATGGATATGCATAGAACGGCGCTGGGGATGCTTCTACGTAAAAAGATCTGGCCTGACCCCGCCACCGAGGTCAACATTAATATTGAACATCTTCCACAAACTCAACAACAAAACGTTCTCGAGCCACGACGCTCCCAACCACGCGCATCCTCCACGGCGTTGACACCGCATATTTGTACGGTGGGGTATCGAAGACACGATCGTTCTCCCAGGCGTGTATCGCAAGGTACCGTGGTGGTGTTGGCACTGCTGCTCCGTGCTCCGCGTTTCTACTTGTAGAACTGCCGACGAGACGATACCGCCTCGAGTAGATCCACCCTGGGACACAACTGAGCAAGGGTACATGTTCGTCGGTATACCACGCGTTGAAGTCGTCTTCGAGTTCTCGTGTAGGGGTCATGCTGTTCAACACTAGGAATGCCCCCTTCATCAAACTTCTCTCCGAAGCTGGGGCCTTAGGATCAACAATTGCAGGCTCGGAAAGCAGTTCATACAGACGCCAAGTAGTCGAGCTCCCGAAATCTGTGCCTTTTAAATCTTCGTTGATTAAAGACAACTCCTTGTCTGATGTTAAGAGAGAGTGGATCAGGAGATGGTGTTCATCTGGTGCGTAGAGCGATGCAGAACGATCCGTCGCGTCGTGGTTCCTCAATGTACTATTGTTTAACCTGTTTATTATAACTGCTGTTAGTTAAATGCGCTGTATTAGTCTGAGGATAGACGCAAACATCAGCGTAAGAGGACTCACAAGCCCACTCTGAATCACGAGCAGTTGAAGAGACACTTGATTCGTTCAGGTGCTCCATGAAAACCAGGACAGCGGGTAATGTCTTCCTTAGTGCCATCGGACTGAGAATTCACCCCAGAGTTCGTCGAGTTCTCTAAGCATAAAGTTATCCGCTTGGCTGGTGGATCGAGGCTGGAGGAAAAGATCGTGATGATGTGAATGATAGCACTGCCAGCGCTAAAAATAGACGCCGAATGACACCTTTCAAGCCAAATGGCAATGAATTACAACACTAAATAATACTATTACGTCCAATCTTTTCTTCTAGCATAAGTAACAGTCTACACCTATAAATACTGAACTAAAAGCAAAGCAGTAAATCAAAACTTTTGGTTTGGTCACAAGGTTCACTGAGCCCGCGGCTAGACGTTCTTCTTGTTTGCGTCATCGACGATAGAGCTGGAAAATTCAAACCTCCCAGTCTCCTCCAGGCGTTGAATCAATTGGTCGCCGAACGCCGTCATGGGCGTCAGGATGCCACCCTGCCTTGCCAGTGAGGACAATGTGTGGACGTTATCGTTGCCGCTCCCAGGCTTGATGTCAGCAGATTCGGATGGCGGAGGAAGGAGGAAGCATAAAGCCGACTCCGCGATCATGGCTGTTGAGATAAAATGACATAAGGATGCCAGTATGCCAATGAAGACTACATGGTTGGGTACTTACTCGCCGTGAGCAGGTAGCCGCCGTCGCCGTGTCCTTTCATTACAGACTTGACTTTTACGGGTGGCGACGTCGCCGAAGTGGAAATATTGACCGTGCTGAACCATCCTTTTTCCATGTTTCTTATCAATGGGAATCGTTAGAATTGGTGTAATCTGTGTACGAGTGTGACTCAACTCGTCTGAAGGACCCTCTCCAGGTTTGGGCAGCAGTTTCTTCGCGACATAGCGCACCTGTATTACGTGTATAAATTTCAGAAAAGAGAGGGGAACAAGACAAACGAAGGACTTACCGGTTTTACCATCAACATGCTGAAGCTGAATATCAAAGCCGCAGTGAAGACGAGAGCAGACATTGTTCCAGAGGTACCCATGAATTCGTCATAGTTAAATTCAGGTCCGTAACGGGCTGACTGCGCGTCCTTGTCTTTTGCTAGAACGACGAGGTCAGGACTGTATCACCACAATTTTGATTGGAAACACACAATCTCGGGCCTGCATTTCCAACAGCCCATATGTACGCTGGATCAATGCCATATTGCCAGGTGCCATCAAAAAGAATGCGCCTTTCGTGGGTTGGGCTCCAGGAATGGGGAGGCTGTACAGGAATCGCAGCAGAGGTCTTTTCAGGCCAACAATCGGGCTTAAAATGAACGGCTCTCTGGATTCTTTCAGGGCATTCGGTGGGACCTTTTCGAGAGCAGTCATAAAAGACGATATTGTCCCTCCGGAAACACCTCCTCGGAAACGGAAAACGGTAGTTGAATCCCCCAAGCTAGGATACACTCCGTTCGGCGCTGTGGCGGACTTTAGGATTTTGTTGGCAAGGAAAGCTGAAATATCCGAGGGTACCGAGTCAAATCCGCATCCTGGAACAATGATAGACCCAGTTTTTGTCGCAAAGTAGTCGAACCTGTTGTTTCACAGACATGTTAATCGTCTGCACCTGGAAGGCAAAATTGTTGAGCCCGTACTCGATGATAATATTTCTTATCCAGGCAACCTCTGCTGTGAGGTCCACGTAATGCGCGCCATTACGAACACAGGCTCTGCAGCATGGCGAGTTGAGACACGGCGAAAAGGGATGAACATGATGACGCACCTAACCACAGGCGTCCCCCACAGCCAATACGGCCCCACAGTGTTGATGACGACGCGTGTCCCCCTCACCGCGGCCTCGACCTCCTGCTCCCGAGTAACATCGACCTGGACAAGCTTCACCGAGCCCGGCAGACCGAGCTCTTGAACGAGCTTGTGCAGCTTTGACGTTGACCGTGCGCCGATGGCAAGGGTGAATTTGGACCGCTGCGGATGCGCCGAAAGATAGCGAGTGATGAGGCGACCCGTAAAGCCCGTAGCGCCGAGAACTAGGATGTCGGACTTGTTTGCCATGGTGGTGGTGGGGCTGAACAAGAGTTACGATACCCGCGTTTGACCCACTTGGCACGGCATCACGAAAGTCATGATCAAGTTGAATGCATAGCCGAGACCGAACTGGTTTCAAGTTTCTCGACTACCAGTGTTGCAGCACTGCTCGGCGAATTCTCGTTTTCTGTTCATGGTACAAGTTGACCGCAACGACCCGTATTTGTGCTCCTTATTTCCTTGTAAAGCAGCCAGGTCAAAGGATAGCTATTTTAATTTACTTTCCTGGAAATAAGCGCCGCGACTCTGCGTCATCCTCGATGCTGGCTCTAGCCTCCAATTCAAGCGGCATGCATATGTCACTCACTGTCCATCTCTACTACTTATAACATCTGGTTGATTGCGTTCAAAGGATTGCCATTTCTTGTACATCTCATTAATATTAAATACACCTCCCCCACCTTCAATTTCCTCGACCTTTCCTTCCGAATTTTAACTAACAAAAATTACATTATAGGAATGGCTTCAGCGCCTGCGGGAGGATTTGCGAGATCGCTGCACCATTGGGTGGCTCGATGGATTGGTAGTACTATTCAAAGGCCAAAATCAACATCAAAAACATTTATGAAGAATACCAGTAAAGGAAAGTAACTCACAGTGCCCCACCACGGCCCAGCAGCCCACCACATCCCAATCCATACGCCTGACTGCTGCATCGAGCACAGCGCACCCTGTACAGCGCTGATGCACTGCGAGTTCGAGCCCGCGCCCATCTCTCCGAGGAAGCCCTTCAAGTTATTGGCTTTTAACCATGCGGTCGCCTGCGCAAGCCGCTCAGCACCGATGGTCGACGAGACGCAGGTGGGCGAAGTGCCGGACCCGTCTGAGTCGAGGTACTGGTGCATCTGGATTGCGACATTGTTGTTCGGGTCTTTGATGGCACCGAAGACGCCTGCGTTGCCGGAAGACTGCCATGTCCATGCACCAGTCCAGGCTAGGGGAGGGGAAGTTAATAACGCGAGTTACTTGAGGGTGGTGGGCAACTTACAGGTCCCCTCGACGAGAATGAGCTGGCTCGTCGCACCACTAGAGCGAATACCGTTTATAGCAGCTTGGTTCTGATTGAAACAGGGCGATTAACCAGAGTTTTTTCTCGAAGGTGTCACTTACCAGGTTAAAGACGGTCTGGGCGTCGATGCCATTGGGCTCGTTCATGATGTCGAAGATAACATGCGTGTTTGTCATCTGTAACGCAAGCAAGTTAAGAGTTGCGCATCCGCGAAGGATTAGAAACTTACGAATTGAGCGGATAGGTTCTTCCACCCTGGTCGATTAAATTTGTTGTTCAGCTAAAAATATACTTCAAACTAAGGGTCGAAACATACAGGTCTGGAAGCTGGATAAAATACAATAGTCAGAATCTGCCTCATAAAATTACAAAATGCTCACTTGGCGGTGCTGGTGATGATAGCATTGTTGTATCTCATGAAGTTATGGGCTAATACAGAGATGCTGTTCGAAAACTCATGCAGCCTTGTAGCGTTAAACACTCACGTTCAATGAGCACGTATCCTCCCTTGTTGGTAATGTAGTTGACGATCTAATTTTTCCACACTCATCAAACACCGTTTCTGGGGAATTGTAAAAGAAAGGCACGCACTGTCTTCAAACCATTGAGATAAGTGTTGTCGAAGGCACCAGTGAGGCCGGAAGAAGGCGGGCTCATGCGCTCCAGTAAGAAGGGGACACGGAAGGTGTTGAAGCCCTGTCCCATGAAGTAGTCGATCGAGCTAGGGCTTGGCCAAGTGTAGTCCGTTCCGAGAACACCCTAAGCGCCGGTAGCCGTTATGGAAAGGCACAGAGAAAGGTTCAGGAGGGGAAACTCACAGGCACTTTGGTGTTACCGAACTCAGCGCCTGACTCGTTAACGCCGAAGTACTTAAACTTGGTGCGAGAGCCTGAGCAGACAGAGTTTCCAGGAGAGGTAGCAGTCGTCGTTGGCGTGCTGGTAGTACCACCTCCGCCTGCGGGACTGGTGGCGGTTCCGGGCAAGCACTGTGAGTAGTCTGGACAAGGGGGAAAAACGTCAGGACCAGTCAAAACCTGTTCGCACATTCTTGAAACCAACATGGGTTAGAATAGACGCAAGTGGACCCGGCGTCGCAGACCGTCGAACCGGTGTAGCCAGTGCCCTAAAAGAGAAACAGGAAGAACATATTAGCCCATTGTATCTTGAGCGCTGAGCGCATAAGAAAGGCGCCATACACCGCATTGACCGTAGACCGCAACGGACAACACTGGCGTGCTCAGTGCAGCGAGGATCGCCAAAGAGGCGTACGTGGATAAGGGGGACCTCATTTTCTTTGCCAAGCGTTGCGACAATTAATGAGCGGTTATACATCCTCTTTTCTTCGTGGCCTTTAATAGGAAAGGATCTTCGGAAAGAAACGCAGAGGCAAGACGGAGAGCAGGAGAATATGTCTAGATATCCGTGTAATTTCCGATGTACATCCTACTGAAGCAGGAAGTGACGACGGAGCCAGCATACCAAGAGCAAGGCAGGATCACATGAACCAGACGCCTGAAGATATTTCGTTTCTTCGGAGACATTGCAATGGATCTCACTCCATCGGCATAAGTACAGTCTAGTCCTATGGCTGTTCTTTTTTCAGTGAAATGTTTCTTCGGATGGTACACAGAGCTTGTTAGAGTCATCGCGGTGGCATAAAGGAATGAAGAACCGCCCGGCGGTCGTCATCAATTTCTTGGGCCGAGTTTCGGGCAGGCCAATCATCAATCAATCCGATTCAATCGTGCTGAATCTCTGTCTCCGTTCTATTTGGACTCTACATAATAAAGTTGACGGGTTTCCGTTAACCTCGATCAAGAGGGAAAACTTATCCATGCTCGACTATTCGCCCGCTCAATTGATCCAACCTGCTTGGTCCTTGATTCCTAAATATGTGACTCTCCATACTCGAATACACCAATAACTGCAATTCTTGTTTTATACTGCACTTCCCTCCTTCCTTCCTCTGGCGGTGCTACATACGATGATATGGTAAAGACGACGAATGTTTGACCAGTCGACAATAGCGACACATCTCAAATTCTTGAATATGAGCGCGTGAGCTTCTATAGTTGATGCAGTTACAACAAATTCTATCGCTGACGGAATTACCATACGAGATGTTTTTCAAGAGAATAAATTGGACGCATGTGCATAATTTAACTACAACATTCCGCCGAGTCTGTTCCTTTTTTCCTTCCGAGTCATTTCAACAGTGTGTAAGTTTTCTATCACCTGCTTCCAATCACCTTCAATTACAAGAACGGCTTGAGCGCTTGCGGGAGGATCTGCGAGATTGCGGCACCACTAGGGGGCTCTATCGATTGGTAGTACTATCCAAATGCGGGCATCAGCGCCGGGAAGAAGTGTATAAATCGACCAAAGAGACAACTCACAGTACCCCACCATGGTCCAGCAGCCCACCAGAGCATCCCGAGCCATACGCCAGACTGCTGCATCGAGCACAAAGCGCCTTGTATCGCAGTAATGCACTGAGCATTGGAGCCTGCGCCCATCTCCCCTAGGAAGCCCTTCAAGTTGTTTGCCTGCAGCCACGCTGTAGCTTGCGCGAGGCGTTCGGCACCGATGGTCGATGAGACGCAGGTTGGAGATGTGCCAGAACCGTCTGAGTCGAGGTACTGATGCATCTGAATGGCGACGTTGTTGTTGGGGTCCTTGATCGCGCCAAAAGCGCCAGCGTTTCCGGAGGACTGCCAGGTCCATGCGCCAGTCCAAGCTATTGAACGACGCAGTTAATTTTTTTTACATGGGAAGGACTGTTGTTAGTAGATGGCCGACTTACAAGTTCCCTCGACGAGAATAAGCTGGCTTGTCGCGCCACTGGAACGGATACCATTGACTGCAGCTTGATTCTGATTAATAATAATGATGGATTAAAAAGCCAGTTCCATGAAATACAGAAGATACATACCAAGTTAAACACGGTTCCAGCGTCAATACCATTGGGTTCGTTCATAACGTCGAAGATGACATGAGTGTTAGATACCTATGGACCCGAGAATAGAATGAGTTATTAACAGCTCGTCTACGAAAGGTGCTATGGACTTACAAATTGGCCAGCCAAGTTCTTCCACCCTGTGGTTGGAAATTAAGTCAACACAATATTACGTATGCTGAAAATCGCAGCATACATGTCTGGAAGCTAGACAAAACACAGAAAAATCAGAATTTATTGCAATGGATTTTTAAGTAGTACTTACTTGGCGGTACTTGTGATGATAGCATTGTTGTACCTCATGAAATTGTGGGCTAATGATGGATGGCCGAATTAATATCCTCCCTTCATATTTGACATTCGGCCAGGTCACTCACGGTCGATGAGAACATATCCGCCCTTGTTGGTAATGTAGTTTACGATCTGGATTTCCGGAAGTTAGAGGTTATATCCGGAAGTCCAAACATGATAGGTACCGTCTTTAAGCCATTGAGGTAAGTAGCATCAAACGAGCCAGTCAGACCGCTCGCAGGCGGGCTTAATCGTTCCATCAGGAAAGGTACTCGGAATGTGTTGAATCCCTGGCCCATGAAGTAGTCAACGGAACTTGGGCTCGGCCAGGTGTAGTCTGTCCCCAGAACACCCTGAAAATTCCAATATTAATCGGCGAGTGGAAACTTTCGACGAGATAAGATTCACAGGTATAACAGTATTGCCGAACTCGGCACCAGATTCATTGACACCAAAGAACTTGAACTTGGTGCGTGAGCCAGAGCAGAGGGAGTTGGAAGGCGAGGTGGCGGTGGTCGTGGGTGTGCTGGTAGTGCCTCCACCACCAGAGGGGGTCGTCGTCGTGGACGCGACACCCGGCAAGCATTGTGAATAATCTGTGTCGGGAGAAACCAAGGTCAGTGCTTGTAGAAGTGCAGGGATATATATTGGATTACGCACAGGGGTTCGAATATACACAAGTAGACCCTGCATCGCAGACCGTTGAACCTGTATAGGTTTGGCCCTGGAGGAAGAGGGCAAGAAAACAAGTCAAAGTCAGTTTCCTGACTTCATCCTATCAACGAAACAACCTACGCCGCATTGGCCATAGACCGCAACGGATAGTGCTGGAGTGCTGAGCATGGCGATGATCGCCAATGAGGCGAACGTAGATGAAGTGGACCTCATCTTTTTTTGTCGGGTGTGGTAATGAGCAGCTCAAGTTCGTACCATTTTCATCGCCGCCTTTAATAGGGTAGGAAAAAAGAGAAAGGGCTGCGTGCTGAGGGGGATAAAAGATTAGCATAATACCTTACAGCCATCCGTCGAAGGCCCGACATACATCCAGCCTCAGCAATGAGCAACCACTGGTCCAACGCCCTAAGACTCAGCTTGAACACATTAACCGGACGCCTGAAGATATTTCGGCGACAATCGAGTGCAGAGCGACGCCTCACGCTCCACGGCATGAGCACTACATGTGTCGGTGTGTAAAGGATCCTCGGATGTTCCAGCTCGTTTCGTAACGGAACAATAAAAAATCTATTATTCCTTTGACTGGCCCCGTGATGCTCCTGCTGGTTAGGTCTGCTGGGTCTTTAGAAGCGTGATCACCCGAGATTCACCCCAGAATGCCATGGTTAATGGCAAAAGAGATGGTACTCGATATATATCGTCATACAACGTCAATCCGGGCGTTACTTTGCCGTGATTTTGAAAATCATTCTGACAGAGAACCCGTCCGGATTTTAACGTGGTAACACCATGCCTGTAAGTAGGACCATGGCCAAATCGTGCAGCTTTCAAAATCGGCAGTCATAACCTCGGTTTCTGCTGTTGTTGTTATCACCGCTATTCCAAGAAATTGCTTCGAGTTTGTACATAAATCGGCAAAATAGATATGTTACGTTGGCACCTTAAAAATATAGTGATACAGATGTGAATAAAATACATGACAGAAAATGAAAGTATGAAACACTCAGGCTATCGCAAGCATATCATTCATCCAGCTCAACGAACATTTGACCCTCCTAAGCCTGTGCTCCGTCTCATCGACCCCAAATTAGAGCTTCCTTCGCCGCGGTCATCATTGTACGATGAGGTTCGTCTAAATCCTGATCCTCCACCCCAAAAGGATCCTCGCGGTTCAGGTTGAGCTTGTGCGCGAGTGCGTTCCCAATCGTAACTTGTCCCTCGTAAAGGCTCAGCGCGTGACCGATTCCATAGGTGATTTGCCAGACCTCCGGCTGCAGCTCCAGTCCAGAATCCTGGCCGCCAACCCTCGCCAGATGGCGATTGTTGGTATGTTGACTTGGAGTAAGGAGGTGGAGGATCCGTAGGATGGTCTTGGTAACCTCCCGGGAACCACCCACCTCCGCTGGGGCGAGAACCGGTGTTTGAGCCAGGCGGCGCGCGGGGAGTTGTGTTGCTGTTGCGGAAACACGCCGCTAAGAAGCTGTAGAGGATGGCGGCTAGAAATGCAAACCATAAAATAGAGAAAAAAGTGGTGGCCCAGTCGTATGCTATCAGAGTCGGTTGTCAGCTGGCAGAGGAGTAAAAACAAAATCTTTCATACAGTTTGGATTGAATAATGGAGAGTCAGTCTTGCCATCACGCAAGGCGCCAGGGACTTGGACAAGACGGTATTCCAAAGAACATGAACCTGTTGAAGGATGAGGATCAAATTATCCCTAGGGAAGGGTTTCAGAAGTACCTTTCAGCACATAAGGATCTCCTGGTTTCGACCATCCTTCACAAGACACCTCAACCTTGCCAAACCGTAACGAGTCTGGAAGGTCTGCCTCACACTAAATCGAAAACAAGACGAATCAAAACAAGATACATGGACGAAAACAGCGAGGAACCATACCTTCCAATCTACATCGGTACCAACGCCTCCAAGACTGACGCATCGAACGACTTCCGGCTGGAACAGCTTACAAGGCTTCCCAACGCACACTAGTTGAGGCAGAGCGGCAGTCCTTCGTGCAGCCGTCTGGGCGTCATTGTAAAATGTCAGAGATTTGATTTTGGCAAGCTCTACCCTGGACATGGCGGTCTGTTGGGAGAGGCGGTGTACTCGACGAGCGTCTCACTGGAAAACATGAGGACTGCCCAGGACTGACGTGGAACAGACGTGTTGACTACCAAAAGAAGACGACCCAATGAAAATCGGAATAAAATGATGCAAATTCATTTTGCGATCTCGACTCCTCTGGATGTGCTATGGAAATATTATAGGCCTAGATGATAGTGTATATGTAGTTTTACAATGTAGAAGGACACCCGCCACAAAGTCCATGACCACAACCAATACAACTGGCGACACCGACACCAAAAATGCGCAGAATTAGTGACACAATGCTCACCACACCCTCTCCTAGTACAAAGCCACTCGCAATAACGACAAGCCGAATGTCACCGCCGTCCTTGGCCATATATCTACGATAGGTAAATTCTATTATCCCTCCAATCAACCGAGCAATCGAGAATGAAGGCGTGTTCAGGAATCCGATCGCAAACGCAACGCCAGAAGGAATCCACTTAGCAAACCAAAAGGCTCTCCTAGAAGCATACGTCTTGGTTGCCGAAAGGAGCCCGAAAAGGATGGAGAAGACGACCATAAACTTCGCACTGTTCTCCGGCAATTGGCCGTCACCTATTATTGGAGAAACCGTGTTCAGTACTTCCCTCTGAAAAAAAAGCGGAGAAACGCACGAAGTAGTCTCGCAAGACTCAGCCAGACATATGCCGTCGGCGCTGGGAATGATGGTCCTGGGATGACATATGCACGATTGTAAAATGTGTATGCTGTCGTTGTGACAAGGATAGATACAGAGGATCCAATAAGTTGGCCAAAAAACTGTGCCCGAGGAGATGCATGACAAAGATGACCTGTCTTGAGATCCTGCATAAGATCGCCGGCTCTGAAAATAACATGAGTATTTTAAATTTTTTGGCACGAAAAAAATCAATCACTGTTGAGCACCAGCTTCTGCCACTCCGCCAGCGATTATATTTGCGACAATGTTTCCGGGTTGAATCCAGGCAAAGAAAAGTTGGGATACCTTCCCTAAACCGGAAACGGGATTAAGATCGGTTTCACCTAGAGCGCGGACGCTACGGAATGTGATGATCGGAGAAGAGGCAAATTGAGAAGTAACATACCCGATGATACTCAACATTCCTCCGAGAATAAAGCCTAGGAGAGTCGCCCAAGGTTTGATTCCTTCGTTTCCGAAAACAACCCATACTAACACAGTGCCAATGGCCACACTGAAAAACAATCCAGTAAAAACCCACTCCGTGGGAACCAGCCTGTCTTCAGTCTCCGTCTCATGGAGGTCTTTGTCTTGGACCTGACGTTCTCCGAGATTTAGGTAACCACCACGCCGAAAACGCAAGGCCTCGTCGACATACTCGAAAGCAACGGGCAGCAAAGAAACTAGACTATCTGCGCACATGATGCCCAGGGATATCCAAAGAATCCACCCTCGTGCACCAGTGGACATGTCTCCAACGGGACCTGGGGCCCAGCCGAGTTGTTTGGAAAGTGGAGATAGGATTGCCCACCCAACGAACATACCCTACAATACGAAAAAGTTGATGAACGCCAGAATGACGAAATGAATTAAAACTGACAAGATTCATGCTTAATGTTGTTGGGAAGCCCATGATTATACCTATAAATTTCAAGAGCGTTGAAATTCGAAGCGTAGGCAAATGGATACGACTTGAACGAACCTTGACCAACATATGACAGACTTGGAGTGAAGTACCACAGCCATTCCTTTGCTAGGTAGTTACCGAAAGTAGGGATAGCAAAGAGCACAGGAAAAAAGTATGCACATAACTGGACAAAGGAGAACATCATTAATGATTGGATAGAAGTCCACAAAGCCAAAAAAACAAATTCACTGTTAGAGCGCCTGAAGCTGAAAAACTCCAAATAAGATCCTGCCATCCTTCGCGTTCGGCAAACTGCCGTTCTTCTACGTCCTCCTGATCTTCTGGAGTAATTGCAGGCGTATCTGGGATTGTAGGTGCAATAGCGGCTTCTTCCTCTTCCTCGACTTGCCGATAGCCCGTTCGATGCCTAACCGCCGTGTCTGGAGGAGGTAACTTGTGTAAAACTGATATGAGATGAGCAGTGGCGGTTCCAGATGGAAATGGTAATTGTTCTTCTATAATCTATGACGGTGGATAAGCGTATGGAATCTGGAGTGCAAGTAAACATACATACCACTTGTTTTCGTATGGGAGGCGACAAAAAAACCCCAAAGAAAGCTACCGAGCATGACCAACCCACAGCAGCAAGCCAGGTGAGGCGAATGGGAGGCGTGCCGTCTCGTTCTTCACTGAGCAGTGTAAGGGCAGGCAGAATTCCTACGAAGCCAGCTGCGAGAGGCATGGTGCCTGTAGCGACTGCCGTTGTTTGGACGACAATTATTTCTTGAGGACTCAATGGGTTGGAAAGCATCCTCGAAACGAGAAATCCTATGAGAGCTGACTGAATAGACATCCTGAAAGAACATATAAAGATGGTTTCAGAACAGAGTGCGAGTTACACACATAGATATCCATCCAGATTGGAGCCCAAGGCTCAGGTTTGTGAAGCAAATCAAGCATCCAATAGCCAGACCCAACAGAACAGCTCTTAGGGTGAATTCAGGTTGGGAACTTGATGGGGAACCCATTCCAGGTTTCAGTAGACTGAATCACTTGAAGGTTAGTGCAGAACAGACGGCTATGGCGACGACTAACCTAAACCAATTTCTAAATATCATGGCGAGACGTCAACAGTGACAAGAGACCATCGAGTTGTGTTGAAGTCGTGGTAATAGTCGGCTAATAATAATTTATGAGGCGCGTTGTTTGTCGAATGACCTTTTGTTTGGTCGAAGCTAAATGAGTTTCGTCCATTTCCGTCCTCATCGATTGTCAGCTTCTGACTCGACCATTCTTCGTTCTATAAATCCATCCACATTCCCTCGGTTCTTATATCGAACTTATTCTATGGCACAAAAGATTAGAACCGATGGGGGTGTTTTGCGCGTCATACCACCACCGGGACAGGCAGCCCCGTACGTTATTCTTCAATGCACCTTTCCACCTATGCAGATCCCTCACAGATGCCCATAGGTTACCGAAAGAAGGAGAGAAAAATGTTCTGATTACGTCCGCCTTGCCATATTGCAACAATGTACCACATCTTGGTATAAATTTTCATTTTCTATGTGTGCCTCCTCCTGACAAAATTACAGGGAACATCATTGGAAGTACGCTTAGTGCCGACGTTTTCAGTCGGTACGTGGCATAGGTCTCTTTGCCGAGTACCCTTTAATTTTTTTTTGTTTTCAGGTATAACCGTAAGTTGTGATTGTGCACCACAACAATTTGCTTTTCAATACATTTCTAGGGACCAGGAATAGGCGCACATTATATATCTGTGGCACAGATGAATACGGGACCGCCACAGAAACACAAGCGCTGAAGGAAGGGATCACCCCCAGAGAGCTCTGTGACAAGTATTATGTCCTGCACAAAGAAACCTATCAGTGGTTTGACATTGGGTATTGTACCTCATCTGTTTTGCGATCGGTGTCTGATCACACGAGCTTTAGGTTCGATTACTTCGGTCGTACCTCTACACCCTTGCATTCAGAGTGCGTATAAATTTCAGCAACTCGTGCTTTCGATTTGATTATATCCGGGTTCGTAGGATTTCTCAAGAAATATACCTTAACCTTGGAAAAAATAATTTGCTGGAAAGGCAAGAAAAAGAACAAACATACTGTGAGGGATGTCCAAAGTACTTTTTTCGTCACGTTTTTCGGACGCACGCTGACTACTTTTAGGTTCCTGGCCGATCGTTTCGTTGAGGGAATATGCCCACACTGCGGGTACGAAGACGCACGGGGTGATCAGTGCGATGGATGCAGTCGCACTCTCGATGCCATCGAATTGATCAAACCTCGCTGTCTTGTCGATAAGACGCACAAGATTACCACGCGCACGTCCGCCCATATGTACCTAAAGCTCAACGAGATTCAACCACGGACGGAGGAGTGGGTCAAACATTCATGGAAAGCCGGAAGATGGTCGCCAAACGCCGTGATTAATGGCGACGGAGAAATCATTGATGCTCGTATGAAAAAGGGCCTCATGCCTACGCCTCTGACTCGGGACTTGAAATGGGGTGTTCCGGTCCCTATTGAAGACGAGGATACCCAAGGAATGAATGGAAAAGTACTTTGTAAGTAATTATAATTAATTATATCTTCCTTTGATCTAAAGTTCGATAATTCATTCTAGATGTCTGGGTAAGTGACGTTATTCGATACACGAAAATTCATCACTGAACTCTCCCCCTTGGTTTAGTTTGACGCACCAATCGGATACCCTAGTATTACTGCCAACTATACACCTGAGTGGAAACAATGGTGGTTCAATCCCAAAAACGTGGATCTATACCAATTCATGGGCAAAGATAATGTTTACTTCCACACAGTCTATTGGCCATCTGTCCAGATTGGCGACGGTCGGGATTGGACTAAACTTCACCACCTTTCAACGACGGGTTTGTTGTTCTTTTATTCGCGGACGAACCTCGTTTCTGATCACCCCTTCAGAGTACCTGAATTACGAGGGGGGTAAATTCTCAAAGAGCAAAAATAGGGGAGTATTTGGACCAGCTGCCAAAGAAACTGGTATTCCTGCCTCTGTCTGGCGGTATTACTTGCTTTCGACACGGCCAGAAACTGCAGATGCGATGTTTTCTTGGACAGAATGCGTAAGGGGGAGAATTATCTATTTTCAGGGATTTTTACTTACGGTCTGACCCTCACGTTTAGATCGCCGCCAACAACAACATTTTACTGAATAAGTAAGACTCATTCTCTTCTTTAATGACAATCACTGACCCCTCCAAAGCTTTGGAAATTTCGTCAACCGAGCTCTCAAATTTGTGTCCTCGCAATACGACTCAACGATACCAGAAAGCGGAGATGCCCCTGGACCATATTCTCCCAACGACTCTGTCGACTCTGAATTCATCACGAGCGTCAACGCCTTGCTCAGTGAATACATAGAAGCCATGGACGCTGTTAAAATCCGGCTTGGCCTCCAAATCGTCATGCTCATCTCCATGCGCGGAAACAGCTACCTACAATCCTCAGGGCTCAACAAAGCCTTGATTGCATCTAATCCTAAACGCTGTGCTCAGGTGATTTCTCGCGCCATCAACCTCATTTACACCCTCTCCGTCCTTATCCATCCCTTCATGCCCGCCACCTCTGATGCCATCCTCGCCCAACTTAACGCTCCTCCTCGTGCTGTACCTGAAGCCTTTTCAAATGACATCCTCGCCGGACACACTATCGGTACTCCAGAGCACCTCTTCAAGAAAATCGAGGAAAACACGGCAGAAGTGTGGCGAATCAAATTTGGGGGCACTGACGGAGTGCAGAGTCCGGCAACAGCAGCTACTCCCGATCCATTGAAGGCTGCTCCTGGAAAGTCAAAGAAGAAGTCGGGGAAGACGGACGCAGCACCAGCGACTGTTAAGCCCAAGTCTCCGGAAGCCCTGGCCCTTGAAGCAAAGATTGCGGAGCAGGGTCAGTCTATCAGAGAGATGAAGGGCAAGACTCCGAAGACTCCAGAGTTAGAAGCCGAGATTAAAGCTGCCGTTGACATTTTGAAGACGTTGAAGTCCCAATTACAAGAAGCTTTGAATGCGTCATAATCATTTGGTGGATGATGGGAAAAAAAGTCTAGCATTGTAACTTTAGTCAGATGCAACGAAGCAAACGAATCCAGCTCGAACCACTGTCCAAGTGTCTCGGCGCTGGCAAAATCTTTGTATAATGAAGTGACTCGAAACATAATGTACAGAAATACACATGCATACATGGAGGGTAATATAACTTGAAATACATATGTAGCAATACATTCCCTGTCCTTGCCCATAAAAAAAAATAGGTATAGTGATATAAATTTCGTCAATGGTCATCATCAAGAAGCAGTTGAGGGGCAGTGTGTCAACGCCTCCCTGTTACTCCAAGGTTCGTCATACTGCGATTGCTGCTCCCGCTAGCTTCAAAACTTCTCCTTCCCATTCCTCCAGCCTGTCGAAGTCGGCCGTCTTCTTGTACAGTCAAACCACGATCGCCACTACTAGTCCCTGGAGACAACAGTGCTGTTGTGCTAGAGTTCCGCTTTCCGTCCAACGAGAAGAGACCTCGGCTACCACCGGTAGGTGTACTTCCAACACCACTGCCTAGACTGTAATTGTTTGTACTGCTGATGCTGTTGTTGCTTTGATGCCGCTTTGAATCCGAGCTGAAAGCGTTCCCCACAGGCATGCTCAAGCGGCGTATCCAGCCCCCCTTGGAAGGCTTCTCCGAACGCAAATTCTGAGCCTTGATGGCGTCGGCAGGTGCTTGCTGGTATTTCGATTGCTCAGTACTCGATAATGTTCCTGGGCTCTTGTACTTGTTGACAGAACAAGTTTCGCAACCGCAATATGCCGCGTGGGTAGAGCCACTTGTGCTGTTGGTATTAGAATTTGAGGCATTGTCTGCCACGTATCTGTCACGGATGCGAGATTCGTATTGGGCTTCGGCTGGGCTTTGAGGGGAAGGAGGTAGCGAGCGTTGACCGGGTTTCGGTGAATAAAGAGGTTGAGGGGTATTGATCCCTGGTGTTGAGGGTGGCACGAGATGTCCTGTGTTATATGAATTCTGCGGCTGGCGAGGCGGAAGATTCGAAATCGCTGATGGAGACCCGCCAGGAACCCTTGTCGAAGGGTCGCTAGCTTCGTCTAGGTCCATTTGCGATAATGGACGCTGCAACTGATGCCTTAACGAAGTACGACGTTCTCGAGGCCGCAGTCCAAATTGACCAGACTGTGGCTGGACAGCACTTCCTTCACGATACTCCTCCTGCTCACCGCCTCTTTCGTCTTCACGCAGAGTGTGCAATCTAACCCGATCCCTCTCTAATTCCCTACTGAGCATTTCCAACTCTCGTTCACGTTCTCTCAGACTCTTCTCCCTGGCTTCCTGCTCGACTAGACCTGACTCGTCATATCTCTGCCGTCGTCGGGTATCTTCATTTGAATTGGGTATGCGGTCAAGGTACGACTCTTGCGCCTGTCGCGCAGCAGTGTCAAGAAGAGGCAGTGATTGCTGACGCGCGACAGGCGGCGAGATTGCTCGCGCTCTCGGGGAAAGTGGTGCGTCAGAAGGCTGGTATCGTGAGGCTAGGTCATTGACACTCAAGGGTAACCGGGGTAAATCTCGAGGAGGGGGAGAAGTCGATCCAGGCTATCAAGAATATAAAAATGTTAAATGACAAACAGGGAGAAACGAGAAATCAATGCACGTTACTAGAGTACCGATCACGCATAGCTGCAACAATACTCCCGCTACTCGTCCCAGTGTCCATTTTTTCCAGAGCGCGCGGATACTTCGAATTTTCGACTATTCGAGATTTTGAAGAAATGTCTGCATTGCGGTTGAATGAGCCGAATTCCTGGCTATCTGGCTCGTGGTCCTCCCGGCCGTAGGCTCGCAGGTTTAGAGGCTTGGTATCAACAGACGAAGATGGCCCATGTTGTGCCCCGCGGCTGCCAACCTCGGGGCTATTTTGGTACGTTGATTGTGGGGGAAGAGATGTTTGGGCTCGTACTGGAGTTGGCCTTCTTATCTCAGGAGCAGAAGGACTGAACTGTTCGTCGAACACTCTTTCCCTTTCTCTGTAGCTTAGCTCTGGGGATGGCAAAGGCTGCACTGCAGCAGAAGGAGGGACATCACGGAAGTTCTGAATAGCGGGTCTGGAGGATGAAGCTTCAGGGTCACTGTTGCCGGAGTGGTCGTTGTTATCAGACATAGGAGACTCAGCAAGTTGACGACCAGATGGAAAATCAAGATTCGAAGATGAGGAATTCGACTGGAAGTAGGACGACTGCTGGCTCGGTGCTTGTCGAAGTGGAGGCAAGGGGAAGTGAGTAGGCGGTGTTGGAAAAGCAGACAAAGAGCGAACAGAACCCGTGTTAGCATCCACAAAAGCGGGTTTGGGAGGTTCAAGGCTGGCAAATGGTGTTACTGTAGGAGTAACCTCTGAAGGACCAGCTGTTGCACTTGGAGGAGGATGCTGTCTTGTGAGAGTTGGGGAATTGCGAGCTGATGCTTGATCTCTGGATAAATCATTTGAGCTTTCCGCGGCGGAGGGGGGCCCAGTTGAGTACCCTGGTGGAGGGACTTGGGTTCGAGGTTGTTCAAGTAGCTCAACTGGCTCCGGTGTATGCCCAGCAGCCGTTACTTGAGGTCGAGGCTGTCGGACCTCTTCTTCAATCGGTTTCAAACCCGTTGGACCATTTTCGTTTTGGGGGGCTGGCTGGCCGTTTGGAATGTCGAGGTCAGGCAAATCGGGTGGGACTTGACCCGTCCAACCTCCTTCGCAAAGGGCTCTCCATTGGCCAAGGGGCCCAATAGTAGGCGAGAAACGGCGAACGCATTCACAGGACTTTTGCCATTCAGTATCTGCTAGTCGAGAAAGACACGCAGCTACACTTAACGTCGTGGTGGCGTGCCTTTGAGTGACGTTGAGGGTATGATTACTAATTGTTCATCTGAATAACCATCGGTGAAATAGGTATGGTAAATGCTCACTATTTCTCTTGCGAAACTTCGGGTCCTAATGTGCTGATAAGGTTAATATACTTGGAATGTTCCTCGCTAGCATCGACCGCTTTCTTTTTGGATTTCTTCTCATAAGCTTGTCCTGTGATCAATTCTTAACGACGTCATCAAGAACAAAAGCCATCTTCCTACCTGCTTGCTTGATTTTGGCGTTTGCATTGGCTATTCTTTCATCATGAGTCTTTTCCTCCTTCTGCGATGATGGAGACAATGGGTGACTGCATGTGGAGATAACGGAGACAAAAGGACTCACAGCAAGCTTCTTAAACCATTTCTTGACTTCAGCACTAACAGTATCGTATTCCTTATCCGCAACCTTGGAAAATTTGGAATCTATATCAGACAATGATTCGAATATGTTTGCGCTGGCCAGCATAGCGTTCGCTAGCAAGCCAAACGCGACAATGAGAACCTTTTAGAACCAGTCACCTAACATTACATCAACATACCTGCTATCTCTCCCGTCACCTTAAGACCGGCAGTCTCCCGCAATGCTTTCGCGAGTTTCTTTTGCAGCGCGACTACCGCCCCAGCAGCTTCGCAATATTCATTCAAGATATTGAGCAGAGCTTCAATGGACTTGCATGACTTGTGAATGTCTGCACGCTCCGCGAGAGCTGGGCCAGTCGCTGGAGAAGACATCCCGTTTTCAAGGTCCACTGGAGCTGAATTGTATAGAGAAGGGAGTTGGCCAGCCAGTCGCGATCGGCGAAGGTCGCTGAAGTTCGCGCAAGAGAGGGGTCAAAGCGTGCTGCAATTGGACGGCATTCCCACGCTTTACTGCAACGACTCCGACGAGTCTAAAGTTAGCTACTTAGAGCAGTACAAGTTAAGACTCTGACTTTCAAGGACCATTTAACCTCGACCCACTTCGAGGCAAAGTGCAGTCAATTTCCTTGGATGCAGCTTGAGCTTCAATCGCTCCCAAGGCCGAACTCCCACGAGGGTTGACACAAGACTGCTTGACGAGTTTTGACGAAACTCCAATCATCATGATGTCCTCGACCTTTGTCAATGCCAATAAGTAGCACTTACTCCGTGACACCTACGAGCTCAGCCTGCAGAAGGATAGGGAATTGATATAGGCCTTTCAGTCTTTTCTTTTCAGATCTGCAGAGTCTGCAGACGGCTTCAAGAATTGTAGGTGGTTCCGAACCAGCACTGCAGGCAAGCCTGGTAAGCAGCGCATCCCGTCAAAGACTGGTTCTCATTTTTTTCATCTATTCCATAGCATGGTCTTATGACTAGTTCCAGTTCTAGATCCAGTGATTCCTGCTGCATTTTCATTCAATATCCGAGTCCGACGGATTTATTCTTCTGATGCCTCGTAGAAGTGCCTCCTAAGGCCGGCTTCTGGAGAAAGGTTGTTGCGGTGTACCATCTTGGGAAAGGTCCATCAAAACCGCTAGCTAAGATTCGTCGAAAAGATTCTATAGCTATCCAGGCACTGATTCCTCACAATCTTCTGCCGAAAGTATCGCCGATAACGAGAAGATGGCTCAAATTCCCTCGTCAAAGTTGAGATCGACGAATCAAGAGGGTAGGCGTCTCTACTCAGATTCCACCTGATTCAAGCTGACAATGTCGAATGTTTCTAGCTCGTGAGGTGGTTCGCCATGCATCTTAAGCTGCAAAGGGTGTGCTGTGGTTGGCTACTAGAAGTGCTCAGCTTGGCCATGATCATGAATTCTCGTCGTCTGCCAATGCCATCTGCATGTCCATCACGGAAAAACGAGCATGATCGTTTTGTTGTCTTGGTTCTCAAGTTCTCTTTTCCCACCAAGTCCCTTTTGTCAGTTATCCTTTGTTTTGTCTTCGTCTCATTGTCCCCACCTTGAAAGCCTTTTCTTCTCGGCAATGCCTGCTTCTACGTGCCTCAACCTCGACAGACCGATGTTTTTTTTTCTTTACGCCCTACAAACTTCGAGAAGGTGCCTGTTCCATGTTCTTGTAAAGACGCCAACGAAACACTATCTCAGATACGGTGGAAGAATCGAAACTCACATGGCCTTTTCGTTCCATCTCAAGACAGTCTTTCATGTCCAACATAACTGCAGAAAAGACCCCATGGTCAGCCAGGTACAAACATGTCTCATTCCTCAAAACTTTCACCCGAACATCCGCTAACGGCGGGGTCAACAACGCCAAGTGCAAAGGATTTCTGGCACGAGGAGAACCCATTTTAAGATTGGCAATTCGGTAGGCGACATTTATCTTGCATTAACGAACCAAAACGCCTCTGACTCCACAATAAGGTGTAGCAAACAGGCTGCCAACTTCTGGACAACTATACGTTTTAAAAAAAGTAGCTGACTGGGGGGTAAATGAGAAGGCGGATCCTGGCCCTGAACTTTAGGAGAATACAGGAATTATGGCACTTATGTTGGATTCAGGATGAGTTAATCGCCGTTCACTTGGCGATTTGAGCTTGTCAGGTGTCCTTAGGTGCATGTCAAGGTCCGTGAGGTATAAAGGCAAGCTCAATTCCCTTGTATCGTTAGCTGCTTATCTGCAACTTCAATTGAAATTCCAGTGCTCTTAAGACCATCTCTCTTGTTTTTTATTACCGCAGAACTATGTCCAGCATGCAATTGTTAGGGCAGCTCATAACCTCGGTTCGAGCTCTTCCCGTGGGTTGCAATTCTATACATCTGATCGATGATTCAACGCTGAACCACATTTATTTTCAGCCGTTTCCCAATGAAAACTTCAATCATCGTCTTTTCAATAAAACTCGTCACTGTGCAAGTGTCTTCGCGTTTTCTGACAAACTTCTTGCCGCCGATCCATTTGGCGAGGACCCGGATAGCCTCCTCATCGATGGTGTCAATGCTTCCCAATACTTGGAGCTCCTTGCCGAACATTCGGCGGTACAGGCTTTAGGTTCCTTGGATGCAAACACTGACAAGTACAACTTGAGGGCTTGCGTGGATGTGGTGAGACTGAGCCATTCGTTTACGAGAATATTGGCTTATTTCGGATCACTTTATACAGACCACTGCTCAAGTGGTGGCCAATAATGTGATGACCAATGTCACCTCACTTCTCTATGGCGAACACGTCAATGGGTATCTTCTCTCCAAGAATTTGCCCAACCTGGCGACACTAGCAAAAATTCCAGGTTTCGCGGACGCGTTCGCTAAGGAATTGCAAGATCCTCGCTTCGTCAAGTCCGAGATTTATACTGACATGGTCAAACACACTCATGACTACAGTCTTTCTTTATTATTTATCTCCGAATACCTAAACCATGGAGCTGGCGTGGTGCCACACATCGACGACGAGTTTTCGTCGTCAGTCAGCGGAAAGATTTTGGGAAATTGGATCAACCAGTTGTCCTCAGCGTCTCCTCAGGTTCCAATCAAGGATGTCGTCGTCTTCTGCGCCAAAGCAGCATCTATTGTACATGCGACGACCACCGGCGGGCACGTTGAACCACCAACGTTGGTCAGCCTTGCGAAGTCCATCTTCGCTACAGCAATCTTCAAGGCAATTGCTGTAACTAGTTTAGATACGGCTGGCCAACGCGTCATTGTCAATAAAGTCAAGGCATTTGCAAACGTTGCCACTTCTATTGACCCGCGAACTGCCGACATCGAAGAATGGGCGTCCATAACATCTATTAACATGACGCTTTGGGGAAATACTGCGAACAACTGGAAATCGGCAGTCATCAGCACAATACGATTCTCTACCAGCTCCACCCGTCAGACCGGTACTGATGACGGGTCTCAATTTGGAAGGGGTTTCATCATTGGGATTACTGCAGGTGCAGTCGATCATCAGACTTGGAAGACGACGACAACCACTGGTCAGGCTGTAGCTGATTGGATCAATCAAGGTATGGCGCATCTGTATTTTTGCCTTCCTTTTTTCATTTAGCTAACGCTATAATTAAGGCCGTAAGACTTTTGGATCGCTTTTCATCAAGGACGCGCCAAATGTTACCACCGTAGATGAATATACTACTAATAACCCAGCATGGGGGTCGTGCTTCGTTGCTGGCACCCAGATCGCAACTGATAAGGGCCTCATCTCTATTGAGGCCATTACTGAAGGAACCAGAGTGCTCACTGATGCAATTTCGACGACCTATGGAGTCGCTTCTGATGAGGACGTTGTTGCACCTCTTGCAGTACCCTTCCTTGTTGGCATCAGTGCGTATGTTTCTCTACCATGTCTGTAACAATCTCCTCAATACCTTTTGACTTCGAAAGACAACGAAAAGCCTTTCTTCACACCGGGTCATGTTTTCCATACTACTACTGGACTTCGGGCTGTCGAACCCATGGTGGCACGCAACGAAAATCATTGGATTCAAGTGGGTAAACTCGAGACCGGACACGTTTTATACCGCCTTTCTTCAGATGGGAAGCAATATGACCTTGTGAAGGTTGAGTCTTTGAAGGTAGAACGAACGTCTCTGAAGGTCGTTCACGGTCTCCATCTCCGAGAGGGGCAGCGAAGCTATCATGCAAACGGCTACTTTGTCGCGGTAAACTATCCTGAGGTCAGCACTTGTCACCTATTTAAGCTGCAATCAAGGTTTGACAATTCTTGATAGATCACTGTGAAGTCGATTGCCCGGATACTTTCAACATTTTCGAAGAAAGACCGCATTAATATGTTGAAACATATCAAAGAATTGCAACCACTCTTCCAGAAATTTGGCGTGTCCACGATGTCAGACGTACTAACCCAGGAATTACAGGGCGAGAAGCGAAGAGAAGTTGCTCAACCAGCCCACGTCAGACGCAAGCGAACTTCAAATGTCCAGCAGGTAAGGAGGACCTTCCGACTTCTGCCTACCGGCGACGAATCTGTTCCTGGATACGTTTTGCCGAGCCTCGCCCTGCACGAAGGAGTGGTGGTCGTTGACGGGAAAGCTCAGACCCGTGCTTCAATTGATCCTGTTACCAGAGCCATTCGATGGACGCGCGAATCTCCTGAGCATGGCCATGAACATGGTTATGTTGAGCTTGAGGATCTTGGCCTGTCAGGCCGTGGTGCCATCATTTTGTCAAATGAAGGTGACCTTGAGCACCTCCCTCGAAGAGGCGCTCGCAAGCTTGTCAGCTTCACTGTTACAAAGGCTAACGTTCAGATCGGAAAATCTTCCTATATTCTCGACCACCAAAAGGTTCGGAAGGCACACCCCACAGCTCAAGCACCCTCAGCTGAAGCACCACTACCCGCCAAACCTTTGAATCGACTCCCTCACAGCCTTCTTGCTGCGGCTACTGAAACAGGCACTATTGACGGAGAAGACTATTACGACCTCATCGTTGACCGCGATACTTGGGCCAAGGGTACTGACAAAGACGACCCAACCAATCCAACAACATTTGGGCAGGTGGCTCTAGCAACTTATCACACGAGCGATGGAGCGATAGGACTAAGCGTACCCATCATCACAGTCACTCATCTTGACCAGCTCCGTGACGAGATCAACAAAACGCGCACCGCTGATACACAAATTGGCCCACTCTACAGCTCAGTGACCGAATTAGACACCGACGGCAGCTTCATTGGTACTGTTACCTTTGACGAGGCAGCTCTAATCACAGAACTCGCCGATAAGTCGTCCGATGATGCAGCGGCCCCTACCTTGGGGCTGACCTTCAAAACCAAGCTAGACAGCGCATTTGTCCTGCCGATTCTCTTCAAGAGTTTGGTTGTCACTTTTAACTGGAATTTTTCTGCTCTTGAGGGTTCGGCTTACGAATATGATGCCTCAATGGTGGGCTGCCTTGGAGCAAGGTGTGCCCTTTGCATACGATGGCGCTTGTGTCACTTACATTGCTCTGTAGGCATCGAGTGACGACGGCAGACACTGATTCATTTTTTACCTCCGCTGTTCGAAGTGCCAACGCAAACGCGCTAGCAGCAGCTCCAAGCCACGCCCCAACCACCAATTCTGTCGCAGTGCTTCCAGCACCCGCACCAGTAACCCTAAAGCTGGCTTCTGCATCCCCACTAACCATTAATGCCCTGACTGGACTACCTGGATATGACGATACCACGGCAAGTCAAATGTATTTATCGGACTTCGGAACAAGTGAATGAACGTTTATCTACTTAGCTCCATAGCACAACTCAGACTTTGTTACAGAACATGATGTACTATCACATGGACGACAGCAGTCGAAGCCAATTTTTGCAATTTCCGAAACCTACGAACCTTCCCATCGATCTTGCACAAAACCTTCCTCAGACACTGAAGACATGGATCCACGACGTTTACGCTCCGGCGTATATAACATACATGCTCTCGCAGGTAGATGCCAAGGACGTCACTTGGAGGGGTAACCTGACCGAACCTGAAAAAGCCAAAGTCTGGTACTGGTGGTCAGGCGCGGTAAGTCCCTTGAAACATCATTTGACAAGTCCTAACAAGTCTCCAGGGTGGCTCGTGTCTATCTCAGTACAAGGAGTATAATGACATCAATGAGATTACTGCAGTCGCTGCCATGGATAAGCTCTATGGTAGCACGTTAGAGCCGTATCGCTCACTTCGTCCGGATGGCAAAACGTGGGGAGAGTACATGCTTGATGGATTGAAGACCAAACAGGCACTGTCCGCGCTATTGAAAAGTCCTATCAATGGTGTAAGGTCCTTTTCCGTTCTAAGCTAATGCTTCCTGATATTGTCCGTTCAGGTCAACATAATCAACAAATACTGTAATATTCTCAATTTCCTAGATAGCACAAAAAACTTTGCAGACGACCTTTTCGCCGCTCTGGTGGCCTATGCGGCTTCGTCGACGGCACAAGACCCTTACCTCGGTTTTGAGGACCCTGATGGCGTAAAAGGGAGAGAATGGCTTTTTGATGCCATGACAGAGCTTGGTGCTAGAGTCCTCGACAACGACCCTGACCTCGATGCTTCTGTCCGAGAGTCTCTTCAGGAGGATCTCAGTAAATTACAGGAAGAGTATGGTGATTTATCGAAACTTACGAGTCAGCAAAAAATGAACGCCATGCTTATGCTCGGCGACGAATTCCTGGGCAACATGAGTCGGTGGATGTCAATGTTTGCGAAAGGGTTCTCGAACGCTTTCAAGGGTTTCTCTCTCTTCCAAAAGGCGGGGGCTATCTACGACAAGGTTTTGTCCAAACTTCCCGCTGCTGAATCCAAAAAAGGCCAACTGCTCAAGGGCCTGGGCACCCTTGCGATGGTGTGTGTGGGCCATTCGACCTGATGACTCTCCGCTGATTTTTTTTTCATAGGCTGCAATGTATATCGGGGTGTCTGTCAACTCGTTCCTGAAATGGGATGTCCTCGATGGCGCTGAGCGGTCATCCCTTGTGTTCTCCACCTTACTCATGGTTGTCGACATCGCCAGTCGCTCCATTGCTAGTTTCAATAGTTACAAGGAATGGAAAGGCAAAGACACGCCGGCTCCGGACCAGAGCATTGACGCCAGAGTGCTCGACCAGGGTACTAACGAGGTTCTCAGCAGCGAGAAGACGATCACTAATATCGAAAAAGCGGTGGCCCCTGAGTTCGGCGCTCAGGGCATCATGGGGGCAGTCGCTGCAAGACAGACCGAATTTGGACTCCCTGAGCAAAAACCACCTGCAAATGATGAAGATTCCTTCAGTAATCCCGTCAGCGAGGACGAAAAGGCCCCACTCCTCCCTGACGTCCCACCAGCAGGGATAAGAAGTGCGCGCAATTTTAACACAGCCGGAAATTGGCTCAAGGCAGCTACCATTGTCTTAGGCATCGGGTTGACTGTGTCAATGTCCTTGGACTTAAAGAATCATTGGGGTGATCTAACCACCGTTGGAAAGGCCCTCGGCACCATACAAGTCGTCATTCAAGGCCTCACTGTCATCTGCGAGGCTGTCAATGCTGCCGTCGATATTGCCGTTGAGGCAGGAGCGCTAGCTGCAGACTCCACCCTAGTCATTGCACTACCCATTGTCGGAGCTGTGCTTGCGGTGATTGGTGTAGTTGTTATGATACTTGACATGTTCTTGGATACTTCAGCAAAGAAAGACCCACCCCCATCCCCTGTGGAAGTCTTCCTAACCAATGTTGCCCATCCCACCATTGCGAAATGGAACTCACCGCCCGAAATCGTCCTCCAATATGATGTTCCTACCAGTGTTAAGGCCGATCCGTCACCGAAAGCTATCACCTTCACGGTGACGAATCCGTCATCGCAGATTGTCAAATTAGCTCAAACGCAGTTTACTCTTGAAGGCGGAAACGACGATGCCTGTCTCTTTACCGACACCACTATGGCCATTTCCACCTATGATGTCGCCAACAATGATGACGGCCACGTTTATACAGCACCCAATACTCTCGTGTCGGGTACTCTCAGCCCACACCCACGAAGCGAGACTCTGGTTTCATACGATTTCAGCATTTTTGGCATGATGAACGATACCAATCCATTGCGTCAACTCGTGTTGAATCCCGGGGAAAGCTTCACCGTTACCTGGGTTGGGGTTGTTAACAAAGTCGGTTCAACCACATTGCAAATCATTGAAACTCTTGCGAATGGGGATCGCTGCCGTAGACTCCAAATTATACAGAGGGTGTAGGGGACTGGTATTGTGGGGGCATTGATGATGCGAAGCCTCTGATGTACTTCCCCTAGCTCTTTTTTTTGTGTATGTATGGGCCGTTCCCATGTTTCATGGGTGTCTGAGCTCTATGAATTGACAACCATATGAGAATTGACGACCAGTTGACCATGTAAATATTCCATCGTTGAGCTTTAAAATCCTTTGCACCCCGAGCAGGAGTCTGGTTCATAATTACTTAAGCACAGATAGACCACGCGATGGACGACCATTTTGAATGTTCGAAGAAAGCAACAACATCTGCTGCTCAGCGCTCATGGCCTATCTGGAGTTCAACAGCAAACTTCACTCATGGGCCAAGGCTAGACGTGCCAACTACGGCTGAATGAAGAACGCTTTCATCCATCTTCTGCGATCATTCCATTATGCCCGATGTTGTTGGTACTGAATTCCCACTGCTCCGTTTCCAACTCGAACCGTATATCTTGAGTCCGTGATGATATCTACCTGCGCCTTCCTAATGGCTGAATATATATCTCGAAGGGTATGACGCCGCAAGCCTGGCTCGGGTATTTAGATCTCTATGCTCTGCGAAACGTGCTATCAAATCAGCAGCCTGGGGTCATGATTAGCGGTATCTCGCTCTATAGTCGAGCGTCTTTCGGCATCCTGCGAAGAGCTTGTCGCACCCCGAGATCGCCAAGAACATCCTCAGCTACAAATTACATCAGTTCAAAGTCAGGGACGTCAATAAAAAATAAGAGCACAACTCACCTCCACCCAGTACACTTTGAGAGGAAATTGTGATCAACTACTCAGGCGTCCGTAGTAAAAGAGGGACACTCACGCATCAAATGGAGAACTGAGGTGATACTGTGAATGAAAGTGTGAATGAGATGTATGTGAAATGGAGATTTTGGACTTGCACGCTCAATATATTTACCCATTCCTAGAAATAAAGTTAGTGCAAAATATTTAAAAGGTCGATATGTTGCTTACCTGACTTTGTTATGCCACGTCCTCCAAATATCTGTTAAATAAGTCAGAATTCGATGCGAAAATATTTCCTTGGTACACTCGCTTGGACGGCGTCCCGGGCAGTGTCTTGTGCGCACTCAGTGGTGTATTTCTTAAGGAGCGCAATAGGACTGTTAGAAATGCAGTGAGATAAATGGAATATACAGCATGGACACGCGTACCCTGCAAGGTAAACAGCTTGCTCCTCGTATTTCATATGATTCATTTGGTATGTAACACTCTCGAGCCAATTCTGCACGCTCTCGACACGAGAAATCATACCAGCCAGTTTGGCACGAATTACAGCCTGAGAGTGAAGAGGCTTGCCGAAAACTTTGCGTTGAGATACCCATCTGTCCTAGGGTTGAGTCAAATCCTAATGTTTTAATTACGACACTCACTTCAAACATTCCTCAACGATCAATCTCTGATTACCAACACTGGCTGTGACCATTCCCCATCTATTTGAACAAGTCAGACTCTCAAAATCTTTGAAACGACGAAGCACGAACCGTTCATGGTTAAAATTGCTGAGGATGACGTGGAGACCTTTGTTTTCCTGTCCAAGCAAATTTTCTTCTGGAACAAAAACATCATCGAATGTAACGTAGGCAGTTCCAGCAGTGGGTGAATAGCTCGTCTTGATTGTTTTGGTCTCAACACCAGGACCACGTTCGACGACCAGAACATTGAGACCTCCTTGGTCGGTGCGACATCCCACGACGAAGTATTCCGCAAAAGTGCCATTGGTAATCCATTTCTACGTTCAAAATTAGCCAGAAATTTTGCTAGCCTAAAACGGAGCTTTCGACCTTTCTACAGGATAACAGGAAATAGATCCCAAGGTTAGTCCACAACTAGCGAACATATAGAACTGGACGCACGTTCCGTTAACAATCCAGCCACCTTCTACTCTCCTGGAGTGACATCTGAGGCCAGCCGCGTCGCTCCCCGCAAAGGCTTCTGTGATTGCTAGAGCACAAAACTTTCTGCCTGCAAAAACTTCTTCAACAACTCTATCGCGTAAAGCAGGTGTTCCAAAGTTTATAATGGGGGGAAGACCTGCAAATGTGAGCCCAGGAAAATTTACAAACCTGTTTAGATTTACCAATGTAGGTTCCTCCGCCAGATCCATCTATGTAACCCCGAGAATGAACTCGCGCAATTTCTGCACCCATAATAAGTTCGTGGAAGTAGTCAAACTAAAGACGAGTCGGTTCTAACACTTTTTATGGATAGACAGTCGACTAACCTCTTCAGGCTTGACAACACCACCCATTAATACGCGTCCTTTCAAATGTGGCCCAGGACCCAGACGCATGGCAACAATATTTTGCTTGCCCATCTCCAAGTATACATCCAAATTTGGCCTCTTGCCATCCGCTTCGCGAAGCTCGGCGTCAGGAACCAAAATTTCCTCGACGAACTTTCGGAAGGCAAGTAGGAGGTTACGATGGGACTATGGTGAAAGTTGAGACGAGTCTTTAAACAATAAACGCATTGCGTACCTCTTTGTAATAGGGACTGAAATAACCCGGTGTCATCCAAGTTGGTTCAGCGTAGGGCACCTTACTCAATTCTCCAACACCACGGGGAAAGATTTGTTGCTCTTGACCAATAACGGAACCTATGTGCAGGCGCTTATATTGTGGCTTCTGGAGGACTTCATACCGGTGAAGGCTGAAAAAAGCCTCCGTTGCATCTTTGCCAGCTATATATATATAATAGTGATTTTCAGAGTTCTATCCTACACTTTATGACGATAGACGTACCAACTTCCTCATCCAGCAAGACGGAACGACCACCAGGGTGCATCCCCGCAAACTTGGACAGATCATAAACCTTGGCATCGATAATGACCCACTGAATGTCGCGCCAGGATATAAGTTCCTTCCCCAACAACGAAGAAATTTCGAAAATGCTCACAAGATCACCATCTTTGTTGTGCTTCGCGACTTCTTCGACCGAGAATTGTTTAGCGCTCATGATTTTGGTAGCACGCGAATGAGGGGTCCGGATGTTGGCCAGAAATGGGCCAGAGGGTATATTATATCTGTAAGAAAACGCGAAGACCGGGAACCGCGGTAGACTATGACAATACGCGGGATGAGCTGTGGATTTCTATCACATGGTGGCAGAGCTCAGGCGATGCCATCAGTTCTCGCGATTTAGACGTCGGTGGAAAAAATCCTCCGTGTCCCACCTGCAGGACTTCATCGATGCGAGTCGAGACTAAAATTCAGCCAAGAACACTGAGGCTAGAAGGCGTAACTAGAACCAATCTGTGCTCTTTCAATCATGATGGCCAAAAGTAGCATCATGAATTAGATTCATGATGAATGTTCAAGGGAGAGTCACCGGCAGTCCTTATTTGGTCGAGGCATGCTCGAGCCAATTCACACTGTTTGACTATTCAAAAGTAGATCGAATAGTAGTACATGACTTTGACACTGTTCGACTACTTACTAACCTACACTCACAAGAAAAGTAGGACAGCTTCTGACGCTGGCACCGAAACAATGCTATCACTTTGCTTCTCCTCCTTCAATGCTCCCACAGCAACGCCGGAAGAAAAACTCTGCCCTGCCCATGTCGTCACATTTCCCAACTTCACATCAGCACCAGGGGCCTGGAGCCTCCGGATGGTAAATGGCCGGTGGACGTCTTTTCGAAAGGCCGAAATGTCAAATTGTGCGGTCGGCCTTGGGCTAGCCTGTGTCTGGTTGAAGATCTGAAGGTTCAATAGAGCTAATTTTGTCGGGAATGCTTTGGAAGATGGTTGCTCGGTGTCCCAGAATCCATAGGCAACTAACTGCCCGGCAGATTGATCTCCTAATGCTGTCGTGATACTGGACCCATTGGCTTGTCTGCCCGGATATAGATTGGCGATTCTGAGGGAGGTGGAGTGTCCCAGGGCTTCAGTGACGAAAAGGTAGGCTGAATAGGATGGGAAGACTTGGATTCCACCGTTCTGATTTTGTACTGGGTACCTGTTTTGTGGGTTCAATCACCTCAAAGGGGTTAAAGAGAAAACATGTACGTGCCAAAGGTCATAGAAACTTAAACCTATGTGATACGATCTTCATCAATGGAGTGCTCCGGCATTGTTGAGACATGACTAACCTCCATGATTCAGCTGGGTGCTGCTTTGTAGCGCCAGAGGTCCACCTTGGTGGATGTAAAGCCTACCAGGCCTTCTCAGACTTCACTTTCACGCTAATACACAAGTTACGTACCTTGAAACATTCAAGGAGGCAGCATACAACGTGGTATCCAGCTGTCAGATGTGATGAAATTAACAAGGAGGAAGGGCCGGAAAAATGTACAGGACTAACGAGCCATAGTGCTTGTCCGAAGGTATTACTAACACCATCTTTTCCAGAGCATGATACGGAGTTATACTCCCCTGTTTGTGTGTAAGTGATACCAAAGAATGAAGAGAATTTACGTGTACCTATGACAAAGGAGTCGTCCCCTAGTTGCTGTCTGACAGACTGAATGCGAGGCTGCCAAAGATCGAGATATCTGTAAAAAAATCTCAGAGCCAATTCACAGGAGCTACCGGAAGAGTTACATACTCTGCCAAGCGTGTATGATTGACCTAGGTTCATTTTAATTACCCGGCTGCATTCAAGGTATCGAAAGGTTGCTCACCAAATTTGGAAGCGTGGCGACTGCTGTCCTCGGTGGATCACAGACCTGCCGAGGAGTCAGATAAAGGAATAACAATTATCATAGTATCGGACTTACACTGTACTGGTACGTGTGCTCGCTGCATGATTTGACAACATTGTTCTTGTTTGACCCCGCTGCAAGCGCACTGACGCAGTCAAGAGCTGAGGACGCTCCTGGGGTGTCGTAAGGCCAGATAGGATCTTCTACAGTTGCAGCTATTTGAAATTCAGGGGACTTGATGTTTAGAGCTGTAGAAATATTCTTGGCCCATGTCTTATCAAAATTGAGGTCAGTTGAAAGCCTCTACCAATAATTTTGAAATCCCTTACCGCCCAGATGTTGGTGTAATTTTGAGGGGTAAAAGCGAGGTAATGGTCTGGTTCATTGCCGACTGGCAACCCAGAATTTAGGCAAATCGTAAGACTTCGCTCATTATTTAAACTCACTCTCAAAGGCAGCCAATTGGCCAGGAACAAGTCCATCCTGGGCGGCTTTCGCCATGCTCAGTGCTCCTTCATAATTGAGATCGTGCAGATCCTAAGAAGAACTGGGATATCAGTAAAGGTTGCGGACGAAAGATGTGGGACGGAATTACCAGATTCATTATGATTTTTGTACCCTTTGGGAGAAGACCAACTGATTTCCAGAACTGAGGTCCAATGGTAGTATTGTGTAGAGCACCAGTGGAGTCGATGAAATTTGACAATGCGACACTCTGTGACGCATTCCAGAATGTTGAGTCTGCCGTTATGCCTCCAATCCTTATTTCTGCTGCTACTCCAGTCCGATCTTGCAGGTTCTGCAATAGATTAATAGAAAGCTGATTAGGAACTGTTACATTGCCGAAGAATTCCTCGAAAAACGCGGTTTCGATGCTAAAACTTGCTAACGCAGGGTGCAATGCGTGTGAGGCATCAATGGGAAGGCTCGATGGTCCTTGGAGTTTCAAGAAGGACAAGCCAGTAGTGACTTTAAAATTGACCGCAAGGGCACACAGGAGAGTTAATGGAATCATATTTTGAAGACATCTCTTCTGCTATCCTCTTTAATAAGAACGACGGTGGAACACTTGATCCTAGGAATGCCACATAGACAGTCTTGTCACGTTTGCCTGTTTACTGGGAGGAGGATAAAAGTTTTGCAGAAAATATCGTCTTTTGACCATTCTGAGAAGCTCAGACGCTGTCATCCACGTCGTGAAGGTTGAAAAGAGAAGTGGTGCTCAACGCGTTGGATAGGGTACCGTTGAAAAGTCAATGTTTATAAACACTGTTAATAATTCGTGTTAATAACATGTTATTAACATGTTATTAACACGAGGGGTCTTGGGACGGCTTTTACTGATGTTAAAAATTGTTAGAAATTCGGCTAAATTTAGAAGAAAATACCGCTTTATCTGGGACAAAATAGTGCGAAGACGAGAACAACTGGGGACTTCACCTTGTAAATAATTGCCACCTAACTCCAACGCTCATTTTAGACCCTCAAAGCACGGTGTATCTTCGCACAGAAAACCTCCGAAGGCAGATCTCAGCAAGGATTTGAGCAATTTTTTTTGACAGGGTGGTTGTGCGTACTTGAAACCATGATACGGCCTCTTTTGGACTTTCTGGAGGATTTTTGGCGAATTTTTAACAATTTCTAACCCGCCAAAATGTTTATAACACGCTGAAAACTCATTTCTAACGTGTTATTAACGAGATGTTTATAAACATTTTCTAACCGCTGTTAAAAATTGGCCCAGACAGACGGATGTTATTAACATTGTTAGAAATTTATCTTGAATTTTCAACGGTACCCTAGCGTTGGACGATCACAGGGACAAAGTATGTTTTTCGGCCCGGCCATTTTCACACAACTAACTTTTGACCTCAAAATAACTTCTGGCCATGAAACACTCAGTGTGTTGATGAAGGATCCATATTAACCCCAGCAAAAGGACCGTCGAGGCGGGCTGGTGCCTTGGACGATGCGGAGAGGAGCTGTTTCTGGTGTGTTGATGTATTTTTCTAAACTCTTCTCACTATCGGAGGAGCATTTGGGTGCGTCCACGCTGAGCATCGATGCGTATACATTCTCGATTTCAAAGCGGACGAGCTTGATGGTTCAGTAGCCGCCACATCCGAGCTTGCTCACGACGGTAAATCGGCCATCCTAGAATTTGTCGACTGGATGCACGGAGGGGAATTCCCTAGGTTGATAACTGGTGAAGCACTCAAAGCCAGCATCCTGTACGTAAGGGTTGTCTTTCTTTACTTGACAAGGAGCAAAAGAAGGGTTACGCCGCAGGAAGTGGCTGCATAAAGTTTAGTCGTACGAAACACGTCCAGTCCTGTCGCTCTCACATGTTGAGAGGAAGAGTGCTCGGGTAAAGAAGATATAAATTGGCTTCGTAAGTTGTAGACGGAGAGGGGCTTACTTGCATATAGAGTGCCAGTAGGATAGGCCTGTTGACAAGGGGAAGTGAGAGGTTAATCTGATTCTCATTTGGACACTACATCATCTTTCCCAGGTCATGCGTCCAAGAAAGTAGTGTTCAAAACACAACCTAACATCTCTTCCGGTCTTCAAATAACCGCGCACCTCAAAATATCATGTTCACAGTCCCAATTCCCCACCTTCAATGGCACTCGCAGGACTGAAGGTCATCGAGGTTTGTACCGCCGAATTTGTTCGACAAACATAGCTTGTTGATGAGTGATATACATAGTTTGCCGGCCTCGCCCCGGGGCCGTTCGCAGGGATGGTTCTAGCGGATAACGGGGCTTCCGTGACGCGTATCGACCGTCCTTCTTCCACTTCCAGCGATGTCCTTTGTCGCGGCAAGCGCTCCATCGTCGTCGATTCCAAGCTACTCGGCGGACGGAAGTTGCTTACTGAATTGATTTCGTCGGCCGACGTTTTGATTGATCCGTTCAGGCCTGGTGTTATGGAGAGGCTTGGATTAGGTCCTGAGGTATTTCTGGGAGATGGAACGCAGGAGGGATTGAATGAAAAACTCGTTTATGCAAGGATTGTTGGGTGAGTGTGAATTTCAGTTCCAGATGGTTGATCTAATCTCTACCTATCAGCTTTCCAAGAACGGGTAAGTGAGAATCAATGTCTGGGTAGTCGCCGATGCATAATTTTGACAGGACCTCAGAAGGATATGGCTGGTATGTTATCACCTATATTGAGGAAATACAGATTAATGACTTGCCATTCAGGACATGATATTAATTATCTAGCGCTCAGTGGTGTGTTGGCCGTAAGTCTCAACCATATTATACGAAAGAAGAGGTTATAAATACGCTTTAGATGCTTCCAGGAACATCTTCAAAACCCGCAGTTCCAATCAACTTATTGGCCGACTTTGCGGGAGGGGGCCTTACATGTGCTGTTGGAATCCTTCTTGCTCTCATCGAAAGGGGGACAACCGGCCGCGGCCAAATTGTCAACGCAGACATGGTGCTCTCTACTCAACCGATGCTCATAACTCGATTATTGAAGTTATGAATAGGTGTCCGGAACACGTTACTTATCCTCATTTCCTCTGATTCAAAGCCATCTCGGCTCACCTCTGTTCAGTGGCCCAAGAGGGACTAATCTTCTGGACGGCGGCGCGCCGTTTTACAACCTTTACACCTGCAAAGACGGAGGCTGGATGTCCGTCGGCTGCCTAGAACCCCAGTTCTTCAAAACCTTTATAGAGGCTTTTGTTGAAAACGTTCCCGAAGGCTTTAACCCTCTCGACGGCTGGAAACCTGAACCTTCGACTCAATTCGAAAAGGACAAATGGCCAGCACTAGAAAAATATCTCGAGAAAGGATTTTTGACGCGTCCAAGGCACTTTTGGGCACATGTTTTTCACGGTCCGTGATGCATAGTCCCTCCTACATCCGTGATTTTGTCCAACTCTTATCTCATGCGCTTGCGCTTGCTTTCTGATAGGTACGGATGCATGTACTGTGCCGGTCCTTACCCCGCAGGAAGCAGCCAATCAGACAACAGATATTCCAGTATTCCATCCTCAGCTCTCGAACCGGGAGGAGCAACCAACGCGTCTTTCCGAGACTGAGATCATCATCAAACCGGGAACTCATACATACGAAATCTTGAAGGACTTTGGGCTCGAGGATTATCGAATACGACAATTGCAGGATGAAGGTGTACTTGGAAAGCGAACGCGACATGCAAAGATGTAAATGTCAATAAATTATGTCCTCGCGCTGCCGACGATGTCGACAAGTGAACTATATGATTTTCTTTTACATGTGTGAACTAGACCGATGACCGCTCCGTCCAAAAGGTGACGCAGAGGGCCCTTCCTCTTACTCCTCACCGGAATGTGTGAACAAAGCCAGAAACATTTCCAAATCAGTGACATGTGGTAAAGAGGCCGTGTGAAAGGTTCCCCCGCTAAAGTTCGTCATCAACTAGACCGATCGCGGGTGTGTTGGAGGTGTGGGGTCTTATCACATGAAATAGTTGACCAGATTATTTATTCCAATCTTCGGTCCGTCGTCTCTCATCTTCTAACGTCGACATGGCTTCAACCCAACTCAAACAAATCCCCAGGGAGGAAGTGGGAAAGGTTCGCACTCCAAATTTACTTACAATCTCACAATGTCTGACAAGTACCGTGTAGCATAACCAACCCGATGACTTGGTATGTATCTGAAAATAAAGATCTTAGTTTTAGCACTCATTCGCCTTCTAGTGGATTATCGTCGACTCAACGGTGTATGACCTTTCAAAATTCAAAGCCCTACATCCTGGTGGTCTGTCTGTTCTATTGGACCCGGAAATCGGTGCGTTTCTACATAGGAGTTTAGAATTGTTTCATTAAGGATATCGTTAATGTAGCTGGACAAGATGCGACCGAAGCCTTCTTCAGCTTGCACCGATACGAGGTTCTTGAAAAGCCGCAATACCAACGCTTACGGATAGGTCTCGTTGCCGGAGAAAAACCCCAGCTTCATAGTCGTATCCCCGGGCAGCTCAGTAAAATTCCTTATGCCGAACCCACCTGGCTCGCCGACGGGTACCTCAGTCCATACTACTCAGATGTGTGTGTCAAACTCCGGCCTTGCACGACGGTTCCTCATGTATTCTTGTAGGGTCACAGAACGTTCCAAAAAGCCATCCGAAAATTCTTCGACGAAGAGGTATACCAGGATGCTGTGGTAAAGTCGATTCATCCAGGCGATAGTTTCTTCTAGCTTGAACTGTGTTCCAGGCCCGTGAAGCAGACGGCAAACGCCCATCACAGAGCGTTATCGACAAAATGACGTATGAGACGCCTACTTCCGAGGAATACTTGGTTGCTGACTTTGCTTCCACTTTTAGTGCTTTGAACATGCACGCCATGCGCATGGGGCCAGGCAAACATCTCCAAGGCCGTGTGTTGATGAACGGTCTCGTAACGCCTGAGGGATTCGACTATTTCCATGAGGTAGGAGGACATTATGAGGAATTGACGATTGCCATTCACGACTGATATTGTTTTTTTTTTATAGTTGATTATAACTCAGGAGTTTGCTCGCTCAAGTTTGCGTGGTTATGGCGATGGTTTGCAAACACTCATCTTGATCAACGATCGTTCTCGCTTACGAGATTATCAGGTCTTCTGGGCGGAAAAGTCATTGGTCTTCCACCAGTCCTCAACTTTGGAAGCGAAGAACTCAAGGCCAAGGTGGTGCCCGAAGTATTGGAGGGGAAAAAATTCATCTGTTTGGCTATATCAGAGGCCCATGCTGGAAGCGACGTTATGGGTCTGCAAACCACCGCTGTCAAATCGGAAGATGGGAAGGAGTGGATCATCAATGGTAAGTTTCCGATTTAACGATGTCTTCAATGTTTTCACATGTACATTGCAATAGGAAGCAAGAAATGGATCACCAACGGAACGTAAGCCGTTTCACCATTGACACTTTTATTCAATTCTGATGTCTAACCTTTGCAGATTTGCGGACTACTTTACTGTTGGTTGCAAGACCGAGGATGGCTTCACCGTCATCCTCGTTGAACGCGGACCTGGCGTTGAGACCAAGCAAATAAAAACAAGCTACTCGACGACCGCTGGCACTGCCTATATCACATTCGACAACGCAAGAGCACCAGTTGGAAACACCCTTGGTGAAGAAGGAGGAGGTATCTTCGTCATTCTCAGGTGCGACCAGCGTTGTCCCATTTTCGAATATCCAATTACTGATAATGGATACAGCAACTTCAATCATGAACGATGGGTGATGTGTTGCGCTTCGGCAAGAAGTCAAAGGGCCGTCAGTGAGTATCACGCTTTCTGCACTCATGTTATTAACTGACGCGTACTCCAGTTGAGGAGAGCTTGCAGTAGATTTCCCTTTCTTTTCATAATTACGAGCCGTTTCTAATCGTCGTGCCAGATGGGTCTCCCAACGAAAGGTGTTTGGAAAGCCTCTACACTCACAAGCTGTCATTCGTTCCAAGCTGGCGGGCATGATCTCTCGAGCTGAAAGTAAGTTTGTAATACTACACATCTTATTGGTACCTGACCTCGTCTTCAGGTGTACAAAACTGGCTTGAAAACATTACATATCAAATGTGTAACATGTCCTATAAACAGCAGGCAGGAAAACTTGCAGGGTTTGCCTCTTCCTTCACGTTTAAACTTCATAGCTAACTCCCTCATAACAGGCAAATTGCCTTGTTGAAGAGTTACTCCACAAGCTGTGGTCAGGACACTGCACGGGATGCCGTTCAAGTCTTTGGTGGTCGTGGAATTACTCAAAGCGGAATGGGCAAATACATTGAACATGTACGTTTTGGAATCGAAATATTGTAATTTATTGCTAACGTTACTTCGCAGTATAATCGCACCATTGCCTTTGATGCGCTGCTAGGTGGTGCTGAAGACGTTCTGGCAGATCTCGGTGTCCGACAAGCCCTGAGAGGCATGCCAAAGGATGCACGACTATAGTGTGTCTGATTGATTTCCACTATATTATTATATTATTGCATAACAAAATTTTTATGACTCATATTTAATTCAATCCAAATGTTTGCAAGTATCTCGATTACATATTTCTCTTTCTAGATTTACAAGACATATATATATGTGATATGTCGAAAATGTAATGTATCCAACAGATCACCAGAACAAAAGATACATCAGGAAGTAGAGGTGACATCTAACCACAAGACAGGCAGTTCAATGAGCAAGCATATCCTGGTCGCTTTGAGGAAGACAAGGTAGGTAATACAAGAGGTGGAAAACAGATCAGTTGGCAGCGTTGAGTGGGCCGGTCATATAATCCATGTTTTGGTCGTACGCCATAGGCGCGTTGAGATCCAAACCAAGGTTTTCCTGGAACTGCGCCATCCAGTTAAACCCTATCAAGCAGAACCAAAAATAAAGGGTCAGCTTCGTCCAATCTAACTATTCATAGACTTACCAGGCAAGGAAATATCCTGCCACCCAGAGGGATCCGTCAGAGACTGCATACTTTGCAGAATGTGATCATCGAATGGCAGCGGCGGTTGGAAGAAGTCGGTCATCATCATATTCCCGGCATTCGACCCATCGACAACAGTATTATTAGCAGCAGCCGATGCAGCCGCAATTTCCAGTGCGAAGGGGTCGATGGGCCCCACTGGCGCGAACGTGTCGAATGATAAAGCCGATTCTGTCGCGGGCGGGGAGAGCGAGTTGCTAGTGGACGGAGACGGATGGTTGTACACGGTTGTGGGGATGGTGGCATCGAAGGTGCCCGAAACATTCGCATCGGGGGCTGGGCCGGAGCCGGACTTGGACCGGATAGGTTTTGAGACACCCCGGACCTGCGGCAACGGCGCATTGGCATTGGATCCGGGCGAGAACGGGTCCGCTCTTGCCATGGGCTTCGCGAGGAGCTTTTCCAAGAAGCGCGAGTAGAGCTTGGGGCCGTGGCGCTCGTCGATGGCCACGGCGGGGGAGCCGAGGAGGTCGATGACCTTCTGGACGAGGGAACGGATTTCGGTGCGGGTTTCTGGCGTAAGGTATGAAGCGAATCGGGGTTGAAGAAGCTGGGGTCGAAAAGTAATACGTGAGAACCTATGATGGATAGAAAGAGAAACGAAGGCGTCACCTTTACGAGGAAAGCTGAAGCGAAGGTGACGAAGACACTTTGCGCTTCCGGACCATGTCGGAAGTAGTGCACTAAAGAGACATGAGGAAGGGATCACTCTTCGGCGAAAAAACACAACGCACGTTGCTCTGGACGACAAACGTCGTTCACAACGGTGTCAACAACGTCAGATGCGGCTCTCAGGCACTGAAAATGCATATGTCAGCTACCAATTTTTTAAAAAAATATTGAAGACACTAACCCGCATCAAAAATGGGTTCTCGTCGACATTATTCTTGCCGAAAGCATGCTGGAAGCCATACGATAGTGCAACAAGCCTTGCGTAGCTGTACGCTAACCGAAGCAGACCCGTCCTGAAGACGAACTGCTGATCATTGGTCGGCGGCAGCTGGTTGATGACAGTAAACCATCTATGGTGCAAGGCCTGGAGCTCATCGTCGGTCTCTGTCGCAATCTTTTCGAAATCAACGCTCTATGCATCGTGCAATGCAATTAGCTAACGCACAACAATCGAAAGAAAGTAAACAAATCACCTTGTTCAACCCCGTCGGATGGTGCGGGTCGCTGTGGATTTTCGCGACGAAGGCGGACATGACCTTCAACTCTGCGCTATACCCACAGATATGAATGTCGAAGTACTTGAGGTTGTACGGCGAGTTCGTCCACCAGTTTTCCGAGTGGTTGGCGATATAGTCGTTCGGGCTGATGATGGGCGGTTTGCCGTACTGCGACCCGGTGGATCTGTCGAGATTCAGGCAGTTCATCCAGATGCGCGTGCGATTGAGCATCTCGCGCGCGTGGTTCTCGTTCAGAGGTTTGGCTGTTGTTGGTAAATGCAGATTTAGATCTGTGGCCGTTCTAGAAAGGCGGAAGGATCAATGGAAGAACAGCTAAAGTAGGGAAGAGTTCATACCGAATAGCTAAACCAAGATAGAGCCAGCTGCGCTGGTCCTCCCACTTCCTTGCTGGGACAGGGTAAAGACTGAGAAGGATGTAGGCACAGCACATTTCGACGTTTTTGCTGCCTCCGATAAGCGCTGTTCCGGCTGCCAGTTGTGCATAGTGCATGCACTTCGAGTACAAATCCGAGCGTTCGGAGTAGAACCTAGAGGCGATGGCACAAACTAGAGAATTACGTAAGAGACATCCTTTTACTTTTCATAAAAAGAAGTATACTCACTGACTGTAAATAAGAATGGGCTGCGGTAGAACGTGCGTTGTGCGGTGTATAGGACTGGGTCCAGTAGTGAGACCGAGAGGTTCATATTGTCAAAATAGCTATAAGGAAATTGTTGTTCAGTAACCTATTGGATTTTGGAAAAGAGATAGGGCTCACATCTTAAAGAGTTTCTCAGCTTCTTGTGGCGAGATTATTCCTCGAGTAAGAATGGCTGGAGCCTGATGTTGCGCACTCTCCAACCTACGGCCCAGAGCATGAGGTGCAGTAGCTAAATAACAATCAGCATCAGAAACGCAGAAAAAATAGCAATTCCTTACTCGATTTGAAGAAGTCTGCGTTGGCGATTCCAGGCCTTTTGTCCTCTTCGTCGCGCGCTCGGCGCTGCCTGCTCGGCTCTTGGGGGTGGTCTTCAAAGCAAGCTCGCCGAATAGTCCGAAAGGTGAGGCCCCAACGGGCAAGTTCGCAGGCTTCGCGTTCTCGGTCGAGTTCTTCTTGCGCGGCATGGTGCCGCCTCCAGTGGCGGCAGTGCCGATGCTCGAGTCCGACAACTTGTGGTTGAGCCTTCCGCGCGGGCCATTGCTGGCCCCTGATGCATAGGGTATGTCCTCGCCGTTCGGATCCTCAACGGAGAGATCATAGTCGCCCTCCTCGACGACGTCGGTGTCATCTTCTTCGTCTCCTTCTTCGGGGTCTTCCTCGACGAGGTAGCTCTTTGGCATACCTGCACCTCCGATGCCGATGAAGGCGCCGAATTCGTGTAGGCTCTCGCGGGCTTTGGCAATCCAGTCCTCGACCGCCTTGTTCGCCGCAGCGTTGTTGTTGTCGCCGCCAGTTTCGTCGGGGCTGGTAAAGCTGCCATCGTCCAACGAGCCGCTGGGATGCACTTCGGAGCTAAAGTACGATCCGGAGGTCGATGATGGAGAAAGAACTGGCGACTGCAGGTTCGTGGCATCGTCGTTGCGGCCTAGATCCTTGGTCTGCTTCGACGAGATGGAAACTTTTTCCAGCTCGCGCATGAGCCTTTCGATCTCCTTTGCTTGAGACTGGATCTCTTTGAGAAGGTGTTCTCGTTTTCTGTTTGTCGTAAGGACGGTATGACCGGATGATACGTATGTAAGACACTCACGGTGGAGTACGACGAATCTTCCTTCCAGGGATGACACACTCGTGCCCCCCATTGAAACAGCGTTTGCAAGGCTCAGTCTCTGTTTTGGCTTCGCATCGAACCTTGAGGGTCTTACAACGGGCACACGCGCGAGACCTAGGCTTTGATCAGCGGAGATAGACGAGTAGCTGCCATATGGACCTACAATTTTGACTTGTTAGCGTCCTTTGGGTCTTGTTGACCAAGATCTGAATCAGGGTCGTCGTTGAACTCGTCTTTGAACGCTTGGCCATGATGTCGCTTGGCTTGAGGTAAAGCTGATGGGTTTTCTTTCTTGGGCGGATGATAATAGGATTGCTTCAAAGATGAGGTGGAGGTTTGCCCAAAGGACTCGTGGATGGGGCCAGGGGAGGAAGTTACAAAGTTTGCATCCATGTTTTGCATGGGCATTGGGACTGAACTGTTGAAATTGAAGGTGGCGCGATAAGGAAGGGAACTGGTGTGATGTGGAGGAGTGGCATCCTGCGATCCATAGACGCCATGGGTGTACCCTCCGGATGCCGAGTTCTGGCCGGATTGGTTAGCGCCGAAAGATGAGGACCGGCTATGCGATGGCTGTGAATTTTGGGGGATGGCGAAGGCGGCGTGAAGGGAGGATGAGGAATTTGGAGTGTGCTGCTGCTGCTGTTGAGAGTACTGATACGAGTCCGCTGATCCGTAACCTTGTTGCAGCATCTGCTGCTGTCGCTGATCGTTGACTGAGCCAGAGAGACCGTTGAACTCGTATTCCTGCTCGAGCTGCAGGGAGCCGAAGGTGTTCTGATTCCACTGCTGCTGTCCTGCGTTGTAGGAGTTGGACATGATGATAGCGTCCCAAGTTGTGTGGTGCCGTAGAGATTGGACTTATGAGGGTGCTTGAGCACCGAGGAGAGCGGAAAGAGAAGCAACGGGACAAGTTATCGCCTAGGAAAACCAAGATCAGCACAAGTTGAGCAAGGTCAGCAGGAGGGCAACGACGAGCACGACGCAAAGGATGATGAAGAGAGGTGAGTGCGGCACTTACGAGCCTGTATGAGACGGGAATAGATAGAGAGATATTGAGAGGGGTATATATCCCTGTGGTGGTGGTGCAACTGATCGGGATATATACTTCCACACAAGATCTGAACTCATCTCATCCAGATTCCCGACGGACTTATTTTCTGCAAAAGGCACAACCGGCCCTTGTTTCTCACGCTCAATTATCCAGCCAACTTGGCTCGGCTCGTCACTTTCTCATCCTCCTGTCTCTGAACAGAACTTTCTCAACCAGCCCTTGGCAAATATCCCTACAACACCAATATTTTTTAGTCCCAGTCCTCGAAAGATGAGTAACCCTTTGCTCGTAAATCTACACGTGTACACAGCCACGCTTACTACCCAGCACTCAAATTTCTTATGTTCTGATTCATCCTTCTGGATTGAGAGATCATACGCTTTATGTTTTTGCTGTGCTCGCTTGTGTTGTGCCTAAATGGTTTGTTCAATAACAGATCGTCTTTTTCTGTGCCCTCCGATGTCGCAGCTAAACACGTCTATGCTCTGCGGTAGACGGCTTCTTTCATCCCGGCATCGCCTCAGTAGCTGTCACTCATCCCGAACACTAATAGCCTATGGCCTCATGACGTGGGTCCTCCAACGACGGCTTTGTTCCTAATACGTCGAGCTAGTGTAGGGGGCAGAACCTCCAAAAGGTCTCGCCACTCGCCGTCATGGCGAGTCATATGGCGTGAGAACATGGCGAAAGCTGGCGAGTGGCGAGAGTCAAAAATGCGGGAAATTTGCTCATAAGGAGGAATAACAGTATGAATTTTTGAAGTCGGTGTTAAAAAGCTTTCGGAAGTGACTACAATCTAGTGGAATTCTTCAGCAGCCAACATCATTGAGTTACGGTGCGTCAAAAGTACGAGTTTGGACCTTTCCTGTGGGGTTGCAACTTGTTTGCCAGTTTAACTTGCCTCTGCCGTCTACATTTGGTAAAATCCGGTGCAAGAAATTTTTAAAATCCCAGGTGAGAGTCGATTAAACGGGAAAATATCAGCCTAAAGTGGTGCCCACCTGGGGTATCTCGCCAGCTCTCGCCATGCCATTTTGAAATTTTTTCATTCGCCACCTGGCGATCGCCAGTGGCGAGGCCAGGTGTGGCGAGATGGCGAGGTTGAGCCAACGACACTACGTCGAGCACAACCTTCGTTTCGCAACGGATCAATGGCACTCCTTGGAATCGGAAATGAGAGACCCATAACCCAACCACCAAGCGCCTGGAGATCTTACCAGTACTTCTCCACATCTTTCATCCTCGCCTCCAAGTGTTTCACTTCCGCCCCAGAAAATTCTGCCTGTTACACAGTATGGACACCACCTACCCAGTGCCCCATCTGTTCACGTTCTAATTTAATTTTCTGGGGAGACAGGCCAATCCTCCTGGAACAAGAATGATGGTATCCTAGGTTTCTGCGATGTTAGAACGATCTGCGCTCTGCCCTCGGCGCGCCCAATCGTAATATGTCCTTCAGCAGTCACCTCAATATGATGATGTCCGGGAATTGCATACCTCGTCAACAATGGTTCCTTGGATGTTCTGCGTGCATTGCTACGAGCCGTTCTCGATCACTCGACCGCGCTGATGACCATTTGAGGGAAAGCCATCCTACATGTACAGGCATGCGCAATGTAAACTGGCGCCTTCGTTTCAACGCAATTCGCAGCAGTACGCACTTCCCCTCCTGCTCCTGACTCCCCGATCAGACCCCTGAAAATTTGCTTCCGATAATCATTTCAAAATGACGCTTAAAAGGTCGCCCCCGTATGGTAATCTCGGTACTCCATAAGGTAAATTTCCCGAACAATTCGATAGGCTTTTGTCAGTCTTTTTGCGTGATTGCGTTTTCTTCGGTACGCATGGTGTGTGATTTTTTGTGATAATTTTTCGTAAGGCAGTCATGCGAGTCAAGCACCAGGTGGACCGCACTGGATCCACTCTTCAAGCTCGTTAAATTTATCGTATTCTTTACCGCGTCTTACACCAACAGATTATTCCAATCGTCGCTTGCACCCAAAATCGCATCGTGCAATTTTGATGCAGGGCCCATCCCACGTCATGACGCAGATCTATCGAAACTGAAAACCAAAAAAAAAGTTTTACAACAGCGCGCACGACTTCAAACGCTTCACAAGCCGTCTTAAAAGCCTTTCAAAGGCAGATTTTGCTAGTACGTTCTTAGTAGACTCTTCGACGGTCGCGTATCAGAAGGATTCCTTCATTCACATTCAAGCCGTCCATCAAACCTGGGTGAATTCGAATTACTCCGCAGACAGTCTTGCAATGTAATCATGAAGTAAACTCATCTCCGCGCATTTCTAGGTCCATAGAAGACGTGTATTGACAGTTATTAACCGAGTAACTTTCCCACTGCAAACCTCGACACTCTCGAAAGGGTGTATACACAACGCGTCGATTTAGGGGCGAGACTTTCGTGACGGTATCATGAAAATATTGGGTCTTTGGACAAGGCCTTGAACTTCGAGAACGTCTCGTGTAATATTAATAGGGATACACGACCGTCTTACCCATGAGCGGCTAGAATTTTAAATTTACGGCGCAAGTTATTTGCGTCACACAGACCATTGGAAGGTAATCAAGGACGCTGGTATTCTCCCCGTCATCACAAACTCAAAACCCGAGGCCATTGACAACCGACCCTACAAGCACAGAAAGAAGAGGTAGCAGAACTGAACCACTAATTTTGTCTGAAACGCCACCGGAACTCGTCGCACTTGAAATAGTGTAGCAGCTGTGTGATGAGTATGTCAGTCTCCACCCACAATACCAAAGGTGTAGAGGCTAGAGTAAGCCAGTGCTATTAGCATGGCAAGGACGAGTCCTTATGAAAACATCGTTGATAAGATTTTATTAATGTATTAATGTCTAACACAAAAGCCTATGGAGATGCCTACAGATAACACCCAGGAGCATATGAAAGGTAGACAGAAAGTTCGGTATGCATACCATCGAGCAACAACATCCGCAGCCACATAAGTTTGACAAGCTGCATCGGGAAAAGGTCCTCGCTGATGCAAATGGCCTCCATGGCATGCTGGAAAGGGTATGAGGCCGCGGAAGGCTGAACATTGACTGGCAGTTGCGAATAGGCCTCACGGGAGGGTTGACGTACGTCGGCGGGTCACAAATGTCAATAGGTGAGCATTGGATCAGATGCGCGGGTGTTGTGGTCGCAAACGAGCCTCGCGGTGCGAAAGGACGGGGGAGAAGGCAAGGACGCTAAAATCAAGTCCCCATATGCGACAGCGCGGGAGCGAAGTCCCAGCACAGTACGGTACGTACCTGCCGCAACATGGCAGAGGACGTGGCCGGCACTGCGGCGAAAAAAAAACGAGGAAGGTGACGGTGGCGGGATCCCATCGATCGCGAATGGGGACCGCGGAAGTTGCAGGTTGCAGGCGGGTGGCCATCGGCGACGAAATGGTTGCCCGTATGAGGTTACAAGGACGGCGATGAGCAGCAAGACAGAGCTTTGGTAGTCGCTGCAGGTCGTGTCGGGAATGAGGACCCTGTAAACCCTGTAGATGGTCAATAAGGTAGTTGTGATGACGAAGTAGCGGCTATGCGTACCTGCTTCCGTTGGCTGCCTTCCTGGCTGCTCTTTCCTTACCCCTGCCAATGCCCCTTCGTGTTTATCCAGGACACGTGGTTGCTGCTGGGGCCTGGTAGCGTGGTGACCTGGCAGAGACAGTGGCATTATTTGAGCCATCAGGGTGGGGTGGCGGAAGTGGTGAATATTTGTAGTGTAAGCAGCTAGCTCGAAGCCATGCGGGATGGGCTAGAAAGCGTTGGAATAGTCCGCAACTTCAACTAAGAATGATCAAAATACCTGTTACGCTGGGGTCTGTCAACTCAGCATCGTGGTTTTTTGCAGCTTCCTCATCCTCCGGGAGATCTAAAACTCGGCTAAAGAATAAGTAGTTGAACGTAGGTGACAGAGGAAGAGCACGACGAACAGAGCCGGCAAGCTCAGAAAGAAGCGGCGATGCTTATGTAATCCCATCACGGGAGTTACCGGCGTCTTAAACGTTCCCCTCGTCAAGTTTTGGCATGGGCTAGAGATTATGTAAACGAGTCATGAACACTCCAGCTCCAGGCCCACTCATAGCCACAAACCTCCCACAGAACCCGTACGACGTTAACGACGCCCGTCAAACCAACTGGAACCACGCCTATCAGGAATGCCTTGTCCTTCAACAGGAGGCTCTCGACGCACAGATTGACATACATGTCATCTACGCCCGCCTCCTGGGATACTTCTTGAGGCGATTGATAGCGAAGCAAGGGACTATGTTGCAGCTGAAATCACTGGGTGTTTTTCTCTGTCCAGCAAGCTGTGCGAGCTAGGAAAGAGATGGAAAGATCATCTCATGCAAGTCTGTAAGAGCAAGTCATAATATCTCATCACACGAGAACTAAGCCCCCCTTGTTATAGTTCGTCAACATAAAACAGTGACCCCAGTGCCATCGGATCACCCTAGCCGTCCATCATTTGAATACGAGAGCTCTTTTTTCTCGGCGACTGTTGATCCCCCGCCCACCTGTCACTCGGCAGCCAAAGCATCGGTGTGTGTACCTTTGACCGCTGTTTGAGGCGTCATAACCTATTTGTAGGCTTTGCGGCGAGATGGTTACCAATGTCTCATCACTCGCGCACACGACGCCGCATATATTAGCAGTCTGGCGCGGGGCGAGCAACCGCTTCCACTTCACGCCGTAGGGTGTGATCCCACAAACGCAGCGCATATATTCCCTCCATCCATAAACAAGGATCTGACTCCAGAGGTTATCAACGACCCCAAGGTCCGTTCGTTACCCATCTGTATACAACAATTCTGATACTTTTGACAGACGGTTTGGAGTGGTGTGGTCTGGGCTCAGATCATGAACTTTGGTCATATTCACGTCCTGGATGAGCTTAATGGGATGAACATCCATAGACTCGGCAATGTTCTCACACTTTCGGAGTCAAAGCACTCCCTTTTCGATAGTCTTCAACTGTGGTTTGAAGAGGACAAGGTCCGTGTTTGCTATTCTCTTTACGATGCCCACATCAACAAAGGTTCGACTAGTACCAACCTGCTGCCAATACCTACCGCATCTGCGCAAGCCAACCTTTGCTCCTTCTTGGGCTCCCAAATCGTCGGGTAACATTTGGTAACGCTGACCCATTGCACGACCATGAGCTTCCAGAACCGCGCTTCCTTAAGCTGCATGCTGCTGTATGCAGGATCGCTCATTTGTCCGGCGTCGCAGAGTATATGGATCAATACGACCGCAAGCAAGAAGACCGACGGGTTTTGTCTTCCGATGGAACCTCAGCAGACTATCTAGAGATGCGCCTCCTGACCGCCATGTCTGCCTCTAGCACTCGCGTTTGCGGGTAGCAGTGTCTGATGCTCTCTGGACTACCACAGTAGACACACGATTCTTCAATTCGCATGACACTATAATACCTGCGAGAAAATAGTCTACCAAAAGTTGTTCTATGCGTCTCGGGTAGGCTCGTGACCAGCCGGAGAATGAGGGAGAGGAGGAAAACCTCGATTCTCGAGTCACCTCTCCCATTTCTCTGACTCATTTGATTGAATTTTCAGCTCACGGAATCGGCGCGAGTATTCGAGTCAAAAATCCACTACCTGCCAGGTTATGATTCATTGATTACTCGCCTACAGGTTGCCTACAGGGTACCAAATACAAGGTATATAAATTTACATGAATTTGTCCGATCTTCTCTGTCCCCTCTTCTCCTCATCCTCATCCTCCTTCTACTCCTCTGTGCTCTACTCATTCCCCAACGCTTGCGACATCGTGCATCCCGCCTGCCTTTTCGTCTTCGAGCTGCATTGACATCTACAATAACCTTTGTAAGTCTTTCTCGATTTGTCATGCCGGCAAACCTGATTCGGTGGGTACTCGTTCATTGTGCGCCTTCGTTTGAGGGTACTGACCTATTAGATCCTACCAGGGCCTACGAAAGCATTAGAAAACAAAAAGTAAATCTAAAATTCACAACGTACCTTTTAGTGATGATAACAAAGCTCCTCATCCAATCTCCTAGTGCGAAAGGCGGCAGCATGCCCGCGAACCTCCAGGTAAGCAACCCCGCTCATCAGCCGCTTACTGGTCTCCACATTGATTTCGCTCCAGGGATAGCAGGCATTGTGAAGTCGAATGACAAAACAAGGCTGAAAGTCGGAGAGGTAAGTGTATAGTTTGACGATCAAAGATACGAAACACTCGCCTATTCTTGTGTGTTCATTCGTTGTGTTCATTCGTCGTGCTCATTCGTTTTCGTTGATCGACGGCCTTTTAGATTGCCTAGAGCACAAAAACGGAGGTATTGGTGAACATCAAGATAAGTGGAACGCGCTAATCATACTTTTCGGCGACTCCAACCCTTCTCTTCAGCTCACAACGCTGCCTACAAGATCTCCTAGATAAGTCTTCTTGTTCGCGGTCGTTAAGTGAGGCCCGTTTTCGAAAACGGGCCTCACAGGACGCTGCGGTTATGGTTCCAATCAATTTGTAACCGTTATTAACCGAAAATAACTGTGATTAACCGCAGTAACGGTTAAGTAACTGGCACAACACTGTACTGAACAGGCCTATGTGAAAATAAGTTGGCGTGCTGAATGTTGAACCTCATGGGCTCTCGGGCTTCGTGTCCAAGAACAGACACGTCTGCTCAGACAGCTCTGCAAACCTGGTCGTAAACAATCAGGGACGTCTTTTGTCTTTTGTCTTTTGTCCAATGTGAGCGAGCTGCGAAAGGTCCAATGTAACAACTGGTGACGAGTGCCCAACTGTCCATCACACTCATAAAATGGAAGACACAGTGAAACGCTCAAAATAAAAGACCTGCAGATCTCCAAAAGTCCTGGGTAGGTGCAAGAATAAATATATCATATTGGGGTGTACCGATGATGCTTCCTGGCAGAGAACTCTACGCATATAAAATGCAAAGCCACGACGCTAGCTGGATAGCAAGAAAGGGCACCCGGAGATGTTTTTACATTCAACTAGGTACGTAAAAGCGACCAACGAGATCGGAACTCAAATAATAAACATGAACGAACAAAATTAGATCCAAAAAATTCACCAAAGCTCGTCATCACGAATGAGGTATAGAAGGGGGGCGGTGGTAATACGGATGCGGAGAGGATGTACGGGGGCAAGAGGCGCCGAGCGCACGTAAGGTATGCATGTGGGTGCGAGCAGAGACCGTGTCATCAGTGGCATCGTGCATGTCGTAAACGGTCGGATGGAGATGCAGAGGGCAGTGACGGGGTGCGGGACCAAGCTGGAAGATGCATGAGTGGATAGGTCGGAAGTAGGGGTCGGAGCGGGGTAGAACGGGAAAGAGGGAGGAAGGGGCTAAGTGTGATGAGTTTCTTGTTTCGATACCAGATCGTTAAGCCAGGCTTGATGATTAGTTTCGAAGCCACCATCGGGTTATGGTGCGACGAGGGGTAAGTAAGGTGGTGTGGCAAGCGACACCAGTACGAAGGTATATAAATGATAATAAATCAAGGGAGATATTGACGGCAAGAAGAACGGGAATTGAGAGTGTTATTGATGGGTAGGAATGAGTGAGTTGGTTTAAGGTGGGGGAATAATGTTGTCGCTGTGTAGAGTATGCAGAAATGTTCAATCGATTAGCTAGTAAAAGTTGGAGACGCAGAAGGTCCATGAAACGCCGGCAGAAGAAGCTCCTCACTAACGATGGCTCGAATTTCCGTCGTTCCTCGGGGGTAACGGAAACTCTTTCGTAACGTCTTCGTCAAAAGTGGCAGAAGAAACTGCCGAGATAATTGACGGCTGCATCGAAGCGATGCGGAGGCGGTCTCGCACTTGGTCTTCCGGCATGTCAAGGGCTGCCATTAGGGACTGGAGTGCGCGCTCTTTGCTTTCCGTTGATGCCGACGATGAGGTCGCCGCATGCTGCACAAACGACGGTTTCGGCATAGACATCAGCTCGTTCATATCATCAAAGGGGTCCGCGGTGTCTGTGGTATTGGAATACCGCATACGCTCTTTACCTTTAGCTTTCGGCGATTTCGTGACCGAATTAGACCGGGAGCGCGGCTGGGAGTCCTGTGCATTGAAGAATGGATTGTGGATGCTCTTCCGAGATTCGGCGTCATCCTGACCAAAGGGAGTGACAGTTTCTATGCTTTGGGTATCCGAATAGTGGACGACTTCGGCGGACTCCCATTTGTGGGCGAAGGACTCGGTTGGTGGTGGGGTGGGAATGGCCATATCGCGATTTAAATTAGGGTTTGAGGACTGCGAGCGTACAGAGAGGTAAGAGCCGTCGCCAGTGGCCTCTGTGTCCCAAGCCAGGTCGGTGTTTACCTCGACTTTTGCAAGGAAGGGTTGGGGTTCCGGGATGGCTGACTTTCCAACGGCCAACGTCTGAGCAAGGTTGGGATCGAACTCGGCATATGATTTGGGGAAATGGAAAGCGTCAACGTCAGTAGATTTGTGGGTGTAAGCGGTGCGAACGCTGGGGGTCTTTTTGAACATGGTGAGCTTCTCCATTGGAGCAACTTGGTCGACCTCCTTCGTCTCCTTTGTTTGATACATCTCCTCCCATTTGTCGTCATCGTCTTCGAGCTTATTCCATGGCTCCATGCGAGACCGTCTACGCTGTTCGTCTCCCTGATTATTCCGTGCGAGAATAAGGGGACCTCTTGTTTTCGCTCGCTTCTTCAGCGAGTGCGCATAACGCCTGTAGAACCATAGCCCAAGCACGATAAGGGCGCTGGCACCAATGAAAGCACCAACACAGCTGCCTATAACAGTGGTTAAGGAGATGGACTTTGTTGATGCAGCGGCGAGGGCGGTGGGAGTGGGAGATATTGATGATGAATCGTCTGGGGTAGAAGTAGGAGTAGGCTGAACCCCGGTGTTGGTAATGTCGAGCGGGGGGGCTGAAATACTAATGCCAGCTGCTGAAGGGTCGAAGGCTAAGCTGGTGGCCGCTGCTGCTGCAGTAGTATCGACAACAGTGACGCTAGAGTCAATGCCAGCGACACCGGAGGGAGGGTTAATGGGATCTGGATCTGCTCGTTTTGCGAGGTGCATAGGACGATGGTGGGCGACCATTGTAGAAAACAAGGGGAAGATAATGAACGGCGGGGTTGGTAAAGAACGGAAGGTGCCCTTGATGAAGGCTGTTGTGGCTAAAACGAGCTAGTGAGGCAGGGTTGAATAGAAACCGGAAATTTGTGATGTCAGCTTGGGCGTCAAGTGAAAGAAGGGATATAATACCCACAAAACTATAGGAATGCGAGCATCCAGCGAAGAGACGAGCAGCGGAAAGACCTTCCCTCCAACAGGTCACTTGCAAGATTCTCGTCGTCAAGAGCGGGAACGACGACCATGTCACGCTCAAGTGACCGGTGTGACTACCGTGGGAACGGGCTATCATATCTGATCCCGCGTTTCAGCCCCGTCGGCTCACCCGGAGCGCTCTTTTCTTGCCACTGCACTTTCCATTTACGGGTCCTCTTTGACCGTCGGAGCACTGCCGCCCTCTGCCTGGCGAGCTCAAGGCGCATTTCATCATCCCTTTCTTTGATCATCACAATTTTTCGTCGGCCGTACTCTGCCAGGATCACCATATGGCCATGATGTCTATTCTGACGGGCTTGAGATTATTCTTGGACGCCCACTATCTGACAGGAAAGCTTCTGTCCAATGAACTACTAGAGTTGTCTGTGGAGCAGCCTAAAGTTGATCATATCTCTAAGGCTACACTCCCCGAATTCTCTCTGTTTTCCCTTGACGAAGGGGATTTCTTGTAGTTCTCGATAACTGCTCGAATCTCTGGCTATCTCTCGCCGGTTAATATTTATAACCTTGCGTCTCGGGTCTCATCTTATGCTGTAAATTGTTGTAAAGTTCCTGAGATCAGTAACTTCCGAGTGACTGACGTCAAATCGCGAGTCCAATGATCCATGGCGAATTGATATCTGTTTATCTGCCGTTCCAAAGACTTGTGACTCTATCACACCCACGGACATAGGCAGCCAGCAGCCCACAGCCCACATTACTTATTCTCCTACTTGTGCGGAATCTTTCTCACTCAACGAGTCAATGAAAGCTTCCCTACCAATCATCGATAAATCTGTCTTAAAGCGTCCTTCCATAGTCCGTCGCTATATTGGCGACAGGGTTTTTACCCACCTTCCCTCCCACACCCTCGCGGACACGTTCCATGTCGCAGGTCTAGTTCTTCCATTCGACCAGATGTTCAACAACGACATTCAAGCTCCGTTGGGCATGCATCCGTGTCAAGACATTATTAGCCAGAAATCCTACCAAATGGCATCTATCTTGTTCAACAGATTTTTTATCCTGCCGCCCTATTTCTGCGGATATTATTGGATATTTAGATCTACCATTAACGTCGAAGGAGATATGGGAAGCGAATAGTTCGAGTCTTTCTACTTCAGGTCGTATCATTATTTTTTTTTCTTTTACGAATTTACAGCACTTCCATGGTATAGAAAAAGATACGCCGGCCGTCTAGTAGAGTCAATTTGCGCGTCCTTTTATCTGTCAATGTCGTGCGTATAATTCTCCTATCTGATTGACGGCGCACAAAAATGACTTCTAGCATGCGAAATATTTTCACTCCGCTTCCTGCGTCCCAAAAAATCGTTATCTCCCAAGTGACCATGGGCTTTCTATGCCGACTTACTGTATTTCCAGGCGAACAGGACTACCGATGTGGACGTGGAAGGCGAGCCCAAGGGGCATGCAACCGAGCATCCGGGCATTTCAACCATACCCATGACCCCCGTGAGAATTATCACGTGTCCGCCCAAATTGGTTGTAACGCTTGCACCCGCGCTTCGCACCACTGATTCAACGCTAATTCAACTGATTATTCCGCAACACGCTCGTTAGACACATCTTAAACCCTGTTAAACTTAAATACTTGGCCTAATTATGAAGGAATAAATATCGCCGATGCTAGATTGGGGCGCTACCGTGCGGTTTTGCGGCCTCGATTTAACTTGCCAAACGCTGTTTACTTAAGCTTTGAAAAAATCTGGTGGGTACTTCCACCTGCTCGTACCACTACGAAAAGATGCAATACAAGGCTGCACAGGACACGACAAAAAAAAAGTCTATGCACCAATGTTCCCATTCACTGTCACTTGTGCCTGCCTTTGAGGATATCAGGCGAACCATGGACAATCTGGAAAAACAATGCCATATATCACTTACTCAGAGAGCACCCAACGGATGGAATATTTGACCCCGACAGCACACTCTTACCTAAAATTCCCGGAGCGACATGTTCATCTCACAAAAGGAAGAAAACTTCTTGAAGGTTGCAGAAGCTGCTACACTTAAGAACAGACAGACTTATACACTTCCAGGAAGTGATGACATAGAGGCAATAAAGGGGGATCTGAAGCGAGAAAGAGCCCCGACGCTAAGTGTCGTTGAGCCAACTGAGAAGAGGAGACGGCAGGGAAAGGCGTAGATTAAGTTCAATGTGACGCAATGTGACAAAATGCTGCTCATGTGATAATTCTCACGGGGGTCATGGGTATGGTTGAAATGCCCGGATGCTCGGTTGCATGCCCCTTGGGCGAGCCCACAATCCACTTCACTCCGCATAGCAGGATTACGAAATCACAGCCCCGGGATAGAAAGCTCATTTTCATTTACATGCCAGGTTGTGTCAAATCATTACTCATAGCTTCCTTGTAGATCTTATACCAACTCCAGGTCTTTTTTCCCTGTGTTCAGCCTGAAGTTTGAAATACATACAGTATCTCCCATCCGCTGAGATCGTACAGAGGCCGTGCTGCGATTATACTTAGGCAAGGACAGGAACACCTAGTCTGCTGTTCACTGAGGGCTAAGTACTCACATACTCTATAATTATCTTAATGAAACCCACGTCACTTTTTCCATCCACCTTGCTCACTCCTGCTCACTCGTATCTTTAATTATGGACTTTCCCACAGCGACACATCAACTCTCGCTGTGCCGTACCATCAACCTCATTTCTGTTTCTGATAAAATATCGGCTGTGCACCTTGTGTAAGTGGATTCTAGCACACATTGTTCGGGATTGGTATTTTGAAGGCGGTGGCGTGACCCAGAATACGGTGCAAGGCAATCAGGGGTAGGCCCCTAAGTGTGCATAGCTCAATTAAACGGAATCTCTGAATATAGCAAAAGACGCGCTTCCGCCCTACATTTTTTTCTGCCCGGTAGATGGCAGATTGTTTCATTTGCACCACAAAAAAAACAGACTTGACCCCGATTATCGGCACTGTGGATCGCTTCTACAGTATATCATGGTAATGACCTGTTGCATTACACTTGTATAATTTAATTTTACGCCTCGCTTGAAATGACAGAGCTATCTCACTCCTATTTTCCATAGCTTTACCGACACTCCGAGATCTACTCGTACCGGTGCTTATCGGACACACCAGTCCAGTTCAGCGCAGCGAACCAGCCGAAAACGGGGTTCGAGTGGCGGCATTACTATTTTTGCTCGCCATCAACGATCGCTGATCGGATATCCCAAAGAAGTTTAACACTTGCGACCGCGAAGGATCATGAGGCGACCACTGCGGTACTATGTTATCACAGTGTCCCGACGCGTTGGCCGTTCGGTTCGATTGCTATAATTTTGTTGCGCTGTAGGCAGCTTGCATAGACCAAACTTCAATTATGTATCTAGATCTTTTATCTCTCACTAAGTTAGCACTCCACCTCTGCTCCTTGCCCCACGGCTCAATACGACTCGGAAGTCCTGTCAGTGAAAAGTTCTATTGTGGGACTGATTGTCTGCTCAGTTGTTTTCGGTCGAGATTTTCAGCCGACATTCGTAAGTACACCATGGATCAAAATTCCTTATCTTCATGTTCTTCCCAATGCCTTTGCCGATTTTACATTCGAGGAAGTGTCATTGTGAGTGGCATCCATCTTTCATGGTCCCCAGGTATCAAATTTCCTGCATTCAACTTCAAGTTTTCTTAAGACTCAACCACTGTTACCACTCTGCCGGAATTTTACTTCAAGCTCCCGTGCTACCCCTGTCAATTGGTCAGGTCTCCCTCCAGAGCTGCATGTATTTGTATCTGTGCGGTACATGCTACTTAAGAGTCTGTGTAGGAAAGGCTAAATATGAACCATGTAAGGTAAGCATGACATCGACAAACATCACCCGAGTGACTAGGGGTCTCGAACAATCACAGCAAGTGTTCAACTTGACCTAGAAATTTGGTGCCATACCTGATATGTTCCTCTGTTCTTACTGGAATTCTTTTCTGGTACCAATTTTGATCGAGATGAAAGGGGCAACATACAAATACATTTGGCTGCACTTCAATAGAAATACATACTATTTAATTGAATTCGAGCTTGACACTTTCCAGCATGTCCTTTGTCGTCTTCTTTGGTTTCCACCCAATGGACCTCCCGCGATCGGCCCTGCATCGGGAATTTGTGCCCAAACTTGAACCCCTTGGGAAATATTTCTTGATCTCTTCTTCGGTAAATGGAGTAGGTGTCGGGTCTGTGCTCTTCCCAAGTTCGACCATGAATTTCCCAATACTTTCCCCGACAGAGAGAAGGGTGTGCTCTCCGTTTTCCCCGAAATAAAATCCAGAGGCACCATGCTGGAAATGAGGGTTGGACGTAGCGATGTCACCGTGGCCAATAATCAAGTCAAATATGAGGATATACAGGTCGGTTACTACGAAATTCGTCAGATTCACTAGATGTATGAAAGGGGCAAGCATTTCACCGTCATCGATATCAACGTTAGGCCAGATGTTCTTCCCTTGTCCAAAAATTCCAGCTTGCCCTCGGGCAAGGCTAAGTTCCACGAGCCGTGGAATTTGCTGAGAGTGTGCATTTTGTAGACCGGCGTCCACAAGCGGACCAGAAGCGACGCCGTAGATGGTGCTTGGCAAGACGATGTATGTCTTGACATATCCTTTTTGCCGGGTCAGCGCCGTGCATGCCCACAAGACAAAACGACCATACCTTCTTTGTCGGCGTTTACTACCGTCACATCAACAGCGCGATGGGGCTGAGTGATGGGCAAGGTCTCTATTTGATCTATATTGAGATCAGAATAGATTACGTCGGTGGCAGATTGGCCTAGAGCTCTATCCATCAAAACACCTATAGAGTGTTATTCTTCTACAGGAGCAGGACGGACGACGGCAGTACCTGTACCCGACTGGATTCAAGACAATTCAGGTTAATATCTGCATTGCACGAAAGTGATACCAACGGTGTGAATGAGAGACGGTGCTTTGCCAGTCTTCTCAAACCTTTGCTTTGCACCCCGTAAGATTGCTTTGGCAGCATCCTCAGCATCAGCGTCCGCCTAAAATCTATGATTTACCATCACGACGCCCACAAAGCAGAAAATAGAACATACGCATGCGAAAATTATATCTGCATCTGCCGCCAACTCCTCGAGCACCTTGATATCAGAGTAGGAGCCAGTAACCGCATGAACGCCCATAGACCGAAATTGCGATGCCTTGGATGCATCCCTCACGAGGACGGTGACACGAAAGGTATCCGAGAGATTGTGAGACAGCAAGCTGGATAAAACACTGCCGCCGATGTATCCTGATGGGCCATCAGCATCCAGATCGATGATCCAGGGGAAATCGTCAATGGGGGGATTTCGATCAGTGGCTCACCTGTCGCACCGGTGAGTAGTATGTGTGTCTTGATAGTAAGGTGTCCGTGCATAGTGGGCTGTGGCAATTGACGGTGATGGCAGTGATCAAAAAGTCTCGGGGAGTCCTGGGAGATCTATGGGTGGTTCAATTATAAATAGGTCATTAATACCATCTCGAAGATTTTGTAGTCGAAGCGTTGAAAGTCCAAAGGTGAGGTATTTTGTGACCTTGAACGTGTCCATGACCTCAATTCCCAAAATCCAGACTTCACCCCTTTGCAATGTCGAAGGACTTCGAGAAAAGGTGCCAGAGCGTAGAGATAAAATGTATCAAGATATGTTAGGATCATCAGACGGAGAGAACCTTGCTGCAACATTAGCGAGCAGTCGTAGAAAGACGCTCATACAGTCTTTGCTCAACGCTGTGATCCCACCTTTCGGCGATAAATAATGAAATCACATCAACTTTGGTGAGCTTTGGCGCTATGTCACCTCGTCAACAGCTCATTGATGACAACAAAACTCGATTGCCCTCGCTGACTGCCTGCTCCCGGCCAACTCTTCTGACCGAGGAGTTGCCTGGGTGCTTTATTGATTGCCTGGAACATCCTGCAAGCTTCATGGGAGCTGCTGGATTTTTGCCTGTTCCGTAAAGCACAAGCGCTTTCTCAGGGTCCACTTCATTGAGACGAACCAATGCCAAGTCGTTTATTTTTACCCCTGTCGCCTTGTTTCCAAGGCATTCGGTTATGTAACTCTCCTAAAATGGAAGTATGCTACTTTACCATTGACAGGAACCAACTGTTCGTTTCCTCAACCCAAACCGCCACAGGCGGCTCTCTCTTATACTCGCACGTCGATATTTATACGACCTTCTCCTCCTTGAGAGCTCCCCCAAGGTCGTATTTTGGTTTCGGCGCTTCCTTCCATTCGTTCGTGCACCATACACGACTTTACGTCCACCCACATTCTTTTCAAACACCACACACTCGTTTCTAACGACTGGCGACTGCCAAATCACCCTCACTATTCCAAGCCACGTCAAAGCCCAAAATGCCCTCCGTGCAATTTTTGACGCGATCTGAACCGTCTTCTGATGATTCTTCGATCTCCAGCCCAGTCTACATTGCTGGTATCATTGTCGTTGCAGTGATTATTTCTGGAGTCGGTATCTGGTTGGGCCTGCGCTTCTACCGAAAACGCATGGCCGCGAAGCGCGAGTCTGAGAGAGGTGCTGCGTTTCTTTCTGTCAAAGGCCTCGTTCGAGATGACGGGGACAACGAGAAGGGCACTCCTATCCAGTGAGTTCAACCTGTAAATTTCCCATGAACTCGTAACAAGCGCTAATTAAATCACTACTCGCATTGTCGGAATTTAGGAGCTCCATGACACAGAGTAAAGGTTTCTCAAGACGCATGATTGATTCGAGCATTGTCCTCCCAGAGAAGGCTCTGGCACCTCCTCCTACTTCGCGAGAGGCTGTCATTGAATTCCACCGTCAATCTGGATCCTTCCCAGCACCTTTCGCTCCTAAACCTTTTTCTTTCGCATTATCCGCGGCCTCCCCCCGTAACTCCACACTGGAGTCCGACTCCAAATCCCGCAACTCGTTTATGAGCTTCACAAGCAGCCAAAACCGCTTCTCAGTCATGTCGGGCACCTCCTCGCTCGACTCTGGTTCTGCAGCAACACGCAAAATTCGCCAGATATTTGACCCCGTGCTTCCTGACGAATTATTGGTCCGTGTCGGTGACCAACTGACCCTAGTACAATCCTTTGATGACGGATGGTGTGTGGTTGGAAGGGAAGGCTCTTCGTTTGTTCATACTGCGAAATCTCTTTTCAAACCTACCCCTGTGCCAGAAAACAATGTCGAGCTTGGTGTAGTACCTGCGTGGTGCTTCCTCAAACCAGTCAAAGGACTTCGTGCAGAGAGGCCCGTCAGGAGCAGTAGTCTGGGTATCACCGTCAACCTCGACGCGCCTGGCTGCTCATCTCGTAATGAACTTCTTTCGTGGTCGAATTTCTAGGCCACAAACCCCTCTCCTCATTCCCATCTCTTGATTTATATATGTTTGCATCTGCATCATACCTGCTTCATTTACGCTTCTTCTCCCTTTTCGTCTCTTGTATGTTGTGTTGCACCCCTCTATTTTTGCGTCTGTGCCGCCTATTTTTTTTGGCACTCCCTTTCGAATTCCTCCCCGTTGCAACCGACTTTAGCAGGCCTCCTAAAAGTTTTGTTCGACGGCATACCCGCTACCTCGTTACCCTTCAAAATCAAAATTGCGTAGAAACTAGCGCCGGCAGCTCGCATTTCCCTCACTGCTCATCCTCGAGCACTCGGCCGCTGAGCGGCCTTTGTTATTACCTTGTTGTCTGGAGTCGTCTAGCTCTCTTGTACCTCATGTCACGAAATATCAGTGCTGGTTCCCTCATCCAGCCGTTGGTCCTGGTTCTTTAAATAAAAGGAAGATATTTTCAGTTCTTGACCATGGGTATAATTCTAAGTGTTTTAGCGTAATGATCAAAGATTTGACACCGCTTCTGTCCGTCCGAGTCCAAACTCCAGAATCCAAATTGAAGTGGATGTACATGGCAACTAATGAGTGTACCCAAATCCTCTGGTGTGTCAACTCCGTTTTCGTTGCGATCGGCGCACGTTCCTCACTTTAGAATAAGATCGTCCTTCCCCTTCCCGTATCACAAACAAAGTGCAACCGCCATGTTCATGCTTGATACTAAAATGCTCGAGTATGCAAGTAAGTTGCAGGAGGACCTAAATGGTACATCTAGAGATATTCTTTTTGTTTGGGGTCCAACTTATTTAGGCGCCCTCTCTGAATCCGGGTCACGGGCATTTGATCTAATCCGGCGTTAATTTGCCATCAAATCATCAGATTATTGTGCAGTAATACGGTGTCCCGATACATATTGTAGCACTAGTACTGTAGCACACTACTGGGCAACTGAACTCTGCCTGGATGCCCAGGCAAATCCGTTTATAGCGATTGGCCAACGGGTCTTGAATCCGATCCGTTGGGTGAAATCACATGCCTCGACGGTCTCTGGTTATTTACTACCGACTGCTCCTCTGGAACCTCTAACCACTACTCTCGTTTACACTCGCAATGGCATCGAAAGAGTTCAAAAGCTTTACGCGCGACGAAGTCTCAAAGGTATCTTCGTTTCTCACACCCCTATCAAGGAAATTATTGTGACTGACAGCTTATTATAGCACAACACTGACGGTGATCTCGTGCGTTCTAGTCCCTGTCATCCCTGTTGCATCTCTCTAATATGTCTTTTCTTGCAGTGGATCGTCATTGATGCCAAAGTTTACGACATATCAAAGTTCAAAAATCTGCATCCTGGAGGTGCCGCTGTTCTTCTGGACGGAGAAGTTGGTCAGTCATATAGACTCTCCGTGTGGTGCAGTCACTGATGTGTCGTAATGTAGCCGGCAAAGACGCGACGGAAGTCTTCTATGGTCTCCACAGGCATGAGGTGATCGCCAAACCCCAGTACGCTCGTCTACAAGTCGGTGTCATCGAGGGCGAAAAGAGTGTCATCCATGGTCGTGTGGATGGGGAATTGAGCAAAGTCCCATATGCCGAGCCAACGTGGTTGTCTGACGGTTTCAAGAGCCCCTTCTACACTGAGGTGCGTTACTGTCTTCTCCTTCCTCTTCAACATGGCTGACGCCTTTCCGATTTAGAACCATCGGAAATTCCAGAAAGCGGTACGGCAATTCGTCGACGAGGTCGTTACTCCCGATGCCATCGTTCGTGTTTACTCTTGTAAAGTGTTTTCTTCTATTAAGCATCACCCAGGCCCGCGAGGAAGACGGAAAACCTCCCAGTAAAAGCGTCATCGATGCCATGGCGTGAGTTGCAAGAGTTCAGTTCACTAAAGTTTGGGTCACGGTGGTTAACGGCAAAATTATTTAATTCTAGAAAATTGAATTTGCATGCCATGCGCATGGGCCCCGGCAAACACTTGAAAGGCGAGCCCTTTGAAACATTGAATGATCCCTGGATTTAATAGGTTCTCAGGTCTTGAGCTGATGGGCGGCATTGTGAAACCTGAGGAGGTATGCAGTATTTCATCTGTCGCGTTCAACTCTAATAATTGCTCCCAGTTTGATTACTTCCACGAGGCATGTCCTGTGTCTTTCACTTACAGAAAATGTGTGGAGTAAACTCAATTCTAGTTAATCATTACCCAAGAATTTGCCCGTTCGGGCAGGCGTGGATACGGTGATGGTGAGCACAAGTCCAAGTATGGTCTTGCACTCTGACTTACAGTTAATACAAGGTCTCATGTCCGGCTCCGTCATTGGCCTTCCTCCGGTGTTGAACTTTGGAAGCCCCGAAATCAAGGCGAAAGTAGTGCCCGATGTCCTGTCTGGCCAGAAATTGATTTGTTTGGCCATTTCTGAGGCATTTGCGGGAAGTGACGTTGCTGGTCTGCAAACCACCGCAAAGAAGACTGAGGACGGAAAGCACTGGGTCATCAATGGTACGAAGAAATGGATTACTAACGGAACGTGAGTTGCACGCCCAATTGATGTCGTGTTTTGGAAGCTAATCGACTTCATTTGTAGTTTCGCCCATTAGTAGGTCCGGAGAGTTTATTTTGATCACTTTTGCTGATTTTCCGCAGCTTCACTGTTGGTTGCAAGACAGAGGTGTGTATGATTCAAGTCACCATATTGTCACCATACATTAATTATCGAGAGTTAACATCTATCACTTGATAGGGTGGTTTTACCGTCATTCTTGTTGAGAGAGGAGAAGGTGTTGAGACAAAGGCTATTAAAACTAGCTATGTGAGCATGCCACGGAGATTCAACGCTGATTTCTGACAATGCCATAGTCCCCTGCTGCAGGAACTGCTTTCATCACATTCGACAATGTGAAGGTACCAGTTGAGAACACCCTTGGTCCTGAAGGCGGAGGTATTTTCGTGATGCTCAGGTAATTTCTTCGACAATCAAGCGAGAGAATACCCATTTACTCTTCGTCAGCAATTTCAACCACGAGAGATGGGTGATGTGTTGCTCCTCAGCCAGAAGTCAACGATTGATTGTGGAAGAATGCCTGAAGTGAGATGACTCCACTATATCCAAACTGACCGCCAATCATTATCATAGGTGGACTTCACAGAGGAAGGCATTTGGCAAACCCTTACACTCTCAGGCAGTCATTCGGAACAAGCTGGCGGCTATGATCTCGCGAGTCGAAAGCGTGCAAAGCTGGCTTGAGAATGTCACATATCAGATGAACAACATGGTAATTTCCAATCTCATGCGTCAATTGTTGTATAAATTCACAATTAATTTTGGCAGTCGTACAAACAACAAGCTGCAAAGCTGGCAGGGTGAGGTTCACCCCCCGGCTATAAATCGACTACTTGACGATAACATCATGTTTATAGGCCCATTGGCATGCTGAAAATGCTGGCTACCCGTTCTGCTCAGGAAACTGCAACGGATGCGGTTCAGGTCAGTAAAGGCGATGATCTCTTCTACTCGTTCTTATATAGCCGAATTTATCAAAATAGATATTTGGCGGTCGTGGTATCACCAGGACAGGTCCGTTTAGTTGTTTCCCTTAGCTGTAGGACCCCGAAACTCATGCAGGTATTTGACAGGAATGGGGAGTGCTATTGAACATGTATGTTACAGACCTGTTTTACATTTAGTGATTTTTACTCACTGTATCAGTATCATCGTACTGTGCCGTTCGACGCGTAAGTCCCGTTTGCATCATGGTCGTTCATTGCGGTTAACTAACCGCTGTTAAATTACAGCATTCTTGGTGGAGGTGTGCTTAGACCCGTTGTTCCAGGCGACCATGATACTGACCGTATTTGTTTCTAGCCGAGGATGTGTTGGGAGATCTTGGTGTTCGACAAGCCATTCGAGGAATGCCAAAGAATGCAAAACTGTAGATTCTTCAAATTACAATTAAAACTAGTCTTATTAGGGCTTCTTAATATTAGTATATTCAGCAGGTCATGCACCGTTGTTGCCTTGCAAATTATTATCATATTTATAAAGATCTCATACTAACTCTAGTCATGAAGACATAAACGTGGCGAGTGTATTACCGGAAGCTGCTTTGTTTCTGCCGTTGTTCTCTAGGACTCAGACTGGGTCGTAGACCAACGTTCGTCGCACTTGACCCTGGACCTCCTGAAGGCTTCCACCCTAACCAATCCATCACAATATTTTTGGCAAAGATTTCACCGAATCCGAGCATAACTCCGTTCACGAATGGAAGGAGCAGGTTCACCGCCAGGGATGAGAAAAATGCTGTTAGACGGGTACGTGTTGAAAGAGAAGAATCAAAAATCGCTAGCGTCACAGAAACAGGGGCGTGGTGGGCGGCCGGCTGAGGATGAGGCGGTGATGGGGTTTCGATGTGCTCAGGGTATGACAGCGACGGAAAAGAAGACGTGACCGATGGGACATCCTCCCACTTTTGCGATTCGTCCGTAGCAGTATCCTGGTGTGAGTGCGTTCTTGGCAATTTTGTTGCAGGTTCTTGACGGATGTATGACGGAGAAAGCTAGAATGGTCATAAGTTATTTCAGTACACATCTTCCTCAAATACAAGCTAGGGAAATAGAAAAGATACCGACGTGATCTGACTCTCCAGCGAGATTCTGTTCTCCCGGCTTGGAGGAAGATTCTGCTGCGGTGCTACTACTGGGAAGATTCTCCCAGTTTTCCTCTACTCGTTGTTGGAGATGGGGTGCGTCTATCTCGCTAACAATGCCAGCAGCTTTTCGCTGTGCGGCCTCTTCTTTCTCGATAGCGCGAATTGCCTCCCATCTCAAACGCTCCTTCTCGGCCTTTTCGCGTTCTTCAGCTGAACGAGCACGCCAGGATCGAACTTGAGCTTCATACTCCACTTTCCAAGAGTCGTCTGACGCGACGGATTCTGAAAGACTGGAATCCGAAACCGAAAGTGACTCAGACCGGACTGTCTGTGCTTCCTGCGCAACACTAATTTCCTCCTGACCAACTTCCGGCTGCACCAATGGCCGTGGTGGATGGGAGAAGGCTTGGTCAAGGGCGGACTAATATAACAGAAGGCTAAGTTTCCCTTGCAGCTTAGTGGAATGAAATTCGGCAACTTACCTCGAGAATATCGGGGTTTTCGTCCAACGAGGCCTGCATGGTGTTGCAAGGACGCAGTCACGGTTATTTCCTGAGCAACGGCAGAACTTGAAGCTGAAGGCATGTCACATACGCGTCACATGATTCAGCTGCTTGGCGCTCACTGGCAAGCTCGAACTGCCTTTCAAAGACCAAGTATAAGAGGGCAACTTTTGCAGCAGGGCCCTAACGATACTTACTGCAAATAATCTGGCTATCGAACAATAATTGCCCTCACTGATCTCCTTGTTAAACTTGTGGAAAGCAACATCCAACTTTTGTCGCCTGCAGTGTATTTTCAAACGGCTCATGGCAGATCGTGGGCTTGTCGAGAACTTGGACACTGGCCTTCTATCTATCGGTCTTCTATTTTTATGCGGTTGTTTCTCTCTCTTGAATCACCTTCGCGTATGACCCCATCTGCTTGATATGCTTTCCGAGTCCTTATCGAGTCTTACCTTTGGTCAGTCACTCAGGCTTGTGGCAATATGTGGGCCCCTGCATGTCCGCCGATTGCCCTTTGTTTTGGGGTACCTTTAGAATTCTCGCGGCTCAGGCTTCCCCGCAAGGTCCTGTTGAAAACCGTTGGATCATTTGCCATTGGCGATCTCCGGCATCGTTTCCAATTACTCTCAATTGTGTGAATTTGTGGTCAAGAACCTGCTTCCTCTCACACAGGTTCGCCCATATTGGTTAATCTGCCGGTGGCAACAATACTTATCATGTCTATTTCAAATTTCTTTTAGCGTGGGTCTGCGCAACCCTTTTCTTTTCTATCCTCACTATTTCTTCGGCATTTAATTTCAGCCTCTTTGAGTGCTTGATGCTTTTATCGCCGTCATGAAGAATTCCTCAACGCGGTGATTCAATGCCCTCAGTTGCACAATCGAGGGGAAGGGCATACAAAGCAGCCAATCTTAATCGTCGTCTACAAAACTGGATATAATGCTACTGACGACTGCCTTGAGCTTGTCCACTTAATCGAAGTGGAAGAGGCTGAATTTGTACGTATACGTTATTTGGGTATCTTGCTGGACTTTCTAACCTTCATCTTTCTATCAGATTCTAGTTAACTTTTCCTTTCCTCTCACGAACAATTTTACTGATTCTATCTTTCCAGTTCCCAATCTTTTCATTTCCGCCTTCCCTGACATGGGACGAGTTGCCTGCATCTTGAAGGTTCCCAAACTCCCTTCACTGGTATGTATGACCGACCAAACTATACCCACTGATGGGTCGAAGCAACCGTATGCGGTTATTTTTATCACATTTGTTTTTAGAATGTGGACGTGTTCTTTGAACTTGGCAATGACTTAGGACCTCTGCTGAGAAGTCTTCAAGTTTCAATGGCTGCATTGATTGGATAATGAATGCACTAGATGAACCCATTCGTTATTTCGGCCTCGCTAATCTTAGGTAAGTTTTGTACCATTCCTTACAACAGCCTCGGGTCGGTGGTGTTGAATCATCAACGGGTGACAGGCATGCTATATTTCGCCTTAATTATTTCGGGTGCTAACAAATAAAGCAAAGGGCTCAAGAACTGGATCTCACGACATGGATTATTTCAAAGCCCACCTTTCGCATGCTCAACGCGCAGCTATTCTCAATCGACCCTCAGTGTACATATAACTGTCTCTCGGGGACCATTTGGCAGTTGACTCGCCTTTCCCGAGAAGATATTACCGGAGGTAGTTATCTGACCACAAATGCCTGTCGAGAATCATCGAGATTCCGGTATTGTGGCATGGGCATGTCATTTGTTACAAGAATATTACTCCGCAATCATCGTTCCTTTTACAAGTACTGTGTGTTGCTGTATATTCCTTGGCTAAACAAGGCAGCTAGGTTCCAATCAAGACGATCGTCATTGATATTGCACTTCAGAAGGATGAATTTGCTTCCGACGAGGCATAATTATCCGTGGAGGTCGTCCAATGCTGCTTGGGGACTGATGGGTTCATCTGAGCCCTACCACAACCCCGGTGACCTTCACTTGTTCATAAAGATATCACCGATGCAAACTTGCTGGCATGTATCGATCGTTTGACCTTCACGTCCCAGATGGTTCCGATAACGTTAGTCAGGGTAGAGATCTCCTTCAGCCCGATGGGTCAGTCGCGTGACATTCAAGGTGTTCTCGGTCCTTCTGACTCCTCCCATCGTCACTGCGTAGATAGTATATTATGGGTCTGGTCCGGCGGGTTCATGTCTCATATCGTGCTCCTGAGTTTCCCCCTTACGCACGGTAGTCCATTCTCGATCAACAAAACCCCTGCCTGCAAAGCAAAATGTGCAAGGATGAAGTGTAATTGTTTTTTCAATCCCCAACCGAAAGAAAAGTAACCGGCTAACTTTCTCTTTCTCTTGCAGATACGGAGACTGGTACAGAGGTTGTAGCGTAAGCTCCAACTCCCCAGAGGCTTGGTAGCCACTCCAATTAATTCGTTCATCGTTCAGCACTTCGTCAAATCGTATTATTCTGGTGTAAGATTTGATTGTAATTCACAATACTGTGCCTTGAGTCCTTCGCACATACATATGGCCGTAAACTGCCCATGCCCCAAGGTAAGTGGCGGCAATCTTCGTGGAAAAAGTAGAGCATATTTATGTTGAACGATCAGGTTGCCACGGATGAACGACGTATTCAGAACATGTTTCACAAAGCATGCGACGACTGTAGGAGTGCAGAATTTGCTCGAAGGGTCGGTCGGTAACCCCTCAGACTGCAATATGACTGGGTTATTGTACCACAAGAACCACCACTCCACAGCCTTAAATATGTAATATGCTGTCGATCTTCAGTAGCTAACATATGCCCATTATACACAGACGAACTCACAGAGGAGAAGGTCAATGTTCTAGAATCTTTTGCCGCCACGTTTGACTGGTTGTCGTGTCCCCCTTTTGACCCCGGCGGTCGCAGCAGCCGAACCACTCCTTGACTTTTTGTTGTCTTGTTCGCTTTCATCATCGCTCGTCGGAGGTGCGGCAGGCTTCGCCTTTTTAACTGGCCTGGCTGGAGATGACTCAGAATCTGACGAGTGAGTGGGTATTACTGGCTTGGTGGTGGTATGAGTGGAGGACGTATTGTCTAGTGTGGACTTAGGCACAACTCCTGCAGAATTTGAACGACTAGGGATGTTGTGTGATTCCATGGGTTCGTCTGCTTCAGACTCTGTTGCCGAATCAATCTGGAGAGGCTGGACGGGTTTAAACTCAGTACTGCGCTCCCGTTTCGGCGCACTTCTTTGAGCGGGAGCATTCTATAATGGTTTGTCGTTTTAAGCAGGGTTATTCAGAAAGCTGCATCATGAACTTACAGCGGAAGGGTCACGTCTCTGTTCTGTTGCAACTAAATTAGGTTTAGGGAGTGACATCTCGGCCCGTCTAGTCTCTTCTACCTCAAGCAGAGGCTTCTCCGAGATGGAGGCAATAGGGGCTGGTACACGCTTCTCAAATTCAAGAATTAAGCAAAAATAAGCAGGACACACGTAGCTCCGGAACGAAGTTGAACATGGCCGTCATTCTTCTAATTGAAGTCGCGACTCGTGGCTTTGATAAGGCATTTTTAATGTGATTGTCGACAGTTCGTCTTGCAGTTCGACCAAGTTTATCAACGGTCTTGAGCAGCCACAGTCAGTAAATAAAACCGTGTAACAGACGAAGAGAGCAAAGTACCCTTTCCAGGTCTTCATCCGAGAGATCACTGATTGCTTGCGCAGATGTAAATGTTAGGTAGTTCAGGCTAATTAGTGGGAAGATAAGGTGCTTGGAAATTATTTCTGAGGAGCGTTGATGTCCCAGGTAACACGTTTCCCATTTCCATTTAAATGCCTCGCACTCCAATTCGAAAGCAAGATCCTATTGCGTCAATGATATATAAGCTGTACAGAATATGCACTGCGAAAAGGAGACGTACGGAATACTGGGAATCGAAAATTTCGAAAGATAACTCTGCAATGCCGCCTATGGTATGTGCCTTGGAAAGCAATTCGAGAGTGCGTTCTCTCCAAGCATCTTCATCTCCAGTCTTCGCGAAGGGTTCGGGTGAGATTGGATTGCAGGCACGCCAGCGACGAGCCAGTAGCTTACTGTTTACGACTAATCCAACAATTAGATACAATTCACGGGTGTTGATCAAGCGAACACACCTTCAGCCCAGACAGACTTTGTGTCAGTCAACAGGATGCAACAAGATAGATCGGCGGATGATAAATGATATTTCTGTTCAGGATGAAGAAATATTGTAAGAGGTGAAATGGCAGGTAAGCTAAGCAAACACCCATGAGATATGGAGTAGCTTTGCCCATGTCATTCTTTACCATCCACTCTTTACTCTGGAGAAGTTTCGCGTGTTCCTAATCAGTATAAGTCCATAATATTCCTTGAAAATTTGTTTTTAGGACCTCAGTAAATTCCTCCATTATTGGTGTTACGCGTCAGAGTGAAATTGAGCTAAGATGCCGATGAAGAATTAGCGTGGTATCACCGTTTCACAGAGGTTGAGCCGACAGTTGGTAAGCTTGAAATTTCCAAATAACTTTGTCGATCTTCCAAGATGTCGGTATAAATTCATATGAGTCATTACTTGCAAAACTCACATCAGTTTGAGCGTCAATGTGTTGAGATATGGCGACGGAATCAAAGACCAAAGTTCATGAAGAAGAGAGCCGCTTCCTTTTTGGAGGTTGATCGAACACCGGCGGATGCCGAATGCCTCTCACCATCATACTTGCGAATTCAATGCTCACTGGAGGACTGCTTGCTATATTCCCTCACAATCTTTCCTTCTGGACTTGGTCTATGCTCTGTCTAAAGTTACAAGGGTATGATATCTTCCGAGGACTCGGTGTTCTAATTCAACAACTATGTTGTAGGACAGCTCCAAGTGGCAAACGCGTTCTGAGGACAATCTAATCATCCATGGAAGCATTAGAAGAAGGCCAAATCTCACAAGATCAGGTCGACAGATATATCCCGGGACCGGGCTACAACCCACTTTACGAATGGCCAGGGGAAGAAACTTGTAGCGAATTGTCTCTGGACCCGCCAGAGCCCTCATCATCGAGTTCCAGGCCGGTGAGACCTGGCCAGCCTGTATTTCGTCTTGTCGTCTTGCGCTCTTCCGTCCTTTCCGCCAGAAAGAAGGTTGTGGTTATTGACACGTATTCCGAAGTTCAACTCGGCCGTGATGTTCAAGCAGAAGGTTCGGCTACACCCCGAGTACGTCTGAAGGAAATGGAAGTGTCGAAGATTCATGCTACAGTATTTTGGGATGGTGCACGAAAAGAGTGGAATGCGGTAGATATGGGTTCAAAGCATGGAACCTTCCTGCTACCGGGACCTGTTTCTCCGGATTCAGATGGCGCTGGAGCTCGATTGTCACAACCTCGAACAGCCAGCATACCACGGCGATTACGGCACTCTGACCAATTGACGCTGGGAAGCACAACATTCGAGGTGCACATACACGAAAACCAAAGACCATGTCAAGATTGCGCTGTCACGGGACATGAAGAGGTCCCATTATTTCCATCGCCCAAGACAGCCGTAAAAAGGACGAGAGATGTGGCTGGGATAGATTCAGACCTTTCAGAATCACCAGGCGCAGTCAGCACAGACAGAGACCCGAAAAAGGCTCTCACCATGCTGAAGCGTAGTCTTCTGACCCGTCATGACGACTCGAGGCATGCTTCTGCTCCTACGGCGCCAGTTGGGGTCTCTAATGGATATGTGGATCGAGCTGCACGTCGACGTCTCTTACACCCAGGCTCTCGGCCTGATACGCCTGGTGTGCCGTCCACATTACCAACGGTTACTCGAGTGACCGGGTCAACGCAACCTGTACCCGAGGAAGTTGTCGCAAAGCCCGTGGTTTCTCAACCGCCCGTTCCATTACCTGCATCCAATGTCGGCCATCGCCTTCTCATACAGCAGGGATGGGCGCCTGGTAATGCTCTGGGTCTGCCACCAGATCCCCTGGAAGGAAGAACAGGTTTAGTCGACCCACTCGAAATCAAATCAAGCCAAAATCGTGCAGGACTGGGCATGAAGGCTCCCATACCGCTTGACCCGGAATCATCCATTCCGGGATCTAATTGGAAGGAGAAAGAGAGGCTCAAGAGGTTTGGGGAACTTCGTAGATGATATGATGTTTAGTTGCTTCATCATGACCCTTTCCTCCCTCAGCGACTGTATTCTTATAGGTGTATACATAATTCGGTTCTTGCTCAGACACGTAGCCAATATATATTATACTGTAACAAGTTATTAAATGGTTTTAATTATATTACTATTCAAGTTAGCTTTTGGGACTTCAGACGAGAATTCACCTGATGCTTGTAAGTTCAGGAAGAGAAGTTTAATCCTAAAGTAAGCCACAATTTATTGTTCAGTTTCTTCTACAACTTATAAGGACTTATAATACAAGCAGTACTCACTACTCAGGAAGACCAAGACGAGGAACATGATGGCGTGTGAAGTGCTTTGTCATCAAGAAAATCGCGTCGCGTTGGACGCGTTATTTGGAGAGTTGTTTTGACAAGCACGTGACCGTTGTTCTGACATGGGTCTGGTTCAAGTTGAGTTTAAGGCTGACGGTTGACCATCTTGACCAGCAGTCTTGGTTAGAATTCTTTCTTTCCTTTCCCTCCCATCTTACTCCCAAGAAACCACGGGGAATTGTGTATCCTTCGCCAAACCTTTTCCACATCACCAGCACGATCACTAACGTTTTCAACACTTCAACGTTTATCTCAACTACATTTATAAATGGCTACGAATTACGCCCGCGTGTGTTTTTCTCTTCTTCACAGTCTTAGACACAAATTGACATGAATTACTTAGCTACCTCAGCGACGAACACTGGCCCAACGTACAAAGGGCGACGAGAACGCCATGAGCCGACACACCCGACAGGCCTCTTCAAACGGTGGCACGACGGGTCCAATCCGGTTCACGGCGAAGGAGAATGTACTGAAAAGTACAGCAATACGACAAGCACTTGGTGAGGTGACCAGCGTAGCAGTGAATCGCAAGGTGTGTTTTTCTTGTTTCCCTCTACCAGCCAAACCGCTCATGATTTTTCTAGGACACTGGTTTCAAACCCGCAATGGGGAAAGAAAAGGAAAAGGAAGAAGTCGGGTTGAAACGCGGCCGTTCCAACTCGACAACGCTGGCACAACGTGTGCCTCTCGGTCCAGGACGAGGGCAAGCTGCACCGCCCGTCACGAATGTGGTCAATGCGCGTTCCCTACCCGTGCGCCAACGTGTAGAGGCCCCACCAAAACGGTCTTCCAGACTTCTCCTAGCGGAACAAATTCAAGAAGAGCTCGAGGTCGAAATCAAGGAGGAGGAACCGCCAAGCGAGATGGAGGTCGAGGACGATGCCCCGCACGACTATGACGAAGACGATTTACTGGTAGAACAAGAGGTCGAAGCAATGGTCGGTGTTGAGGACAGCGAAACTGAAGAAGAAGAAGGCGCCATTGAAGCTATCCCGCCCAGCGATGTGAAGACCACTCGCATTTGGCCAGAGGTTTCGACAGAACGTGCGCTGCGGTACAAAAAAGAAGTGAAAACCGTTCAGGAGAGATTCGAGGACGATGTGGACATGTACGACACAACGATGGTCTCCGAGTACTCAGAGGAGATCTTCCAATATATGTGTGAGCTCGAGGTATGTTGGGGTACTTACACAATTCGAATCCAACTGACTTGGTGTTCCAGGAGGAGGTGATGCCCAATCCTAATTACATGGATGGGCAGAACGAAATTTCGTGGAGTATGCGTCAGACCCTTGTCGATTGGCTATTGCAAGTGCACCTCCGGTACCACATGCTTCCGGAGACCCTTTGGATAGCAGTGAATATCGTCGACCGGTTTCTCACCAAAAGAGTCGTCTCTCTACTCAAGCTTCAGCTTGTCGGTGTAACTGCCATGTTCATCGCTGCCAAGTACGAGGAAATCCTGGCCCCTTCCGTCGACGAATTTGTTTTCATGACCGAGAACGGGTACACCAAGGAAGAGATTCTAAAAGGAGAACGGATAATGCTGCAGACACTCGAATTCCATGTATCGCATTACTGCTCGCCGTACAGTTGGATGCGAAAAATCAGCAAGGCAGACGACTACGATATCCAGACAAGAACACTCAGCAAATTCCTAACGGAAGTGACTCTTCTGGATCACCGGTTCCTCAGAGTGAAGCCTAGTCTCGTAGCAGCTGTTGGTATGTACTGTGCAAGGAGGATGTTGGGAGGCGATTGGGTATGTTCATCTTTTATATCACCACGCCTTGTCCTCGTTTTCGCGGTCATGTGACTAATTAGCCTTTTCCAGAACGAGGCCTTCATTTTCTTTTCTGGATATACAGAAGAGCAGCTCACTCCTGGGCATAACCTCCTCGTGGATAAATTGACAGAAGATGGCTTCCATAAGCAATATGTTTGCAAAAAGTACGCAAACAAGAAATTCCTCAAAGCGTCTGTCTTCGCCATCGAGTGGGCCAAGAGTCATCTACACGGTTCAGAGGCTGCTCCAGAGTCGATGGTCTTCACCGAGTGAGAAGCACCCTCATCTTTCACGACTTCTTTCTCTTGGATTCACAACGCCTCCATTTGTACCCCGAAATATTAAACCATCTCGCACACCAAACCATCTTTAACACTGTCGCCATGTGTCTCTTCCGTATCCACAAACCACCTTGACTACCTCCATCCCTTTGCGCATGTTTCGTCTCTATGCCATTTGCTGTTTATTTGCTATCGTCATAACCCCTCTTTCCTCACCTCATATCCAGTCAAGATTCTCCCCATCCTAGACTTACAACTCACACTCCGACACTCTAATGCCCTCGCATTTATGAATCTATGCTCATTTTTGACCATACATCACGAACCTTGTCTGCACCTCGTCCGAGTCATTCTTTACCTTCTCTTTGTTTTGTACTACTCTTTCTTTACTCAATCAATTTCCAATTTATGTCTTCTTTCCAGAGGTCAATTTATTTATCCTCGTCTTCGTTCATGTACTAGTACAAGTACTTGAACTCCTCACGCTACCCCATCTCTCTCGTTGTTCAAGTTTCCTTCACCTTTTCTCCGAGGCTCTCCCATGCTGCGCAGGATTTATAGTACAGTCTCTTTCATGCCTGTATAATTATGCATTCGCGCCAGTCGCCGTATAAAATATTTATGACCTCTTCAAAGATAAACTACTATAGACTTTCGAAATCGCGGAACGGAGTGCGAAAGCAAGTTTTCCTTACGTCAGCAAACCCGGGATATTGTCCTCCTTTACCTTGCTGGACCAGGTTATCACATGTTTCTCGTACGGTTATAAACGTCTTACTCTCCACATCCACTCCAAATTACGAACACTATGTCTCTGTCGTTCAAAGGTCATACAGTTGTTGTTACAGGAGCTGGTGGAGGTTTAGGAAAAGCGTATGTTCAGTTTTTGATGAGATCGGACTATTAACTAACCGATGGCTCCAGGTATTCATTGCTGTTTGCATCTCGAGGCGCGAACGTTGTCGTTAATGATTTCAATGCCGCCGCTGCTCAAAAAGTCGTCGATGAAATAACTAAAGGTCCGCTCCCACACGCGTTGGTTGTATGATTGCTGAGAGTCGCCGTAGCCGGTGGAAAGGCCGTGGTGAACACATCTTCTGTATCTGATGGAGCTGCCGTCATCAAGACCGCCGTCGATGCTTTTGGTACAGTTACGATCCTTATCAACAATGCCGGTATCCTAAGGGACAAGGGGTGAGCTGTGAATCGATGTCTGGGTCAACTGTTGACAAGCATTCGTCTATGTAGCTTCAAAAATATGTCTGACAAGGAATGGGACCAGATTGTCGAGGTCCATCTGAAGGGAGCATACTCTTGCACCAAGGCAGCGTGGCCACTATTCCGCAAGCAAAAATTCGGACGCGTTATCAACACATCGAGTGCCGCTGGTCTCTACGGTATGCGTTTTTGGGCATTTTAACATTGGCAAGGTCTTATATATATATATATCAGGCAACTTTGGTCAGACAAACTACAGCGCCGCAAAGATGGGCCTCATTGGCTTCACCAAAACTCTCGCTCGGGAAGGCGCCAAGTACAATATAAAATCCACTGCCATTGCTCCTGTAAGTTTTTTCTCCGTGCTTCTGAGGTACAGGACCCGACTTATGACGTCAATAGATGGCAGCATCGGCTATGACAGAAACCGTCATGCCTCCTGAAATGTTGGCCAACTTAAGCGTAAGTTCATGGTTTGTGTCGGTATACTCCTCATCCATATTTATGACTTTGGACGCAGCCCGAATACGTCGCCCCATTCGTTGCGGCTGTTTGCCACCCTGATGGACCTGACGCTTCTGGGAAAGTTTTTGAAGTCGGTGCTGGCTTTATTGCGGAACTCAGATGGGAGAGGAGCAACGGAGCTATTTTCAAGACGGACAGCAGCTTTACGCCCTCGGCTGTGAGTTATATCCCTTCTATGGCTTGAACTATCTCATGGAATGAATAGGTTAAAGATAAGTGGGAAGAGTTGACGGATTTCTCTAATCCATACTATCCCGCGGATGTGTCAGATGTTGATTCAATGGTACTATTGCGCTTTCTTGAGACATTCGTCGAAATTTTAACCGGATAAAATGCCATTTAGGGAAAGCTTGAAGCAGCGAAGAAACTTCCGTCTAATCCCCAAGCCTCTCCAGCAGTACGGTTTGATGGGCAGACTGTGATCATCACTGGCGCTGGAGCTGGCCTAGGACGTGCTTATGCCCATATGTTCGGCAAACTCGGTGCTAACATCGTCGTCAACGACGTCAGCGAAAAAGGTGCCAATGCTGTCGTCGACGAGGTTATCAAAGGTAAGGCCAAACAACGTGCTTTATCTGAAGGCGAATTCTTATTGAAACCATCTAGCGGGAGGAAAGGCAGTTGCTGCTATTTGCTCCGCCGAGGAAGGCGACAAGATTGTACAGGTCGCACTGGAAAAGTTTGGCGCCGTTCATGTGCTCATTGCCAACGCTGGCATCCTCCGTGACAAGTCCTTCCAGTCTATGACTGATCAAGAATGGGATCTGGTCCTTGCTGTACATCTCCGGTACGTTTTACTTTGCGCTTCTTCGAATGTTATGTACCCATATCCATTTCCAGTGGAACCTTCAAGGTGAGGACTAGCAGGACGGTCTATCCCAATTCTAGCTGATCTTCCACCCATCCAGTGTGCCCAGGCTGTTTGGCCCATTTTCCAGAAACAAAAGTACGGAAGAATCGTAACTACGTGCTCTCAAGTTGGCATCTGTACGTATCGTAGTTGAAGAGAGGCTCTTTTGCTAACACTTTATTAGATGGTAATTTTGGTCAGGCGAACGTAAGCTCTCGTCTTCCTTTACACTTCTGTTCTCTAATAAATCCCATCCATAGTATTCGACAGCGAAGGCTGCCATCACGGGCCTTACTCGCTCTCTTGCCATTGAAGGCAAGAAATACAACATCATTGCCAATGTCATCGCACCTTCCGCTGGTACTGCAATGACCAGCACCGTTTGGTGAGTTTGATGTGCGAAATAGGCAGGCTCCTTCGCTGATAACAACGTACAGGCCACCAGAGATGGTTGAGGCATTCAAGCCTGACTTTATTGCTCCGATTGTTGGTTATCTCACAAGCAAAGGTGATTATCTACAAAGCCGACTGCAGAGTGATTTTCTGAATTTATGCAACCTAGACAACGAAGAAACATCGGGAGCCTTGTTCGAAATTCTAGGTGGCTGGGCAGCACAGACTCGCTGGCAACGCTCAGGTGGTTATGGGTTCCCTACAAACAAACCATACACTGTTGAGGATGTCGTTGCAAAATGGAGTAAAATCACGACCTTCGGTACGGCTTTTGCCATTTCGTGGTCAGTACGTTGTTGACAGTTCTGTAGATGACGGTCGGGCCACACACCCAGCTTCAACACAAGAGGCTATTCAACAAGTAAGTACAGGCCAGGCTTACCTTTGTCTTTCTCTCTGATCTAGATCCCTCACAGCTCGTGGAGAACTTCGGGAATAAGGGTGACAATGTCAAGGCCAAACTGTAATTTTGTGGCATCTACTACCTAGAAGTTTCCTCTTAACATTATTTCTTACACATGTATCTCGCATTTCAATAATTTACATTATACACATATGTCCGGCATACACTTAACACATGAAATTCTTACTGCTCTGGAGTTTGTTGTAGGAAGTTGGCGCGACGGGCAGATGGCTTCACCGATCCGTTCATAGTCATTACAGAACCATGTGATTCTTAGACTCTTGACCTCCTCCCATGCGTTCGTCTTCGCCTATTTTTGACTCTTTCAACGGCAATCCTCTCCAAGTCTGCTACGAACCATGACATCCTTCAAAAACCCGAGTGCCTTCGCTGACCCGGAGGACTCACAACTTGTTCGGGACGCAAAGAAAGAACTTACTCAACCAGTCTCTTATTCTTTTAAAGAGGTGTGAAACGTCTTACCATTTGTTATCCAGCTCCTAATGAAATGGACTATAGAGAGACGTCATCCTCTATAACCTTGGGATTGGAGCTACAGAAAAGGAGCTTAAATGGACTTTCGAAGGAGACGACGAATTCTCTGCCATACCGACCTTCGGAGTCATCCCTCAATTCACCTGCAGCGTGTCTATTCCTCTTGACTGGCTGCCAAATTTCAACCCTGTACGGCTCTGTACTCTTCCTTGACTTAACGCTGATCTTTTCTTTCAATATAGGCCAAACTTTTACATGGAGAGCAGTACTTGAGCATCAAAGCACCAATTCCAACTTCTGGGGAACTCGTCAGTGAAGCCAGGTAAGGCATACTCATCTTTCAATGTTTAGCACGCATCTAAAAGAGTCTCGACTTCTTAGATTGATGGAAGTTCTGGACAAGGGCAAGGCCGCAGCTGTGACAACAATAGTTGAAACGCGCGACAAAAACACGGGGATCCTCATCTTTGAAAATCAGTCCACAGTGTTCATCCGCGGCGCAGGTGGCTTTGGTGGAAAAAGAACCGGCACTGGTGAGATTTTTGTGACGCCAACCGTCAGCCTTGTGTTTAGTTTTCGTGTCCTACGTCAGACCGTGGAGCTGCCACAGCTTCTAACGCCCCGCCAAACCGCAGGCCAGACTTGGTCATGGAGGAGCAGACAAGTACTTCACAGGCAGCCCTTTACCGGTGAGCCTAGTTCATAATTTTTGCATGGCTTCCCTTTAATGTCATTTAATCATTACAGCTTAAGTGGCGATTACAACCCTCTTCATGTCAGTTTCAGTTTTATCTGTTAGTCTTGTGGCCCGGCCTCCTTAAACTTTGTTAGATTCTACCGGAGTTCGCGGCTATTGGAGGTTTTGACCAGCCTATTTTACACGGTCTTTGCTCTATGGGCATTGCTGGGAAACACGTCCTTAAAGCGTATGGACCTTACAAGGACATCAAAGTTCGGTAAAGCAATATCGCTCTAGGCTTTCAGGCGTTTGTTGATTTCGTGTATCTGCAATGACGTAGGTTTGCCGGAGTTGTGTATCCAGGAGAGACCATCGTAACTGAAATGTGGAAAGAGGGTCAGAAAGTCATTTTCGGTATGTATGCACCCAGCATGGTTGACCCGAGAGACTGCTGACCGTAAGTCTAGCTGCAAAAGTGAAAGAACGAAATGCTGTGGCCTTGGCAGCTGCTGCGGTCACACTACAAGACCCAGTTCAAGCCAAGTTGTAACTTTAGTTGTCGTTATGTGTAAAGGAGCGTGTATTTAACTAGTTACACAAACTCTTACAGTAATCACTACCAGTGAAATATCCAATTAGAGCCAGCACTCGGGTATCTGTCGATTGAGGAGAGTTTATATCTGCAGCAATGTAGCATCGTTGTGCACGCACCGGCAACAGTTTACGGGGAGAAAATTAACGAGGAGATAAATTATGTGCAAGTCTTGAGAATAGGGGAGTCGATGACTTAAGAAATTTCCGTCAATAAAAAGTATTGTCAGGTATCATTCATTGCTCATACCTGGGTAAAACCAAAAGGTCACCGCGAGAATGATATAAAGACCTGCAATAGCAATAGTAACTTGTAAACACTAGATCAAGAGAGAAGGGGAAGTGATGACGGCGTACACATTAGAATAAGTCCTTCAAGCCAATTAGACTTCCCGTCTTGAACTACGTAGTTTACGGTGAGAACTGGATGTGGAGTGTTAGTGCCTAGCCTGTCAAGCACAAGGCAGTATGTATACTTGCCTGAAAGGAACAATGCCACCGATTCATAGGGATCGAACAGAAGTGTCAGAGGCTTTCCAAGAATCCACGCCAAGATGACAATAAAACTTGAAGAGAGTCAATGAGAGAAAGGGATGCCACTGAAGAACAAAGACTCACGGAATGACGAATAAAGCGATTTGCTGTTCAACACGAGGTTAGCCAAGTAGGCCTCAGTTTTACAGTGAAAGAAAACTTACTATACTTGACCCAACTGCAACCCCAAGGCTAAGATTGAGTTTGTCCTTGACGGATACGGTAACTGCTGTAACATGTTCTAGATAGAGAAACAGTGTTAACTGGGGCATCACTCTGAGTGAAAAACAAGTGAACCTGCTGCATTGCCAACGATCGGCAGAAGGATGATGCCCACGAACTCCTTACTGATAGTTCCACTTGCTGTCAGTCCACCGATAGAGTCAACGAGCCACTCGGCTGTTATGGCGACCAGCTACGAGTATTGGTATTGATCATTGAAATATAGGGGCATGAACCAGCAAAAACTCACAACAGTTACTAAGCCTAGCAGGGCAATAGTCATCCAGAGGCTCAACATTGGTGTCTCCTCCTCTTCCTCCTTTTCCTCTATAGTGTCTTCATGGCGGTTTGCTGAGAGTGGTTCATATGTATTCGGTTGCAGCTGAACATGGCTTCCTTCCAGAGACTCAGATGTAGCAGTAGGAGTACGTGAAGTTACCGTAGTCGATGCAGACTCGATATCCCTATTATGGTTATGGTGGTGGTGATCTCGTATTTGCTGTATGCCATTGTGTAGGCCAAGTCGAGCGCCTCGGAATTGGAATTTTGGCGACGTATAACTTGTTGACCGGACGGTATGTATCCCCTTGTCTTCATAAAGGGCAGCATGGGAGTATAGTTGGAAGCTTAGATAGCCTGCATAAACTACAAGGTATCCCATGAGATATATATTTTGGAGAAAGCACTTGCTTCTTACTAAATAGAAGGACAACAGCCACCTACAATTCATGTCAGAAGGTAGAAGGAGACATGAAGTAATCAAAAACTTACTCCATGACTAACAGCCAATATGTCGTGTGCCTCTTGAGAATCTGAGAGGGCTGGGTCTGCGCTGAAATGAAATGCAGCGGGAAGGAGGACCGCAATGACACTGATTGTCAATAGAGAGGCGTTTAATTGGGTGGCGCCTAATAACAAATGAAATAAGGCAAGGGCGGCTAATATAGAAAGTTTCCACGCACTGAGCCCGAAGCCCTGCTCAGAATATTTTAAGCCGCCGGCAAAGAAACACATTCCGAGGACAAGGACTAATGGGATGAACCCTGGATCAGCCAAGACCAAATAAGCGCGACATATGGGCGCTTACGCAGATTGCTAAGTATGGATCCAACCACTGTGAGAGAGAGAGATATTTTAGTATGACAGGAACTTCCGATGATAACGATCTGGCATTCGAAGGAGAAATGACGTAGAATTAGTAACTTACACGACGCTTGTACCACGCGTAGTTCACATTTGACCAGGGCAATGATCTAATTTTAACGATTGCTTTCAACAATGCAGGTATATGAAGAGGCGAATCCCTTACTGCTACTATAAGTTCGACTCTGGTTGGATTCACAGGTAAGGCAATTGAACTTAAAGCAAGGGAAAAGATCTTACGCATTTCCCTGTTGGAGAAAGTTATTTTATACAAAAACAAGTATATGGATAAGTTGACATACAAGTGTGGCGTTTAGCAGTCCTGCTAGTGTTTGACCTACCCGTAGCGACAGCTCTTCTGTTGAAAATGCAAGTAACTGGAGATTTGTAAGTGTCTTAACCCCATAAGGTGTGACTCGGAGCAAACTCACTTTGGCAAGGGGGACGATGGCGAAAAAGAGACTAATAACCACTTCGTCAGTCCAAAGCCTCTTCACAAACATGGAATACTCACAGACGAAGATAAGAGTGTCTCTGTTTGAAAAGGACTGGGGCAATGCCCAATGCAATGCCCACTGAGATATCACACCGTTATAGTTGTATATCAAAACCAATGTGAAAGAACGCACCGATATAGGTATGCAGATAAGCAAAACATTGAGCCCTAAAGAACATTGAGAATGCTCTAGAACCTCAAAATCAAAAAAAAGAAGCCCACAAGATGCGGTTATTATTGCTTTCAGGCTCTCCAATACACCTGGTGGTTCACCAACTTTCTTGTCAGGAGTCAACATTTGGGTCGTTCGGCGGCGAATATGTTGGAAGCGGGAACCAGAAGCGGTAGTTGGTGTGCTGACGTTCCTAGATATTAATTCCTGACGTTCACGAGCAGTTGAGGCCACTACTGTTGGTGTGGCGCCATTCGTCGCATGGTTGGAGTGGCCAAGGGTGTTGGATCCTTCATGTGAAGAGCCTGCGATGATATTTAGCTTGACAACAAGGCTCTGAATTCCGAGTATATGGAATACGTACTCATCTTGAAAGGTGTACTCGTCTCGTAGTGAGCAATGCTCCTTGACACGCAGCGTGCAAAATGGGCGGAAAAGAAGAATCATGTTGAGGCTGTCCCTTATTTATACACAATCCCGGATACAACTTACTATTTTTAGCAAGTCAATGATATTGACGACACAATCACCGTAAGACTCGATATGAGTCCATTTCCAAATAAAAAAGCTCTTCATGAATTCGACGCTCCAGCGAGCCATCAGCGCCTCAAGGACACCTCATTTCTGCCTGCTGAGGGAGCAAGGTTTGCTCATGCAAATGCATAGCCTGATGCCAAGCCAGGACCTGTCTCACAGGTCTCTATTTCGGGCGACTTTCCTTCTTTGAGCTTTGAACTTGTCACACGCATCACATGTGCCCCAACGTTTATGCCATTCCGTGGAGAGTGCCTACTAGTTTTCTCAGGATCAAAAGTGTACTATTGGTTGGTCGAATCAAAATAATCACGCATGATGTAGAACTTGACAGAACCAAGTATGCGTTGGGAGTGATCAATCGTTGAGATATCAACAAAATAAATCCCTGATAAGAAACAATTACATAGAAGAATAAATCGTAACATATACCCGAAGAAAATAAGAAAGAGATCCCCAAAAGGTATTCACAGGTCCGCAGACACATAGCATAGCGTGGGATATTGTAAGATTTCTTATCAGATAATGACTCGAAGATGCTGTTCCTTCGATATTTTTCTTCTTTTTGGCCAGACGAAAAATTCGCTGCAGCGCAGCCAAATTGGTCACGGCGCTATCCTTGATAGGCAAAAGACACAGCCCCATACAAGCCGTCTTCTCGTCCAAGCATACCGTGACCATGAAGGATCTTCATTCAACCCGTCAGTAAGCAGAAATAGGGAGAAAAATACAGGGAATAAAAGCCACGTACCTCCATTTTCCTCGCGTGCCAGCCTACGCCACTGCTGACATTTCCGTTAGCGGCGGATAAACTCTCCATCTCGAGTCTAAACGGATGCGTCGGGGGAAGGTCCCGACAGAGAACGCTGCCTCGACCCGAACCAGGCTCAGCAACCCAAGCACTAGCTGTATCGACATACCATCCACGACCACCCTTACTTCTGACGATTCGCCACGATCCTGCGCCGGCTCCGAGTCCACCGAGCATCGCCGTTGACAATTCGATGACGCGAAGCCTGGACGGTGCCGGTAAAGCCGGGGTTAACGGCTGCGATAGACTGAATGTGAATGGTGGAGAACATAACGGACGGATCAACTGCGTGTGCAGCGCACTCGTCGACTGCCGGGTTGCGCTTCTCACATCGGGAGCAGGTATCCGGATACCGCAGTCCAACTCTGGTGAGGTGTTGACAATTGTCAGGATCTCGACGTTTGGTGCTTTCTCCTTGACAAACTCCGTCACAGCTTTCAGCCCCAGGTGTAAAATATGCGAGAGACCCAAGGAGCGCAGCTTCGGTTGCGGTTTGAACCGAGCAAAAATGTCCCGGTTGATCGGGGCACTGGACAAGTCGAGGTAGACTAGGTTGCCGCTGAGGAAGCAGGGTGCGAGAGTAACCATCTTCAACAAATCGGTCGGGACGATGGGAGAAACGTAAGTCATGTCTCCATATAAATTGAGCTCCGTCAATTCGGAAGTGACGGGAGAATCGACGAGGAAGTTTGTAATGCTTTCGCTCGTTAACTTTATGCACCGAGCAAGGGCAAGGGATTTCAGGCGCATTGTGGAGGATTCACCAAGCGCATCAAGGATTTCTGGCGTAAGACGTGTACCGGACAAGTCGAGATGAGTGAGATGAGGAAAAGAGAGTAAAAACGGTCCTAGGTATCGAGGAAGAATGGATTTAACTCCACGCATACCCAAGCGCTGAAGTCCCGGGAAAAGAAGAGGCTCATGAAGAGCAATCTTGCGTTGGCGGCTACGACGGCCATTTTCTTCTTCGTCTCCACTGGAATCAGATTCCGATGGGGGAAGGAGGTGGGTTGTGACAAAGTCGGTAAAAGCGTTAACGAAGACAGCGCTAACGCAACCGGTAAGGTCGACCGCTTCAAGGTCTTTACATTCCCTGCGACGCTCGCGGTCTTCTTCCTCAATGTCATGCAGCTCCATGAGAGCGCGTCCTCGAGTAGGACGACCACGGCCTCCGGAAGGTGCTCCGCGAAGGAATAACTCATTAAGCACCGGAAGGGTTAATGCGCCGTCCATATACTCCGTAGCTCCAAAGGCCGTTAAATTTGGCATTTCCTAAATAGAATAACAAAATGAATACATTTTCTACGCACTTGACGATCAAGGAAATGGTAGGCATACCTTAAGTACTGCCTGGACTCTGTCGCCAGTAACAAAGCGACTATTCACGCCTTCTTCGACAGAACGACGCATTCCAATTGTGCGGAAATGATTGAAATCCAAATGACGTACGAAACGTCCAGGCCGAGGGTCATTTGGAGTAGGAACTAGAGGAGCGATGAGAAATAGCAGTTTATAGACATATCGCGGCACACACCGTAAACACCTGGAGCTCTGCTATTCATAACATCTTGAATTGCGTCACTTATAGATCTAAGAATTTTCCACCGAGCAGGGCTCTTGCTCTTCGGCCGGAGACGCCTGGGGCTGGGGTCGCGAGAAGGTACGGGTGAAAGAAGGTCCGGGCTAATGGTGGTATCAGGAGCATCCAAGGTATCGAATAAATTTTCCTCGAGACGGAAAGACCCGACTTTGTTTGAAAGTACATTGGCAGAATTCATAGCCGCCTCTGTAGCCTCCTTGATGGTCCGTCCCATCACAATGTCGACGGTCTCCTCGTCATAGTTCCAGGCGATTTCCTCCACTAAGGAGAGCCAGGTTCTTGGCAGACGAACTTCAAGCCTAATGGTTGCTGGTTAGCTACACATACCAAGAGTTAGAGTGCGTGGTTTCTCACTTGTGCCAAAGCCATGGTTTCGCAGCGTCGTACCAAGCATGGTTTACGAGGCAAAGGTTGGCAAGGGTGCGACGGGTCAGCGGTTCAGGCCAATAGCCTGGGGGAACAGAAGACGGGTGAGAAGTTGGGATCCGAGTGTCATATTCTGTGAGTAGAAGAGGATCGAGAGAGGGCTCATCAGGGAGCAAACAAGAGGCGTAAACGTGCGCGCAAATTGCATAAAGCAATTCGGGAGGGTATTGTATTTCGGTTTGGTTAGCAGCAGCAGACATTCAAAAGTGGTGAGGGGATATATGGAAAAGAACGTAGATGAGCGTTGAGAAGAGAGTCGTTTGTTTGGGGCACCTTATAAGAAATTCTGGGCAGTGACTTGGTTTGTCACAGTGCGGGGCAAAAACATGATGTGCTAATTCTGGAAAACCGGATCAAGTTTTATTGTTCCCGAGGAACCAATCATGATCGGAAGTCCGCCCTGACATAAGTAGATCTCAGATCCCTCCTTATCTTTTATCTTTGAACCAACACTTCCACACTGTTTATCATCCCTCTTTGGCTATAAAATGCCTCTAGCATCTCTCTCTCCTCCACCCATCTTCTACTGATCCAAAATTCCACTGTGTCTCATTCCCTGCCCTTCTTGCACGGACCTCGGCCACTTCCGGTTGCTGCCAATTGGTCATGGGACCCCATCTTTATACACACTGGGCCGATTCACTAGGATCACGGTCGGGACTCAACAGTGCCAACACATGACGATTTTTTAAAACAAAATAACGTCTTTCGGCTGTTCGCTTTCAAGCGCTATATGGCGCCAGGTCTCATATTACGTGCAAGGCCCAGCTGTCAAACTTAAGGATTTTTCTTCAGTGCCTGGGACGCTCAAACGTGTGTGTCCATGCAACGGTGCTTTCTATGACTCTGGATTGCGTCTCTGGTCAACATTTGGGTAAAATTCTGTTTGAGAAAACAAAGGGTCGTCGGCGGCCTGTCTTTTTCTGAGAGTGAGAATCAGAACGTGCATCCTTTAGCCTGAGGCTCGGACAAAGCTCCTGGTGTATACCCATTGGAATTTGATCGACTTTCTGATACACTTCTTGCTTTAATTTCCCTATGCCTTGGGTTTAACCAGAGGCCTTGGGAGTTGCTCTGAAAATTCGTTAGACAATCCGACGAACGACTACTATTTTTCAGCCACTGTGCTTGGCTTTCGAGCTCCTGTCCAGGCTGGAGCTAGACTAAGAGACATTTGGAGGTACCCTCAGGATAATTCAGTGGAAAGCGGACACCCGTTGTCAATCCACATTTTCTATGACACCAAATGAGCTCACGAAGTCATCATATAGAGTTAGTGTGTCGTGGTGTCTGATACTTCTTCCCTTGATGCCCTTGTGGCACACTTTCGCAGCAGTTTCTCCATGAACCCTCTTTCGGCATTTTAGCGTCATATGACGATTTTCTCGTTTCTCAAGCCTTTCTCAAGCTCAAGAGGATCCTTCACAGCCCGTTGACACCAATACAAATGTCCTAGAAGTCCACGAATATCCATGGCTCCATTTCCCCAACGAATTTCGACTAAGAACTCTGGTCTTCATCTACCTGGGCTATCCATACTCGGCGACTTCACTGAAGCATTTTCACGCCACAACACCCTCCTCAGTGCCGCGTACATGACGATAATACCTCCGGCTTCGACTGGGGTTTGGTCCATTTTTCTACAAAGTACAAATGCAATGAACGTGTCTCCTTCAGTGCCGTAATTGCGTAGACAGTTCTAATGACAGTCTGAAAGAATATGGCTAGTTGCTATTTCTATTTCGCTTGATTGGCTTTTGAATTCGAGTCGGACGACGTCGGACATCCACGACTCTTGAAATAAGTCATCGGAAGCGACATCTAAGCCTGCCTTACGCATGGCAATTCATATTCTTTTTCCAAAAGCTCGAGAGCTTTTGTGATTTTACACAACAACAAATGGGCTCCTTTGGTTCCTCACCATGGCTTTACTCGAAAGTAGTCGTCTCCGGTCAATATTATGTGTGGGAGGCAGGCATTGACATGGTCTCCGAGGAACGAACGTGCCATGGCAGTTGTACATGAGAAGTTGTGGGGGGAGTCGGATCATCGATGTCTGTTAAAGCTTCCACTCCCCAAACCAGGATTAACATTCGGGGACAAGCTGGGAGAAAGCTGGGCAACAGATGGCATTAAAGATGTATGTTCCGATATATAAAAGCGGAAGGAAATTGTCGTATACAGGATCATAACGGGCATAAACGAGTTCATCACCTGGTATCATGATCGCGCCACGACGTGCTATTTCCGAGCAGCTAAAATCAAGCTTTAACATAGAAATCATATTGGACAAACATCCAAATGAGACTTGAAGCTAAGTATCGAGGTCAGTAAATATTCACAAAGCATGGGACCGTCCTCACTTGAGACAAGGACAGGACTCAAAACACCGGCGTTCAGCTTGCACGACCTAAATATAAGGAGTTCCGAAGAAAAGTGGCCAAATGCAATGAGGTATGTCAAAAATGCCATGTCATACATACTAAGGTTTTGCTTCAGCGAGAATTTATTTTTAATAATTGTCATTGCTCACATTTTGTTGTTGATGTTGTAGGCAGCGTATCCGCGAATGACAGCGGAGGTCAATGTCCAAACAGCGAATGTGCGCGCTTGGAGGGCAGTTACTAGTATTCATTCAGTCCAGCTGGCCAGGGTGTAATGAAATATGTAAGTCGCACCAGTGTTGGCTGGCACATTGTTATAGATTCTACGCGTAAACTTGAGGGTAACGAAATTTTGCACGAAGTTGAACACAGCTGTCGCTGCCACGAACAACTGCCAGTTAGCGAGCCACCCCGCTGAGGTTGGTAGGTCTTTCGAAATGTCATTAGCCCAAATCCGTTCACTTCAAATTCGACCTACAGGACACGAGGAACGAAACCATGGTTGCTACACTCAGGAATTGTGTCCGGAAGTCAGCAAACGAACATGGGAGGGAAAAGAATGAAGAAAGCATGCGCTTACGAGACTTACGTAAACACACCTTGCCCGAAATTGACACATTTTGTTGAATTTTTGCAGGAACCGGAGGACCCTGCAAGGTGGGTTCTCTGGCCACCATCGACACGGCCTACTATTCCTTCTCCACCCCCACCGTGGCCAGCGATGGAAGCCCCACCCGCCCAGAGGCCAGGTTCAATCCGCTCTGTGGCTAGCAACTCAAGTATTGCTAGCGGGGTTAGCCTTTCGCGTCAACCGAGAACCAGAATGCGGTCGAGAACCGTCACTGGGACGACAGAACTCCCCGAGGGGCCACCGGCCACGCCGTCTGACCTTCCTTACTTGAGTGGGCATTTTGTCCAGGAGCCTCTGGAAGACCTCACGAACTCTTCGCGAGAGCCCCTAACTGGCCCCCCTGCTCGTCCTCCGAGGTCCCCCCAGAGGCTGGAAGCTGTCGAAATACGTGGTATCGATACTGCCTCTTCTCAGGGAGGCACCGATCCAGATCCAACTTTTGTAGAACCTTTGCCTTCCGGTCTTATTTCTTCTAAGGCTGTACGTGTTTAAACTCTTGCGCGTCAATTCCAAGCTAATCTTGCTCGTTTAAAGTCAAAAGCGGTCAAACAGGCATCCACCTTGCCCCCCCTCGATACGGGGTACCATCCACCTCCTTCTGCCTTCTCTCGAGACCCAGCACTTACGCCTATCACCAATGTGCGTGACTCTGTGTCGACTCAGCAATCTGGAGTGTCATCCTCTCTTTACCCTCCCTCAACCTCTACTGCGTCGCTGCCAGAGTCTCCTCCGTCGCCTCGATCTATGGCAGCCCAGGTGGACCCTCCCCCATTCGCTCTTGAGGTAAACGAAGTACAGGAATACGACAGCGACGACGTGTCGTATCGTCTCAGACTTCTTGTGAAGAATAACTATTTTCTCCCACCGGCTCATTCAAAACCTTCACCGGCAGATTTTGCTCCACCGCCTTTGAACGTCCCAAAAAAGTCCCCGCGTACCGCTGGACCATTCTTGGATCTTTTTAGAGTCGGCAAATCCAAATCCAAACCGACGACGCCAACTGGACCCATCTCAGGCTTTGATCCCACACTCCCGATGCTTAGGACTACTTCCGACAGCATTACAGCGCCTTATGCTCTTCGAACAAACCTACCTCGCCCCTCTGCTCAATTTCCTCATGCGTCTCCTCATGTTTCCAGCCCTGCTCCACGAGGAAGAGTCGTGGTCGTGCGAGAGAAGATGAACGACATAGCCGTTGCCGCGAAACAAGCAGAACAAGATCTTAAAGCGCGTGGTGTGTGGATAGAACAAGGCTCACAAAAGGCAAACCCAATCATTGTCGACGATGTTATCGACCCCACGGATGCCGTGGATGTGCCACCACCGTCTGCTTCTTATCCTTTTGCGGTTCAAACGTCTGCGTTGCATGGTTTAGGTGTTTGGAGTCAGTTGGGGCTGATGTCCTTGCCGACCGTTTGCCTCCAGCAAAGAATCCAAATTTGCAGGTCTCCTACGATCCGGTAGAAGACAGGTGGAGGAAAAAAATTCTACACGAAGCTGTTCATCTTTCCTTGGACAATACCGCTGATGAGTCGACCTTTTCGCACAACTTAGGGTCTTCCACTCCCGTAAGCTCTCCAAGATCAAATGGTCCAGATACTCCTGTGAAGTCGCCGCCTGTTATCACTACCCAGCAGTTGATTCAACAGAAGATTGTCGCTCAACCTTTGGTAGACGTTACACCAGCAACTAAACATTCGCGCCAGAAATCAAATGAGTCCACGTCAAAAGGCAACACATCAGGAAAATTGGCGGTTCTTACGGTGGAGACACGCGACACGTCTCGGCCTTCCAGTTATCAACGTGTGGAAACACCTTCGGGTCCAATGACCCCCTTGGGTCCTCCACCACGTCGCCATTTCGTGAATCCACTATATTCGCTGTCTCAAACGGATCTGACTAATGACTATCAACCTCCCAACATGTCGAGTGCTTCCGGTGAGGACGATTTGCAGCCTACCTTGCGACGAACTGTATCCTCTCCCATGCTTGCTGAAGGCTACACTTCGTCGTCGTCGTCGCGACATAGTGTTATGACTCCTCCGCCCGTTCCTCAGTATTCTAGGGATTCTCAAGTGACCATCACATCCTTTAATACCGTTCGTGGCGAAGAGGCTACAGATGGGGTGCTTTCTGATGGCCATGAATCTGATTTCGAGGATTTACCTCGTAACTCTCTAGCTTTATCCGCAATGATGAGTCGACCATCTCTCTCGGAGTACTCGCAAGATTCACTCTCACCAACGACATCTACCTTCCAAGACATGATCAACCACGAAACTCATTCCGCTGCTTCTACACACGCTGGTCCTTCTCGGTATAGTGTCGAGCAGCAAAGCGGTTACCGTTCAACCTCATCTAATCGCTCCATGGCTATGTCACCCCCTCCTAGAATGTCAAGTTCACTTGCTCATGTCGCCCTTCCGCCTCCGCCTCGATCATTGTCCTTCAATTATCAGACAATCATCAGGTCACATCTATCATCGTCAGCGTCTTCTTCTCAATCCAATCGCAGTCCTCCAGCTGGTTCAGGAGACTCGACATTCCAGATAACAGCGCCGGAACCCACATCACCACCTCTTCCTCTGATGGAACTCCGAGACCAACCTTCTCATCTACCTGTTTCTTCTGTTGACATATCTTCGGATTTCAGCCCACCGCCAGTTAGAATAGATTCCGCTCCTGGCCCTTCGTCACCAACATCGTTCTTTGATAGCATCCAGAGTCAACCCAACGCTATGGACGATTTGGAGTCCTCTTCCGATGAAAGTGATGACGAAGAGCCTAATCCCATACCACCTAAATTATTTGTCGATCCCCGAGCCCGAGCAACCTCCAACATTTCCGCCATCAATCCTCGCTCCCAGATTATGAGACACGGGAATTTCTCTACCCCGTACCTTCGACCTGGAGAAAGCTATCATCAAAACTTACTACCCATCGGGAACGACGCTCATTCTAGACAACCTGTTTCGAACAAACCTATTCGCCTGGCCAAGAACGACACGCTTCCTTCGTCGTCGTACGACTTCTTCCAATACGCCCAAGAGAACCCTCCTAATCTATCAGACCTCACTGTGGAGAACAGCCTGTTCCGCCGGCCTTCAACTGGTGAGCATGTGATGAACTGGAGAAATAATCAAAGAGCCCAGGACTCGCTGAGGAAATTAGACGGCATGCTTCTTCAGCACATGGAAGATGAAAAGGACACTATCAAGAGAATAGCCACACACATGAAACAGACAAACCCACAATCCTCTCTCTCTAACTTACCGCCACATTCATAATCGGACTTTTCATCCTTTTTTTTATTATCCTTTCTTTATTTTTTATACCATGTTGCTTTTCATGTACCTCATTTTGGATCATTATTACACACGTAACTCTCTTGGTCGCTGGTCGTTTTTTGGTATCTCGCTCTTGTACAATACTCACATATTTAAGATGTTATTGCTCGGAACGAAGTTGAATGTCCAGAGGTTTTTCGAACATGTACACGAACACGTGGCCGGCAAGTTGCTGCTTTAGGCGCCCCTGTAAAGTAGGCCTCGCGCAATTCCGAGTCACCGGCGTACCACCCGGTGGCCTCAGGTGCTCTTGTCCCCTCGTCCACCACCTTCCCTCTCCCCCTTGTCCTTCACTCACCGTGATCATTAGCCATGGATAGGTACAACGAAAGGCCGTACTACCCATACTCATGGCACCAGGTTAATTGTTTTGCTTTTCTTGACCTGCCTCGTGCTAAAAACGTTGTCCACTTCACAGTCGCATGATCAGGTGGATTAAATCGACTATAGACTTGAGATATGCTGATTGGGAGTTTCTGGATGCTAGGCTACAGTGTTGCTCATGGTGCCTTATCATGTTCAGGATGAGGACCTATCGGTAAGTTCTGTGATGTGCATCGTCTGAATTTAACAGAGCGACGTTCGTCCTGCAGGTTGTCATTGAGAGTGACCATTTAATTATTGGCGCCAAGGGTCACAACCCGATGGTTAAGGTAGATGCACTTCCTTTTTTATGTATAATGTGTCTCAACTAAATTCTAGGGAAGGATTTACGGGACAATTGACACGGACAGTTCTGTCTGGCAGCTGGAACCCCGTACCACACGTATTGGTCCCCGGGAACGCACCACTTCGACAGCTTCGACAGTGTCAACTCATTCATCGTATGCATTTGTATCTGACCCGGATATATCGAGCAGTTTCGCAGCCTCTCTGGAAAGCGGTCCAGTATCAGACGCCGAAGATGTTTACTCTCCGTCACCAGCGCTCTCTTCACCCAATTTGGCATTCGCCGACGACGGCCTTTATCGCCTTCCTCGACGGAAACTGGATCCCAATCATGTAAATTCGCGCTCTGTTTCGCCTGGACATGCTCACCCAAGCTTGACCTCGTCATTTTCCTCGCTTGATTCTGCTCATTCACCACAAATAGGCAGATTGTTGACGGTTCACTTGGAGAAAAAACAATCCATAATTTGGCCGTCTCTGATAGTCGGCCCTGTTCCAGAATCTCTGTTCTCTAGCATTTCAAACACAGTTGTGGTCTTTGATGACAAAGAAGAACCCGAAGATAAATTCAATATGGATCCCACCAGTTTAGCGCTTATTGCTCTGGAGCTGTCGGATATCCGGAAGGAAAAGGAAGAAGCATTTGAATTCTTCTTGTGAGTTTCAAAATACGCTTCGCAAATTTGTTGACAAACTTTCACTTTGGTAAGGCATGCGTGGCAACAGGCTCATGTTCCGTCAGCAACGATGCGCCTCGTTTCGCACTATTTACCCCGGGAATCAATGGCAGAATTGGTCAACCCTCCAGAAAACCCGGACTTGGGAACAGTGGGTTATTATTTCAGATCTATTGGCGGGTCGAGAGGCCTTGCACAACTATACCTAGAAGCAGGTCTATTACATCTCGAGGGGGCAGCGACTACTCTCCTCGCCTCGTCTTATTCCAGCTTATCGTCAATCCGTATTCCTCTTCCGTCGCAAATCGGAGAGGGGGGAACAGAAGCTTGGAAAAGAGACCGTGAAGCTGCCGCCCAATTCTTTGAGCGAGCACAAGCATTACACCCTACTCTTGACATTCCTGCCCTTCCATCGGACACGGCACTTGAATTAGAAATGCCAACAATGCATCTTGCGCCCTCTGCTCCTGATAGTGTGCAGTCGAAGGAATCCATGTATGCAGATTCAGAACCTGAAACTCCAATGGTTCGCCGACGCAGAAAGAAGGAAGAGCAGACCCTGCTAGAGAAGACCAATACTGACCTGGACGACATGGATAATGCTTGGTACTTGTACGTTCCTGGCCTCATCGGAGCAGGCACGGCGTTGCTTGTTGTTGGTATTGTCGGTGCTCTCAGCTTTTCCACTTGGTCAAGGAGAAGTCAAAGCTCTTAAATTAGGTTCGATTGTCGATGTTTGTTGTAAGATATCCATAAATACGTTCATGTATCTATGACTTTTCCCTAGACTATTTGTGTTGCTCACATTGGACTCTCTACATACGCTAGTACCTTCGCACTGAAGAATTTGCCATGTAGGTATTCAGGATGCACATATCAGTGATTCCGTTCGAATCAGTTTCGGCTATTTCCGTCTTCATGGCATCCTCAATGACCACGAACAACATTTCTTGGAATGTCAACTTTCTTGATGGAAAACCTGAAGCTGGCGATCCTGAGCGCGCTCTTATCATCTTGAACCAACCCTTTTCTTTTCGGCTTCTACGAAGGCTTTGGTCATCGACTCAATGGCATTGTTGTGCAGACGGCGGCGCAAATCGGCTCTTCGATAGCCTGGACCCTCGGGACAGGACAAAGTGGGATTCATAGTTTATCCAGAGACGGGCAACTCGATCGTCGTCTTCTAGATTTGTGCCCAACCTCATCAAAGGCGATCTCGATTCAATACGTTTGGACGTTCGGAATTTTTATCAAGCGCTAGTAAGCATAAGGAACGGTTTTGAGTGACTTGATCCTGACGCCATTGCAGGACGTAACTATCATCCAAGACTATGACCAAGATTCGACAGATTTGATGAAATGTGTGTCCGCCTTGGAAGGAAAGGAAAAATCGGAACACTCCCCAGTTCGTGATAGCTTTTATTGAAGTCAACTTGCATTCCTACTGATGGACTTTCTTGCCTTCCCAGCAATATCATATCATTCTGCTTGGTGGCTTAACTGGTAGACTGGACCAAACGATCCACACTCTTTCGTACCTGCATAAGTTACGAAAGACACGTAAACGCGTCTTCGCCGTGACAGATGAAAATATTGGATGGGTCCTCGATTCCGTAAGGCTGCACTTTCGTCGTTTCAGAAAATTGACAACCTAATTTTAAATAAAACAGGGAGAGCATAGAATAGAAATCGACCATGATTTATTAGGTCAAACGTGTGGTCTTCTTCCAGTTGGTATCGACCATACCGTCCTTTCGACATCAGGATTGAAGTGGAATCTGGGTACGTCCTGTCAATAAATATTATTCCTCCATGCTTTGACATTATCTAGCCGAGCATGTATCCTCCTTTGATGGTCTGGTTTCTACGTCCAATCACCTTGTTCCAGATGTGAAGGTGGTTTGGATAAAGACCTCGAAGCCAATTTGGTGGACTGTAGAGCTTAGAATTCTGCGTGAACTCACCGTCGAGCAGAAATAGAACATCAATCCCGAAAATGTTAAATATGTACCTATTTTGAATAGAAATTGAAGCAGTCTGGCATTTTTATCGCTTGCCTTTCACTCCACGATGACAAGCTTCGAAGTCAGGTCCGGAGTGATCATAACTCACTGCCTCCAGTCACACCTGATCAACTTTAACTTCTGCACACCACCATGACAAGCCGAACAAACACAATAAACGTCCTTTATTTCGCAGCAGCCTCTACCACGACTGGTACGACATCAGAGGAAGTTTCTATTCCTGAAGGCTTGAAACTTTCTGAATTGACTGGTCTACTCGTTGCGCGCTATCCCGACACAAATCTGAAGGAGATAATCGAAACGAGTCAATGGAGCGTAGATCTTGAGATGGTCGAAGATCCTGAAGTGGTCATACTGAAGGGTGGGGAAGAAGTTGCCATTATCTGCCCAGTGTCAGGAGGATGATGGGACGCGTGTTTTGTCATGGGTGGGCAAAGGAAGTTGAAGAACTGGTGAGCGTTATCTGTTTTCCCATCTCCCAAGATGCTTAGCGTTTTTGAAAAGGTCCTCTGGGTCGCAGCAGGCAGTTGCGCAATTATGAGCTACATATTGTACTCTGGCTCCCAAGTAGTCCTCCCATCTACCTTGGAAAAAGTTATGAAAGCTGCATTCCAAGCATCGCGCCTGACGTCAACTACATTTCTTATCAAGGAATATGATGACATATATTCAGAGCACCCTCATATCTATGCAAAGGTCGTGCCATCCGCAAATGCTATTCTTATTGTCGATACTGGATGCGGTGGAGTGTCGAATGATACCCACATTGAAATCAAGAGTTTACGAGCCTTCATCGAGACTGTCAGGGTTGACGACAACAATGGTTCGCCTCTGAATGAAGGCGGAAAAATGGACTACGTCGTCGCCTTGACTCATTGCCATTATGATCATATCTGTGCGTAAGACACCATGTGTATTCACGACTAGACGACCTGGACTAATCTTCCCTAAATATAGTGGGGGTTGAAGACTTGTAAGCCTAGTTTTGATCATTGTCATTGTCATTCATTCATTCATAACTTAAACAGTAAGGACTCGCCGGTTTTGGCATCAGCACATTCACCACACTTCCTTGAAAAGGATGCTATGCCCGAACATTCTCTATGCAGAGCATTAAGCATCGAAACTCCCGAATTTACGCCAACGCTAGTTCCCCATATGCATGAAATAGTTTCGTCGAACTCTCAGAAGAGTCTCGGTGTGAAAATATTGCATACTCCTGGACACACGCCGGATGAGATTGCCCTCTACGATGAAGAGGAAATGATGCTATATGTCGGAGACTCCCTCTACGAATGGGAACCAATAATTTTCCCAAGAGAGGGCTCCATTGTAACCTGGTTTTCCTCGATCGATTATTTGATATCATTTGTGAAGGAGAAAAACCTCCTTTCCATCGAAAGCCAGGGACCGCCCTCGGAAGTCCTAGTAAACTCTGGACATTGCACCGCCCTTCAACCTGCCTTGGAAGTCCTTCAGTCCACAAAAGCATACATGCAAGGTGTCGTGGAAGGCAGGGAAGTTGTACAAGACCGTCGATGGAGTCGGGGAGAAGAAACGGTCACATATGGACATGTTGGCGATAGGTTTTCTCTTCGCTGTCCGGAAAGGCTAGTACGCGAGGCCCAAAAGCTCGTTTAGGATTTAACAGTGCTGCAGTGCAAATTGCTAGCTCACTACCGTGATTTTCTGATGTTAAACTGTGATGTTATAGTAGGTTTACAAAAATAAACCCAGTAACGCTGCTACCTAATTTATTTTCATACCAATTACAACAGGATCCTCACTTCCAATGTCCCATCACCCTGAAACATATTTCAGTGGAAAGGTAAACTATGCTTCTAATATCACAAGATGGCTGCATTAGTATGGGTCGGCCCCCTAAAATTACTACTAAAAAATATGAAGTCCACAAACTTGACCTGGGTGTTATCAGAGACAGGCTTGTCGTACACTAGGATCTTGTGACCATCTAGACTGCCACCTCAGAAATTCTGCTGCAGAGGGGTTTGCAAAATGGCGTGAGGGCAGTGCAAATGGACCGAGGAAATGGTCACATCCTGAGAGTACTTTCAGGTACTCCCAGAAACGTGCTTTCAACTTGACCGAGTTTAGGTAGTAGGAGGGGGAACCAAGCGCAATAATATAGCTTGTTTTGCCAATATTTTGAAATCTATTTCTTGGATCTTGAGCTAAGGAATTCTTCTTCCAAACGAGCCAAGAACGAGTCTGCATCATTGGTATCAGGCGCCGCCTTGCTCTTTCTTTCGGGTTTGCATTTGGTCGATGTCGTCGCATTAGCTTCCAAAGCAGCGAAGGGATCGGTGGAACCTCCGGCAGCAGGGAGGTTGAGATCCGTGTTGTCGGATTTCGACGGGGGTTCTACTGGGGTTGTAGTTTTTGTTGTGGGGAGGACAGGTTTCTCCGGTACTTGTGAGGGGGTTGACGATGGTCCAGAAATTGCATTGAGATCTGGAGTTGCTAATCCATTGGAAGGCTTCAGCTTCCTCCTTTTAGCTTCCAGTAGTTGCCTTCGTTCCTCAATGTCCCTTTTCCTCTTCTCCATCGCCCTACTCTTCAGAGTTCCACCGCCACTGGTCCCAGCGACTTCTCCGTCCCGCATCCCCTCGACCTCGCCAAACTTAATATCCTCAGCACCCATCTCCATTCGAGTCCGTATAGTCTCCTCTCTGGACGCCTTAAGTTCTTCCATCTGCGCGGCCCTCGTTTCCTCGTCTGCAGAAAACTGGTAGAAGCCGGCCCCTTTGGCGCGCACTTCCTTGGACGCATCGTAATGAGCACCGAGTGGGTTGTTCTCTTCAGCATATGCCTTTGCGATTTCGGCCATACGTTCTTCTGAAGGTTGATAAGTTGGAAAATGATTCACGGGGTTTCCTGACGGTAAAAAGTTTGAGTGAAGATGCTTCATCGTATAATTCCCTTACTCACGGATAATAATATCTCTGAATGAGTTGAAAAGGGTGAGCGATAGTTATACGAATCAATAGCATAAAACATACTCGTCATCATCGTCGACCTTGTCGTCTGGATCTACCCTCAAATTCCGAGGCACTTCTGAACGTGGTGCCGTCCGTATTCGTCCAAATTCGTCTTCGTATTCGACAATGGGGTCAAACTACCCATAAAGGCGAATGAGCCGAGGAAACGGATCTTGGAAGGAGCAATACATACATCATTAGGACGAACGGGAACTGTCAAGCTCTCATCTTCATCAGCGCTATCTTCTTCATAGTATTTCGAAGTAGTCCCGTTCGAATCAAACTGGGAGGTGTAGATGAGCAACCGGCGTGAATAGTCAAGTGACTGGAAGCCAACAACGCACATCAACTAGGAGCGCATCATATTGCGCGTCGTTCAAGCCCCCCGTTTTCCCTTTCCTGAGTTTTTCATATATCTTTGCTTTCCTCTCCAGCGCAGCTCGTGCAGAGTCAAGAGTGGGTTTGGCGACCTCTTCCAGTTGTACATCTCTGCTCGCACGAGCCTCAACTCCTTTGTTTGGACGTGCCCATACTGTAGGTTTCTAAGAACAGAAGAATAATGTTAAATCTTGGATCGAAGGAGATTAATGACTGTCATCTACCTTGTTTGGGCGCTTGACGCCTCCAATAATGGCAGTGCTCTTTCCTAGAGCCTTTGCCTTGGAGAATTCCGCTTCCTGTTTGGAAAGTTCGGCCTTAAGGTCGAAGAAGGAGCTCGCGCTGATTCCTTTTGCCTTCGATTTGCTCGCATGGGACATTTTTGTCTTCGCGTGAGACCAAAAGAACTAGTCGGTTCAGAAAATAAGACGTATCCTTGAATTTCCAAGGGACTCAATGGTGAGCATTGGTATAATGCCAGTGGTAAGAGATGGAAAGAAAGTTGAGGACACGGAAAATGGCATTCAGTTAATCTGATCACGTGATGTCCAATTGAGTCGAAGCCACTGAATCAGTGAATCCGATTCAAGTTGTATCTTTCAAAGTTGTTGAATTTGTTATAGCCTCTTTTACTGAGGAAAGCGTGTAATATTACTGTCTAAGATATCTCTTAGAGAAAAAGAGTTCACGTGTGAGCGTGCCATGGGGTAATAAATAATATGGCCGCTCCTGACGTCTGCATGAATCTCCGAGTCGCTCAAGCTGCTGCTCTGGTATATCTACGAGTTAAACAAGATTAACGATCTGCGAAAAAGAGCAAGAGCAGAAACATACGTAGCATCTATCTGCTTTAGCTGGGGCAAAGCTAGCTGGATCTTTCTCCTGTACCCTGTCCTATCGTTGGTCTGACAAGGATTTGCCTCCAGATACAAAGTCGTCAAAGTAGAAATAGATTTGAGCTCTCTTTCGAGGGCAGTAAGATCGGGTATTTTGTTTCCGTTCAACTGAAAAGCGTACACCCTTTAAATCTGGGAAATAGATGGACAGGGAAAACGACGTACCCAAAGCTCTTCTAGAGCGGTTAGATGTGATAGGTTTTCGAGAGCTGGAATAAAGTTATTTCCGACGTCAAGAGTGGAAAGTTGTAGCTGGAGTTCCGAGACTCGTCAGCAGAAGAAAAAGAGTATAAATGATAATTGCCATACATTGTTTTCCAGACCTTCCAGTTTCTCGACGCCGTTATGACTGAGATAGAGTTGGGTCAGATCTGTAAGTTCTTCCAGACCCTCTAGTTTCGTTATTCTATTTGATTGGAGCGAAAGAATCTTCAACTTTTTCAGGTTTTGCAGACCCTGGTTGTGAACTTATTAGCAAGTGTCCAAAAAGAAGGAGATCTACACACTTCTAGCTTTGTGATTTTGTTCTTCCCTAACCATAATTCCTCCAAGTTAACCAAACTATCCAGGTTTTCGATTCGCTATATCAATACGATCGATGTTTATAAAGAAAGCCAGAAAACATTCCACGCACGCGAATCTTATTTCCCCCCAACTCAAGACTCTTCAAGTTTACACATGAGGTAAGCCCCGAAATCTTGCTGATCTTATTTTGAACGAAGTAGATAGTTTCCAGTGAAGTCAAGAAGTCGAGGCGGTCTGGCACGGATCGCAAAAGATTGAAAGATAGGTCTAAAGTCCTGAAATAACGGAGAAGCCCTTCGCATCCAGCATCTTTTGAATCACAGAATGTATGACTTACGTCAACTTGGAAAGCCTGTCCAATGAGTCGCCTATGTTTTTCAACTTGTTATCGTATAGGTCCAACTCCTCCAGCTTCTCGAGTTGATGGAACGTTTGTGGGTCCAGCCGGGAGATGAAATTTTGCCTTAGGCACAGTTTCTTCAAGTGACCTGCAAATCTTGCTAGCCGCAATCCATCTAGGGCTCCGATCCTTGAGTGGACAAGTTCCAATTCCTAGCGTAAAACAACAGGACGTTGAGGGAGCTCGAGGGAGAATATAAGGAATGTGCCGACCTCTGTCTCGTCGGGGAAGTCTCCCAAAACGTCACCATCGTTTGTATCCTCTTCTTCTCCGTCTTCATGACCTTCGTCGTCCGTGTCAACACCATCGGCGGTAGGGAGCACGACCCTTGCAACCGCTTTCGATCTTCGTTTGCGCATGGAGAAAGTTTGGTCGATATCAGCTAGTACACCACAACAGTCGGCTTTACGCACTTCGTTTTCAAAGGGGCATCTACGTCCTCTCCGACCTCCACTGGCACGACATCAGTGGACATTTTCAGCAAAGGGGATGGTTGGTTGTGAATTAATGAGTCACTTCAGTGGCTGTGCAAAGGTCCCCTGCTTAATTAGGAATGACATCATCATCATTTGAGCCTGTTCGTCTCCTCAAAATCGTCAACGTCAAAGAGCGAGTGAATTACTAATGACATCGATAAATAGTTAGTAGCATTTATTTTTGTACATCTCGTTCATTTGATTGGAAAGGTTACCAGTCAAAAAATTGGTAAGAAAAAATCTGAAAATTTACCGCTATATGACCGACATTCAGGATTTAATCGCCGGTGTCAATGCCTGAGCTACCATAATCTCGCCGAAAAAATCGTAACTTGATGTACCTTTCACAATAATTACTCCTAAATATCTCAACGCGATGCCCTCTAGTTGTGCAGGTCCTTCACCTACTTACCTCGGCTCTTGTTCGAAAGAGGGGTACAATATTAATGAAAAAAAAAAGACAAAACCCCACAGTATAACACAATTTTTGCATTGGATGATCGCCCTTCGAATTTTATTTCAAAAGTGTCAAACGATTTTAGAGGTAGCAGTGCAAAAGTCTTCAGCAGTCTCGATTTTTCATTTTTTCAGAGATTTTTTTAAATGTAAAAATCTATTTTGGCCGAAATGAAGAAATGGTACGGAAGTTCAAGCTTGAAGCAGTCGAATGACTCAACTAAAGTATAATGGGGCAGGATCACTTACACCGTCTTTGCGCAGAGGTTGACGGTGGGAAAAAGCAACGCCGCAACCGCCAAAGGAAGAGAAGTTCCCAAAACAGGACATTCGGGGTTGGGTTAAGGTTTGTTTGGTTGAGCGCAGAACGCCTGATTTGCTCCTTTGTCCTTTGCTCCTCTTGTGTCGCAGTGACTTGAACTCCTACAGAATGGCCCGTCCCTTATCTTTGTCTCACCTTCTTTCCTTGCTGCCCACTCTTTGTCCTTTCCCAACTGCGTGGCCAATCTTACTGTTCAACGAGCATGGCCCCCCATCCATGGGCTGAAGAGTACAACCCACAATCTAGGTAGGCTATACTCAAACCTTTATCGCCACTTGGTCTCATTCTTTACAAATAGCTGGCCTATTGAGTGAATAAACTGCAACTACCTCCTTCCTCTGCCCACTGACGAACTCCCTTTAGATCTATCCTCGGACCTCTGATGCACGATGAAAGTTTCCTATCTCATATCATGGTCCCCGACATGCCAGACGCACGCCACATCTACAACGCCCAAGACCTCCTTCAATACCCCTACCCCGTTCCACAAGTCATCCACCACGTCCACGCTCAAACGCAATATGCTCGGGCACGCGCAGGGAAAGGGAAAGGGTCGGTTGCCAGTCGAAGGCGGAAACCGTATCGGGAGTCCTATGGACGCTACACCACACTCGCTCGCAACATCACTCTCCCTCAGACCAACCACCGCTACCGAGCTCCTTCGCAGGCTCGTGCTTCTTACGAATATTATGCTACTTCTCATGACCAAGTACCTCTTACCCGCAAACCGCGAACCTGGAGAAAAGGATACAGATCTCCATCTAAACGCGGTCTCGGAAAGTATTTCGGCAGTCTCACCTCGCTTGTCATGCGTACGTCGCGTCTTTCTTGTTTGACCCTCTCAAATATTAATTAGTCGTTTTTAGCAAGCCCATCATCGCGCATGTACCGGCTACATCCTTTAGTCTCCTACCGTTCCCGACAGCCCACCTCTCTGGTCTACAACCTCCGCCACCTCCCCATGCCAGGCCCTCATCTGCTCATCAAGACCCTCGGCAGGCCCGCCGACGCCCTCGACCTCTACCAACTAGCCACCACCCCACCAACGCACCGCATGCTCATCTGGCACCCCAAGCTGCCGTGGAAGATCAAGATAGAAGCGCGCCACCACCCCATCAGCGCGGGCATCACCATCCAGGACGTCCTGACCGGGATCTACGAGCACCTGGCGCACGCCATCGAGCACCACGACTTTTACACCATCGGACTGGCCTCGGCGGACCGCGAGCTCATCAGCGGTGTCTTCCATGCGCGCTGTGCCGGCGATCCGAGGGTGCTTGGCGGCGGTGTGCGGCGCGTTGATTTCCTGGGCGAGGAGTTCTGCTTTGTTGGTCTGACACGCAGCCGGAATGGGACTTGGGAGATGAAGACCGCCGTGCCAGAGCGCGAGAGGATGACGCTTGTAGGTTTCTTTGATAGATGTCATTCTCGCTTTTTGCTTCCTTGCTCACACTATATTTAGGACTGATCATTCATTCAACCTGCGTCATGACATGCAACGAGTAACACGCACAGCTACTTATGAATTGTCCAAGCATATGAACCCATGCTAAATATATGATAGTTATTATGCGAGATGTAACACGACCCGAGGCCGATATGTTTGCCGAGAGAAGCAGTGTCATCGAAATGAACCGGATCAGCACATCAACGTAAGATAAGATTCGCTCGGGATCGTCTCCCTTCACAATCATGATGAGATGAGATCTGGGCGAAAGGAATCGATCTAGCAGCTCAGCGCTCGACTCGGTGGGCTCGGCCAAAAAAAACAGTAACAATGTACCTACATATATGCTGCGTATACAAGACAAGTGTGGTGGATACAAAACGACGGGATTTTACTTGACGCACAGGGCGGCGGCGCTGCATATGGTTGCAGCGGAGGCCCAGGGCGCGAATATAAGGTACTATGTGTAATGTACGTCCATCTCGAACCAGAAAATCGAAGTGTTGAGTAAAGAAAAAGGGGCGCTGTTTAACTGTTAAGCGAAGAGAGGTAGAGGAAGGCCTGCACGCAGGCAGGCAGGTTCAAGTTGGAACGGGGGCGCAAGAGGGTTGGTTACACGTGCGGGGTTGGAAGAGTGGCACAGACACGAATTGAGACACAAGGCATAGGATACGGGGGGAAGAAATGAGAATAATTAATACTTGCTTATCGGCTTTAAAAGTAATGGTTTGGTGAATGTCCTTTTTGAGGAGTTACAAAAAAAGTTCGGCCTGCTGCGTGGTTCAAAAGCTAGTCGCGGTCGCGGTTACCAGGCTGGGTTCATGGTCGGTGGGTGGGTGGGTGGCAGTGGTAAGTGCAGTGCGAGGGGCAACGGGGACTCCCGGAGGCCGCTACATAGATAGATATGACGACGACGACACTACTGGTGTGTCAAGATCGACCGCCGAGTCGTCAGACGCGGCTCAGCAGACAGCGGCGTCGGCGGCAGCTCGCGGTACTCGCGATCCCGCTCCCGCTCGCGTTCGTAGGAGGCAGGGGGGATCGTCGAAGTGAGCGACGAGTGCGACGCGGGAGACCCAGGGGGCATCATCGGAGACATTCGCCCAGCGTACGACGACAGCTGCCCGAGTGGCGGAAGCTGGGTGGTGTTTATGTGCTGGGTCGGCGGCTGGGGGTGCTGGTGGTGCTGTGGCGGCTGGAGGACGTGTGTGTTGGAGAGCGGTGACGGGACAGAATAAAAGCTGCTGCCTGTCGCAGAGTAAGGTGGCCGGTTATCGGCGCCGCCTGGTGCATAGTGTACAAAATTCATATTCGAAGCTGGAGGAGAAGGAGACGGTGTCATGTTGTCGATGACATGTTGTTGCTGTTGTTGTTGGCCCGAGTGGGGATAGATGTCGCTGCCAGAGGCAGAGCCCGCCGATGACGTGGAGAACGAGCTGTCTGCGTAATTACGACGAATGGCCGAGTAGGGCGGCGCGGATGTGGGCGGCGTTGTGGACTCGCGCTTGGTGGTTCCCTTCTCCTTTCGTCGCCGTTGCTGAGTTTGATTGGGTCCTTCCTTCTTGGCGCGGGAACGAGCATAGCGCAGACCGCATCTAAAAATAATAAGAAAAGTAAGAATCTAGAGACGCCGAAAATACATCGTCGATTTATTGCTCACGCGTTGCAGAGTTCCTTTTTTCCGCTGGGGCCTTTTCGCCATTCAGGGCTCGAAGTCGCTTTGCAGCTGGAGCACTTTTGGACCCCCGTTGGCCGGTTCCCCGCGGCTCGAGTGGGACCCGTTTGGTCTCGAGACGACCCAGGGCTGATACGGCGTCTCGGAGGAGGGACCACGTCAGAAGTGGGAGACGCCCCTGCACTACTGCCACCTGTGGAAGGATAATTGTAGGTCGGGGAGATCGGGCGATGAAAAGATGGCGCAGATGAGGGTTCCATATACGATGAGGCAGAGGGCGGCCCAGATGTCCATGACTGATTTGTTTGGGTCGGTGAAGTCCCTGGATAAGATCCTGATCGTAGACTGGTGGCACTGGATGGAAGGGGTGCTATATGCGCGTCAGAATAATATAATTTTTCCGGGGAAGAAAGATCGCGCCCACCTTGTGCCCATCGTTGTGGAGAATAGGATGGCTGGACACCAGGTCCTTGTTGCTGAATAAAAGAGCTATTATATGCCTGACTCTGAGGCGACAGAGGAGGCAGAGCATAAGAGCCTCCGTGTTCGTAGTAGGAGGAATTTTGGTGGGGATTATAACCCTGCGGGGCGTAGTCTACTTGTTGCATAGGTGCAGTGGGGTTGGTGCTATTGCTGCTGCTGGTGCTGCTGGTAGTGCGAGGAGTCGAATCGACCTTGTGGCACGCAAAAATTATAGTTCCTATAAAGAAAAGAGGAAGGCCTAGTTATACCGAGAAAAGGTGATTTAAGAAGAGTCCGAAAGTGGTGACATACCATGTGGTATGAAGATGCTTTCAACCTCACCCCCAAAGACGGGAGGCATGTTTTGCAATGCTTTATACCTGCGTGTGCAACTCGTTTTAGCATCGTTGCCGCCGGGAACTCCGCTGCCGATTTGGACGTTCTCCACGAGTTTGGCGAAATCCCTGCTGGTTGGACCTTGAGAAGGGTCAGAAGGCCAACTCATAAGCAAGGGCCTGTCGCGTTGATTTGCCAAAATCTGAAAGACCCTAGACATATCGCCTGAGTGAGGAATGTAGGCTTGCAGACGGCGGTAGAGCAGCTGGACTTGTTCGAAGGGCATATAGGGAGTACCACACCAATTAGTCCATTCTGTTTTGGTGCTTTCGTCGTTGTCCTTGGGGTTGAGATCGACGGTGGCATGGATGAAGCAGAGCACGAGGCCTTGAGCAACCCAGTTGATGACGATGTCGACAGCCATGTAGTCCTTGTCGAGAGCTATTTTGTCGGCCTCGGACCAATTTGGAGGGGGCCCATCATAACCGAGATGACGACGGACTTTTGACAAGCGAGAAAAACGAACACTGCGCAAGATAGATGAAGGGATGAAAGTGGAGTGGTGGCTGAACATACCGAGTGACGGAACCATGAAGAGCTTTGGTGTACAAGACACTTCCGAGATCCTCCTTTGCGGAAGCTTGTTCGTCGGGATGGACGAATGAAACTATAGACTTTCCGATGAGGAGGTCAGCCTGTTGGTCGAGGTGGCTGGCGAGAACGGGGTCGAGATAAATGAACTGGAGGTCGGAAGAGAGGAGGGTCCAATCTGGGGCGAGCCGGGATGTGAGAAATAGAGAACGAACGATCACGAACGATCACGTACAACAGCGTGTCTGTCCGACTTTCGGCAAGGGGTGATCGGTGGGATAGGAGTTGGACGGCGGGGCGGGCTGTGGGTCGGCGGCGGCGGTGGTGGGTGAATGATAGAAGGCGGGGGGCGACATGGGAGCTCTGTGGCGGGGGTCGTCAAAGGAGGACATGAGATAGCTCATGGTGGTTCGGAGAGGGGAGCGAGATCGCCAGGGCTGGGGATCGAGAATCGATCAACTTAGAGCAGAGAGAGCTGAGACAGGATGCGGTCTCACTCAAAAAAGAAAAAAATTTCACCCGCCCGCTCTTACACCCGCCTTGCCGTTGCTCTCTCCCCCCCCGCCGCATGCCATAATGAATTCCAAATCTGGTCAATCCCACTCCGATCGCCAGATCCGCGCCCAGATCCGACCCGCTCTTTGAGCTCTTCTTCTGCCCGTCGTTTCCTCGGAGCTTTCTTCAATCTTCACCACGTCCATGGCCAGACTCCAAACACCTCTGCAAAACATATGGGTGGCTGCAGGTGATGGCGACCTCGATAGAGTTAGGGTGACTACCTCTCTCATGCATGCTCTTTGCCTCATCCGACCACTCATCCACATCGATTCAAAACTAGGAGCTGATAGAGCACCACTGCAAGTTTTCAACCACCCGGAGTTTGCTCGTCAAATCGATAATCAAAATCTCCATTTAGCTCTCTCTCCCAACCTGCCAGACGACTTCACCTACACCCCAATGTAATGCCTTTTACACACCTCATGTTTCACGCATCTCCTCACCCTCATCAAGCCATGCTGCCGCTTCCTACGGCCATATACATGTGCTGGAATATTTACTTTCGCGCGGTTAACCTCTTCTTCTTTATTTACATACCTCGGCCTGCTTACCTCCTCCCCCCACATTTCATTTTCATTTTTCCGCAGGCGGCGATGTAAATATCACAGACAGCGATGGTGACACACCGCTATACACCGTAGAAAACATCCAAACTGCCCGTTACCTCGTTCAACACGGTGCAGTCGTGGCACGTCACAATCTACAAGGCGTTTCCGTGGGTCTAGGGCCCCATATTCTTTTTTTTGCAAATGACTGCTAAACTGTTTCAAACAGCCCATTGAACACCTGACTGACGAATTTCCTCAAATCGCGGACTATCTGCGGTCAACCTTGGACCCATCTGCTGCTGCTCCTCCTCTCGGCCAGACCTCCTCCGCCCCTTCACAGCACTCTCAGAACCTCGCATCTGAGCAGCTTACCTCCGCCCTGATGACATCTGTCCAAGATATTATGCAGCGGGCCGAAGCCGAAGGTCGCGAGCCTGATGAAGAGCTTCGAGAGGCCGTTAGTCGGACAGTTCTTCAAGGCGTTATCACTGGGTTTGAGATGACCACCGATGATGACAATACCAGAAGTGATGATAACCCTTCATCCAAGCGTCCACGAACAGATCAGTAGTATAAAAAGTATACCTTGACGTCAATGCATCCCATCGCTATAATCCCTGCCTGATTTACTTAACCGCGGCACTAATCCAATCCGATCTGATTTTTTGATCATGATCAGAAGTCCTCGATGATTGATCGTGATCAAGAGGTCCCGGTGGTCGATCAGGGTAGCCCGTTCTCATTGACACCTGTGCTATTGATATAAACGTCCGGAATGAGCTCGAGGGTCGCAAAAATACATACAGTTGCTTGGAGACTTGGCTCGAAATGAAGGGGTATAAAGGGTTCGTAGAAGCCTCCAGAAATAAATCCGTTCCTCTGCTCGATCCGATATTTCTGCGCTGCAACAAACGGAAATTCCGTGCGAATCGTGTAAAGACAGCTTTGGAAAACGATTCCGAGCCACTAATGCACGCGAGGTGGCGCCGCTGGGCGAGATCGCAAGGATGAGCGCCTCTTGACGGTCGATCGTGGACTTGCACTGTATTTCCTGACGATCATAAAGATATTATCGGAGATAGTGGAATGGATCATCGTAGCTATATATCAACTCTACATGACAATCGACATCCTCCTCGTCAACGTCCTCATATAATTACCCGCACGAGACGCTCGTGTGAAAGCAGAAACACGCTAAATTGACGCGTTATTTGCGTGGGACAAACAACGGCGATGATGATGACCTGCATTTTTCGACAATCACAATTTCACACTGCTTATCTTCTTCTCCTCTGCATTTGGATCTGCTAGCATATAACTCTATCTTGACAGCCTAAGCTCAAGGCCTGTCGATATCCAATATGGACTATCAAGAATCATCCGGCTGGGATCCCTGTGCGACACTCTCTACATATCTCACTCTCAAAGACATTTCCAGAGCCTCGGAATCGTCCGATTCTCAGCAACAGCAACACGAAGCGACCCCCGTGCTCAACCTCATCGCCCATGCCAGAGAAAACGGGTACAAGCGGGTGTGTCTCCCTCTCACCACGGAAAAGTGGAAACAGCGATGGTCAGAGATGTGCCTCCTCCCCACTGAGAGCAGCGAGCGGGACAAGGAGAGCGCGGCGCTTGCGGCGGAGGCCTGGAGGTTGAATCCTGCGTTTCAGAGAGACGAGGTGACGATTGCGCGTTTGGGTGTGTGCTTTGATGCGTTATTGGAGCAGCGGATGATAATGTTTGTTTCAGATGAAGCGGAAGGTGTTATTGCGATGGTGTCGGATTGGCTGGAACTTGATGCCGCTGACGATTGGGTTCGCCACGATGCAGAAATTGTATGTTCTTGATTTTACAGCTCTTTCTTCAGTGCTTTGATTCTGTTAAAACAGGCGTTGAAGCAAGAGCTAGCATATGCAGGATACCTCAACATACAAACCGCTATTCTACCTGCACCCCGAAACCGCGACCACGTCGCGTCGTACGCTCGTATCGTGCACTCTTGTCTGATCAAGTTCCCATACATATACCTCTCGATAAGGCTGCCCATCTACAACCCATCTGCGTTCCATGCCAACTCGCCTGTTGTCTCGGCACTTCAATCACCTTCAACCCCGGGGCTCACGTCGCCCGGCGCGCCTTCTCTCGTCATTTCCGAGAGCGAACAGGCTGCTGGAGGCTCTCTGAATGCGACTTGGGAGATGTGGGACCTCATAAGGTCTATGTGTGACTACAGCCCCAAGTTGACCTTGAGTAAAGCCTTCTGAATCCACATACAAGCAACATCTAACGGTTTCCTCCCCCCAGCTCTCGACTTGTCTCCAGCGCTACCTACGACCCTCGGGGTCCTCAGCAAATGGGCCGCTGAATCCGTGCGGCACATATTCCTGCCCACCTCCACCTTCATCGCCAACATGAAAGGCTACCCCGTCCTCCCCAAGCCGACACAGCAGTTCATCCGAGACAGCATGATAGCAAGTGCTTCCCCACCATGGAAGATGACACTGACGATTTTAACTTGCCTGCGCCTCCCTAGCACCGGCCGATGATCATCCTCGCGGGAGTTGGCGAGGGCCACCACACACGCGGCGGGGAAGCGGCGTATTCGCAGTATGTTAAGCATTTGGAGAAGACGAGCCCGGCGGTGCTCGCTACGAAGAGGGCTGGGACTGTGGAAAATTTTGCGCAGGGTTATCAGGATTATCTGCAGGCTCCGTTGCAGGTGAGAATTTACGCACTCGTATTGAAGAGAGGCATTGATGTTGTTTTTTTGGGGGCGTAGCCGTTGATGGATAATCTACCAAGTGTTACCTACCAGACTTTTGAGCAAGATCCTGTCAAGTATCGGCAATATGAAGAGGTGAGTTGATGTTAATGAGTTTTATTCAACAACTTAAATTCTCTAGGCGATGTTCAGGGCGTTCCTTGATCATCCAAAGGACGAGAAACTGTGCGCATATATTCACCCAAGACGACTTTTCCAGGATTGATTGTCATCTAGGGTTGTTTGTGTTGCCGGTGCAGGTCGAGGTCCATTGGTCGCACGCTGCTTCAAGGCACTGGAAAGAGCCCGTCGGGAAGCCATGGTCATCGCCGTCGAAAAAAACCCTAATGCTTTTGTTACGTGGGTTTTTAGCACTCAGAGCAACGATATGTTTGTTTATCTAACTGTGAAATAAATTTAGACTGCAAGAACGACAAGCAAAAGAGTGGGACAACCAAGTCCATTTAATCTTTGGGGATATGCGTTGTATCGACGTCCCAGAGAAGGCCGACATTCTTGTCAGCGAGCTTCTCGGTTCGTTTGGGGACAATGAGCTCAGTCCAGAGTGCCTTGACGGTGCCATGAGGTTCTTGAAGCGTTCGTGGACATTTCGAGTGTGTCTCTGCATAGTCTGATTTTTATCGTGTAGCGAATGGGATCTCGATACCGGCGTCCTATACCGCACACCTCGCGCCTCTTTCGTCTTCAAAGCTCTACAACGAAGCACGATCGACCAAAAGTGAAAAAAGCTTGGAAACGCCGTACGTCGTCATGCTCCAGGCGGTCAACATCCTCAGTGGGACAAAGGCGACTATCGATGGACGCTGTGGACCTCAGATTCAGGAGTGTTGGGAGTTCGAACACCCGAGGCGGGATGCTGTGGTTAATTCTCGTGGGCTGCCTTTTACCAACAGTCATAATGCACGGTCTGCCAAGTTGCGTTTTTATATTCCACATGCTGGTATTCTGCAGTGAGTCTCCTGTTTACGTTCAACGACATTGTATTGATTTATTGCCTCGTTAGTGGCCTTGCAGGATACTTTGAGGCGGTAAGATAAATTTCCACGGGAGAACGCGATTGACTCTCTGATTCATATTAATTTGTCGGTAGGTTTTGTACGGCAACATAGGGTTGAGCATACATCCTCAACGGAAGGACCAGGTGTCGAAAGACATGTTGAGCTGGTTTCCCCTCTTTTTCCCTTTTCGAGTGCGTTGCATTTATTAGGTGTTATTTTCATTTTTCTGACAGTGCTTCAGGAACCCTTGTATTTGCCCAGTAACTCGGAGCTCCATGTTTCCATTTGGCGCCTCACCAACGACCGACAAGTGTGGTATGAATGGCACGCCGAATCATTTATTTCGATCCCGACTGCGGGGGTAAGCGAGGAGCTACTTTTCAGTGGCACTTCGTCATCTCCATCGTCGTCGTTTTCGTCGATGGGTGCTCCCAGTCCTTTGGTTGATTCCAAGGAAACCCCATTTTTGGATACAAGCAATCTTAGGTTAAGCGTGAGCGACACTGACAGATCAAGCGGTGCTGATTACGAGACGGTCAAAATTGGGCACACGAGTCTACATAATGCGGGTGGTCGCAGCAGTTGGATTGGCTTGTGAGGCTAACGAACATGAAATTTCGTAGTCTACATTCGATTATAACAGGGAATTTAAGAGCTCTATTGAATATTGTTGACAGAGCACCCCTACACAACACAAAATTTCTTGCAGGCAAAATGAACGATCGTGTTAGCCGCTCGAGTTCGCGATCGAGGATGTGGCTGACATTAAATGTGGCTGACGTCGGATATGTATATATTCTTCGTCTTTATTCATTTTCGATCTTTATCTCTTTCTTTCTCTCTTCTATCGTCGAGCGACATCTATTCATTATATACCCACTCGCCTTTCTACATTCTTAAGATGAAGAACTTCGCGGCCATCTCTGCTTTCGTTTCTGTCATTCCTGGCATCCTGTCTATGGTCATCAATACGCCGTACGTTTATCCAACTCGCCTTGAGTATCATATTGCTCACGCTCTTTCGTCTCAGTACCAGCGTCGTTCAATGCCGTATGCGTTGAAATCTTTCATCACTGGTCCGATCTGACTTGTGTCCGCATAGAACCTCAGATGCTGACGTGGGCCGACGGCACAGCCCCCTACTATCTCACAATCATTCCTGGTATGCCTTTGTCCGGCTTCTTTACTTGCTTGTTGCTTATGGGCGTCTTTGTAGCCGGTCAGCCAGGCGCGGCCCCGGTGAGTCTGCACATCAATGCGTTGCCTGATTTGGTATCTGACCTACCATCCGGAATTAGATCAAATCTTTCGACAAGCAAACAGGCAATTCCCTCAGTTTCATCGTCGACATTAAAGGAGGAACCCAAATGTGCGTGGCCTTCCACGACTTTTTTCTCTTGCTCGCTCTCTGACTGCTGTCTTTAGCGGGTTTGCTCTCAAAGATAGCACCGGTAACACAGCGTATACAGACAGTGTTACTGTCCAACCTAGCTCGGATTCAAGGTACCCTTTCCCCCGGTTTTTTGAATTGCAGTCCTAATTGTCTTTTAGCTGCATGGGCCCCGCAGCACCCGCTCCAGCCAACGTAGCCGCCGCGGTTACTCCCTCAAGCCCAGCTGCACCTGCCAACCCCCCAGCTCCTTCCAGCGCCGGGGCTGCAGCCGCAGCCGCTCCTGCCCCCGCTCCAGCTGGTACCAGCACCGGGGCAGTAGTGGCAACCACCCCGGCCGGAATTCCCGCTACGTGCGTTTTTTTAATATTTTTATGTGACACCATCCTCAACTTGATCCCTAGCCGTGCTGTGACAACGACAGTCGCTGCCCAAACCACCTACTCGGCGTCGCGCTCCTCTACCACGGCTGCAGGTGCGACCACAACCCCTGGAAACACTTCTGGTGCACAATCTCGCTATACGATCAGTGGAGCGATCTTCGGGGCTGCTTTCGGCCTTTTGGGAGCAGTCTTTCTGTGAGGTGGTGTTGTTATTTTGAAGGTATACAATTCTTTCTTGACGAGTTATTTCGTTTCGATACTATCCTTTCTCCTGGGTTTTTATATTACATCACAATTATTTATTATTTTTTAACGAATTTCATGAACGACCCTTATCCTTGAGCCATAACGGATCAACTACTCTCCCACTTTTACCTTGGCCATTTTCCGAAAACAATGATTTGCCTTAAACTGCAGAAGTTGAAAGTGACCTTGCTAGTAGGTATAAGAAGCCTCATTAACGGATGACGCTAACGAAGTGATGGTCCAGGAAGCGGAGCTCGACGTGGAGACACTCAAATGTGCAGTCAATGAAGGCCCTTTTGAGTAGAGTACCGCAGCACCAAAAACTGGAACAGGGAAATAGACGTGCCGCAGAGCGTTTACACTCAAGTTAGCTCAGTTGAAACTTCGTTGATGACCAATAAATGGCAAAGTTGTTCGGACAGCTACTTCTGAGCGTCAATCTATTTTTAGATATTCCCTGACAAAAGCTCTCCTGGTCCCTCTGGCGGCTGTCCTCCTCATCCCACAAATTTTGAATTGTATCCTACATTTACTAACCGATCTTAGCTCAGTTGGAAGAGCGCGAGACTGTAATCGGCTGACGTAATCATCTTGAGGTCGCCTGTTCGAGCCAGGCAGATCGGATTTTTGGTCCGTTGATTGAAGGACAAATATCAACTTTAGTATACGTTTTAGACAGTATTTTTTAAAAAAAAGTGACATGGCCACAGTTATCTAACTTTCAAATATCAATAGAGAGTTACCTTCCGTTGGATGGCTGGTTAACTCGCTAACAGATAACAAAATACTGAACTGTGTGGTGTATGTAAATGATGGTATGGGATAGAATACAAATCGTGCTCCATGCTAAATATCTGTCCATAACTTACGACAAAATGTAATAAACATAAAAAAATCAACTCTTCAGCTCGACGACAATATTGATGACCATGATAACCGTATATGTAGCAATGAGAAGTGCACCCCACTTTCGTGTAAGGAAGTAATCATTGAGTGGAACGAATATAAGAGTGGCGGCGAGGAGGAAAAGCAGACCGAAAGCACTGACGAATAGGGTTGTCGATAATTTGAGTAAATATGGTTGGGAAGTTTGGTGGATTATATACGAGCCAGAGCCACCAACGCCGAGCAGGATATTTAGCATGGGTCCACCAAAGCACGCAGAGAAACCCATGATGGGAGCGAATACCTGGAGAGGAATATTTTTAAACCAGCAAAAATTTCAGGTAAGAAGCATCGTACCGCCACACTCATGTTTGCTACAAGATCAGCAAGTGAATTGCCAACTGCGAAAATGGTAAGCCCAATAATGGCATCAGACAAACCGAAGATGAAGCCAAATGTCTACGTGTTACAGTGATCAGGATGGTAAGATTGTAAAATTAACCAGACGAACCTGGAGAACATTGACGACTTCATCCGCAATTGCCATTATCCATACTATAGCGACAGTGAAGCCCATCGAGCAACGAACCATCCGTGCGGTCAGGCTTGTCCCCCTTTCCATGTAAATGACGACCAAAGTTCCCGCAATGAGGCCACCGACTAGAGTACCAATTAGTAACCAAAGAAGGTGCTCGTTGCTTCCTGCATAATATGGTCTGTCAGAGAAATAAACTTCGATAACGGACCAATTTTTACCAAGTAGGACTTTAACGCAAAACAATGGGCCAAATACACATTGAGCAGCCATGAGCCATTTATTGAAGTGCAATTCATGCAAATTTTTCTCCACTTCGTCATCCGCGATCAGAACCCTCTCCATCCCCTCTTCCTCGAAGTCGACAAGCGGTGCATCCCCATTGTACATCTTTTCAGGCGCAGAGTGAGAATTCTGGTAAGGCGTTACCACGACAGGAAGAGTTATCGTCAAGCAAAGAACAGCAGGAGCTGCAAGCAAACACGCAATCGTGGACACGACAGACTGAGAGCCTAAACCGTGCAAAGTAGGAAAAAGGGTATGATACGTCTGAGATATGACGGCCCAGGCACGCTGGCGTTTGGTTGGGGGAGAATACAAATGCTCTTCGCTGTCGACTTCGGATGTTGTCATTGGAGGCGAAGCAGGTGTGCGGAGGATCGATGGCAGTGGCTGCGGCTGGATAGGGCCAAAGTAATCTTCTGGAGGAGCAAGCAAGTTTCGCGGTTCTTCGGGAATGGGGGAACTCGGAGACGTGTGTCCACGCAATTGAAGGCTGGTGAAAGCATCTTCGTCCATGCTTGACGCGAGTGAAAGAGACCTTCGCGAAACGGGTGTGTGGACATGGTAGTGCCCACCAGCGTAAGGTGTGACAGGCGTTTCGAAAATGCCTAATGTCGTCCCTGCGGCTTGCTTTTTCAGCGAGGCAACGACATCACGGAATTCTAGAGCTCCAATCAAGGAAAATGACGGTAGTTGAGCAATACGGGCCGATGTTGGAGAAGGTGATCGCGAGTATGGGCGAGGAGGGATATTGGTTTGCAATCGCGGGGGAGTTGGAGCAGATATCGCACGAATTCTGTTGGGGCTAGCTGGAGAGAGTGTTAAGACAGGCAAAGCTGTGGGAATAATGAGCTCCTGTAAAAAACGATGGGAGTTATTTGACTTACGTTCATCTCTGTATGGCGATTGTGGTTCAGCGTATTCATCTCGTTCTTGCGCAAGCTGAAGGCGTAAGCGCTCCTTCCTACGCTCATACCATGTCCCAATGATAACGAGCAAGACGTACAGGACGTACAGGCAGACGAGAGCTCCTGCTTCCCACTGTGATATCCTGCCGTCCCACAGAATCACCAGCATTAGCGATACTGCCGACGTGAAGAATCCGACGTCTCGCAGAAATGGTGCACGGTGGACTTGGAAAGGTGAGATGATGCACATGGAGCCTACGACGCATGACACGATGAACGTTGCAGCACCGAGCAGTTCACCGATGGCCAAGCTCCCCGAGTTTGCGCGCATCGCTGAGAAGGTCGAGAAGACATCTGGACTTCCGTTCCCGAAGGCGAGAAATGTTACTCCTGCAACGTTTTCATCGAGTCCAAGCAGTTGAGCTATAGTTGCTAGATTCGGTGTGAAGAAATCGGATGCGCTGATGCCAAGGGTGGAGAAGAGGAATATTAACCAGACTATCATACCGGCAAATATCAAGGGTCTGAGGGTGACGTCTGTGCAGAAGTAGCGCCGTAGGTAGTCTATATCGAGGACAGTGTCCGGAGCCGGGCAATCTCCCTTGACGTGTTGACATTGGGATTCGACTGGGTAAGCTAGCGGACGGCACTGCAGGACAGTCGTTAGAAGATGTAGCGCACTTGGCAAAAATACGACTTGCCTCGTGGGCCGACTGTGTGAGTACCCGCGCCTCCTGCGGCTGCGATAGCTCGTAGGATATACGCCTCACGAGACTTGCATCAGAATGGAGCAAACTAACTTGTCCATACCGACTTCTTGACCAAAGAATGCAGTTGAGGACGAGAAAGATCACGAATAGCAATTTTGCTGGACCGGTAGACATCGGTGGGGGGAGACAAGGGACCGCTATGAGTGCTGTAAGGACATGCGGAGAGGGTGATGGAGTTGGCGGTCGTTAAAGCACCACACCACACCCATCCGGGTTCATTATCAAACACAACCACACAATATATTTTGTCAAGAATTTGGTATTTATTTTGCGAGCATTCATTCTACGTTCACGGAATCTGATATACCATTATTCCTTCCTTCCTTCCATCCTTGAACGTCGAAACCGCATGTTTTTCCGAACTACCGCCAGGTGTCGTCTACGGAATGAAGGACCAGACCGATCAGTGCTATTTGTATAGAGTTCGTTCATGCACTCACGATTGGGAGTTCTTGGTTCCGCTTTTCTGGGAGATTCTCTCTCGCGCTTTCCCGCGTACGGACCTATGTTCCAATCTCAGTACAAATTCCATGACAAGAACAGAAGGAAGGTTGAATGGTGTCGTACTTGGAATAAACTGGTTTGATGGTTTGCCATCCCGGAGGTGATATTGAACCTAGTTGACATTTCTGTCGACTCGTCGCTGAATCCAGCTCGTGATGGGGCGCGTAAATTTGCGCGAGAATTGAGGACAGCAAGCAAGGAGTTGGCGTATACTTCCGAAATTGTTTTCTGAGCATGGCATGAGTGAGGGGCGGATAAACTCTTACGTTTTCCGATGATAAAGTCGATGGCAATCGAGTAAAATGAATTAGGTAGCACACTGAAGACAATAGTTTCGGCAATTGCAACAGCGCTGGAGACCACACGCGTAAGAAGGCTTGTAGGCCATGGAACTAACAGGACTTACGTAGTTAGAATACAACGGTTAATAGCATATAATATTAGCTTGTTGATGACTGTGTTTGTATCGTCGAATTCTGAACGGTTGTTGTGCAGGAGGACACAAAGCGCGACTGCAATGAGAATATCCGATATAATGGTAGTAATTCCGAACGGAACTATGGAAGTCACCTTGAAAACAAAATTAATTGTCAAGCTTAGCAGGACCAAATGAACACATGCCGATAACTCCCTCAAGCGACCAAATTGTTTGGTGATGAATCTATCACGACCATGAGCGGACAATCAGAGGGGAGAGTGTTGCCCACATACAGGTAGACAACGGTTTCTAATATCCAGTGCACTTTAGTATCACATAAGGTCAGAATTTAGTTTCTTCACGTACTCAGGCCGAAAGCTTTCTTGATTATTAGCCCAGTTCATAAATTTTAAATCAACAACAACTCACCGAAATGTGCAACAATAAAGAAACCAATCACACCAGCAACCCACCACCGTCTTTCTGGCGAACACACTATGACAGCCAAGGTCAAAAATTTTCCTCCACAGAGGTGGGTTGGTTCATACAAAGGAATATCCTATGGGCAAAGAATCTGAACAACAATGAGAACGAATTGAATCTTGTAAAAACATGGCGGACATACGCTTGGACAATAAAGGCTTCTATTACCTACTCAAAGATGAGTGAATATAAAGTGAGACGAGAAAAGGGAAATCCAACATTAATTCCTATAGACAGCTAAATAAAGAGATAAGCTTTAAGGCGAGTATGGCAAGTAAAAACAACGCACAAAAAGTGACCTGCATATACCCATAGACCAATCAGTAAAGTACAGCGGCTTGAATTTGTTCACGCACCAATTCCCATCCACTAGCAAGGTGCGATCGAAAAAGCCAGCAATCTACTCATGCCAAAAGATATTGGGGCGGTTCGGTCACAGTGCGAATAGTCCTTACCAAAAAACGATGCACGCAGTGTCCCACTTGCAAATTTTTAGTTCGTGTCCGTGCCCTCGAAAAAGTTACAGTTGCAGCTCACCGAAGATGGAGTGAAAAGTGTCCAAGAACCTGACGACGTCGCATTAGTGTCATATTAATCTCTCCTAGGAGGAACAAACCATATGAAAAGGACCTGTGCTCTTTCAGTTAATAAGAGAGAAAAAGTTGAATGCAACAAACACTGACCAGCAACTTTGTCCTCTTGCCATCTTTTGGAAACGATTGATAATAAAAATAGGTCTGGGATAGAGTTTCTGTATTCGAGTGGGGTCGACGAAGGCAACGTTGCGCACCTGGAGTGTCGTTATCCCATAGAGAATCATGGTGACGAAAGTTCCAATGAGCATGGCGCCTGGTGAAAATTTTCGTCATTTTCCACCGTCTATCCAAGTACTCCAGCGTTTACGAACCAAAGGTGTCTTGAATTTCGAACGAGCCAGCCGACGAAGACATGACTAGAGTCCGTGTGGCTCACAGATGGAACGAAAAGGACCCAATTGCGCTAGTGCAGTTGGGAGAAGTGGACTAGGAGAGAATGGAAGTGACCGTGGGCGGAGAAGCAGTCAACATAGAGAAATACAAAGCAGTTAGGACGGTTAGGTGAGATTACAGCAATGAGCTCGCTTGCTCCTCCTGATCTGCTCTTGCGCCCGGAATAAAATGAATCATCTCAGCAATATGGAGATGAATTTTGCTCAAAAGGTCACTGGTGCCATGTGAACCTTTCACCTTACCCCCACCTACTGACCCGATTTTGATCGGATCACAACGCTAATGTGGGGCAATTGGTATTACTAATATTGGCGCCTAATTTCGAAGCCTTGGACGACAGTCAGGACATGCGCCTGCCTCGTTCAGTATCTTCAGCATTCTACGCGGTGTGCACGACAAGGAAAATTCTTCAAGGCTAGTAGACTGGGAAAACATATTCCCTTTCTCCGAACAATTTCCGGCTTAAAATAGCACAATACGCCGCAAATCAATGCAAGCTCAGCGCCATTTGTCCATTCAGTTGTGCCAAGACCGATACGCCGATGCCGTTCACGTTCCCTGTCTTGTTGTTTAAGTTTGGGGGTTGTCTGGGTGCGGATTGATTGTCGAAGACAAATGTGAGTCATAATCGCACACCTTCGACGCTTTGCGGCGAATCGTGCGACGAGATCAGCTCAGGGTGGTCCGAGTGCGGAACCATGGCCACAACTTGATGCACAAAGGTTTTTGTTTCTCTTCTCCCACCTATCAGGAGCACACCGAGGGCGCTCCACATTTCCACTGTCCAAGGCCTCAAAATGTCTGGACTCAAAACTCTAACCTGGGTCCTTGTTATACTGGTGAGTCGTCCCTCCCAGAAATACTGAGCGCTCTGACTTCTGGGCTGTTAGAATGTAATATGGTTTCGCAGTGGTGACTTGATCAAGAACTGTATACTCGACAGGTCTCCGTTTACTCGCGGTTACGTAGCCTATGGGGACTATGAGTCGGACTGCAAACTAGCCGCTCGCGATGCAGACAGCCAGGAGGATATGAGCGCTTGCGAAGACGGGGCCTTCTGGGAGCTTCATGATGCGCAAGGCAAGGTCATCGAGCGGCCTGTTATTGTGACCTGCGATCCCGAGCGCAGGGGGTGGAACACAGTAATGGGTCCCCTGCGCAATCCCGACCCTCACGGCGCCCTATGGCTTTACGTTCCAGAGAGAAATGCCGAACAGGGCAAATCTTCAGCACAAATCTTCAGTTCTAAGGTTGCTGCAAATAAGGCCCATCGAATCACTATCAAAAATTACCCAGCTAATCACGACTTCCATCCTCTCGGGATCGAAATATGGCCGTCCCATGCTGGCAACTCTTCTAACCTTTACGTTATTAACCATGCCAGGGAAAGGACCGTTGTTGAACAGTTCCTAATGACCCCGTCCAACCCTACTGAGGCAGAGCACGTTCGCACCATCCGCTCTTCCCATTTCCTCTCCGCCAACGGCCTGGCGCTCACTTCTCCAGACTCATTTTACGTGTCGAATGACCATTTGATTACGCGCCGCCTGCCAATTGTGGGCCATGTCCTGCCTGTCGTGGAATCGGTGCTGGGCCTGCCATTGGGCTTCGTTTCGCATATCACACTCAACAAGCACACCCATGCCGAAGGTGATGTGATAGCGAAGCAAGACTTCACGAAAATGTTCATCCCCTTCCCCAACGGCGTTGCGGTGTCACCCTCTGGATCTGAAGCCGTCATTGTATCGACCTCCACGAATCAAATCTTTATTTACGAACGCGATCCAGCAACTGGCAAGCTCACTCACAAAAAAGACACCGTCATCGTCCCCTTCTCCCCGGACAATGCTCATTACGCGCCTTCTCTGGAAGGGGAAGGGCAGGATATCATCATTGCTGGGCATCCCAACTTCCCCGACCTGACTAAAGTGGCAGCGAGCAAGCCCGGCGCAACAAGCGCGTCGTGGGTTGTCGCTATCGTTCCCAAGCCAAGTGGCCAAGGAGCTAACGCTAAGTTTGACTTGGAGGCCCCTGTGTCAACAAGCAGCAAGCTGAAAACTGATGGCGAGCGATGGACCCTAAAAACTGTCTTCCAGAGTGACGGTGTTGAGGAGACTGGGGGTTTCTCTGGTTCGACTACGGGAATGAGGGACCCCGGCACTGGCACCCTTTATGTTGCGGGGCTGTATGACAAGGGCGGTTTTATGGTTTGCAAACCGGGTTCAAAAAAGGTGAGCAAGTAATCGCAACACAACGGATGCACGGTGGAGGACTAGGAGGTAGTTAGTATTCCAATGAACGGCAGATCTCGTGGAAAACCTATCTATTTTATAATTGCTGTTCTATATGGTTCTTACTATTATGAATTCCATAATTTGGACTAGAAGGCAAAGAACAGAGCACAAGTTTGGTTTGGTTAGGACTGTTCCACACATCCGAGGGCGGACAAGAGCACATCAGGAAATAGCACTCCTCGAATTCATGAAGTTTTTGCAGGAAAAGCGACAAAGGACCTGAATTTTAAACTCATGTCTGTAATGCTTCTATTTTACGATGTCGTTTTTTCTTCTTCTTTGCTGCACCTTCCCTTGCGTCGTCGGGGTTGTCGCCATGCCCAGTTTTACCACCCCCTTCCACGAGATTGTCTTCCTGCTCCCGCTTCCGCTTCTTATGTTTCCTGGACTCCGCCTCATGTTTACCATTCACCGCCTGTGGAGTTTCTTCCAGATCCAACTCAGCAGCCTCTTTATCTTCCAGCTCTCCTACTGCGGCCTTCATCTTCATACGCTCCTTCTTCCCCTTTCTCTTCTTCACCTTTTCACCTTGGTGGGCATCCGCACCTCCTGGTCGGATGCTTAAGTTCACCCCAACACGTTCACCGACCTTGGCTTTGAACTCGTGCAGTTTCTCTTGATTTTTCTTGTGATATCGGTTCCGGTTGTCTCTTTCCTGTCGATATGGGGCATATTTCTTCACACTCATGTATTCGTTGAGTTCTTGGTCAGTGGCCATTAAGATTTCGGCAGGAGTTAGGGCGTAGTGCTGAGCTTGGACCGGAACATATTTGAACCTAGTAGGAAGGGTACCGACCTTTTCCGTACCATATTAGCAAGGAGGTCAAGAAATAAGACTTATAGGACAACTCACAAGGTCATTAAATTCGAGGCCATATATTTCATCCATGTACTCATTGAACTTGCGTTTTCGCATTTCTTCCGTCCCGTCCCACTCTTCGTCCTCGTCATACCGCGGTTGTACATCTGCATCCATAGCGTCGATATCCACGGCTGCTTCGTCCTGGTCTTCTTTCTTTTTTTTCTTTTTCTTCTTTTTCTTCTCCTTCTTACTGGGCTGCGGATCCTCATCGAAAACAATGCCAGCCCCGTCATCCGACATGGGTATATCCCCAATGTCGACATCGTCGTCCCAGACAGGCTTGCCATCGGCATCGAATTGGACTCCATCGTCCTCAAACCCACCATCGTTTTCGAACGCATCATCCCCTCGGTCAAATAGACCTGCCATTTGTCGGTCATGTTTCTCGGGGTCCCATTCGCCCTCCAAGTCAAGTTCCCTCAGCGCCTCATCCACGAACTCGTCGTCGTCGTCGCCGGCACCTTGTTTCCGCAAACCTCCTTGCCTGCTGACCAGATCCAGTTTTCTTTTTATTTCTCGCATCTTCAGTGCTTTGAGTCGCTGAATTTCTTCGCGCTTTTTCCGAAGTTCCTCTTCCTTACGCTGCTTTCGCCGCTCCCTGGCTTCCTTTCGCGTCGTGTCTTCGCGTCGCACGAGCGAGGGGAGATTACGTGGAAAGGATGGTATCGTGGTTGCGCCTGGTTCCTCGAAGCGATGGTTATAGGAAGCTTCGAAGAACGATGCAACAGACTCGAAGGAAGAGTCTGAGAGGAGGCCCGCGTCCGTCTCTCCATCGGCTTCCTCAGGTGCGTCCGACGCGTCCTCGTCTTCGGGTTTCGCTTTAGATTTACCCTTTTTCTTGCGGCGTTCGTCGGCTTGTGAGGTCACTTCTTTGTATGTGGGTACGTGTCCTTCCGAACGGTCAATCCATCCACGGTTCATAATATAACTAAGGCAAACATCAGTTATTTCGTCAATATCGAGTGAAGAGAGTCAGACTTTAGTAAGAATTCTTGATCCTTCTCCGCTTTCGTCTTCTTCGGTTTAGTCTCTTCTTCGTCAACAACGTTCTTGGCCTTTTTCTTCTTCTTCTTCTTCTTCTTCGATACACCCACCTCCGCCCGCTCCTCGACCTTTGCCTCTCTTTCCTCCCCAGCCTCACTCTCCTCATTCCCGTCTACACTTATAAGCTCCCTGACGTCTCCGACTTCGCGCTCCAAGAAAGCTCGATATTCTTCTTCCTCCCTTTCCCGCTCATCCTGAGTCTTCTCGCGAGGAATGAGGAAGTCGTCTTCGCCGTCTTCAGTAACAGCACCGTGGAAGGCTGCAATGGTCTGTCTCCGAAGAGCCTCTTGTTCCTGAACATGGGTAATTGGTGCATCGAGGTCGGATTCCGGCGACGCAGAACGAGAAGGATTCAGCAGAGCATCTAGGTTGGCTTGACGGATAGTAGCAGGCTTTGACAATAATGGTATCTGTCAAAGGCGGCTTGAGAGTGGATTGATTCAAAATAAATGCACCTTGCTCTTTGATTTTACTTGACCATCGCTACGTTTAGGCGCCTTCGCCGCCAACTTCTCTGTCTCCTCTAATATATCGCAAACAGTCAGTAAAAAAAAGTAACAACAGCAACAGTGGTATCGCCTACGTCCGAATATATTCTTTTCAGAGTCATAAATCTCCGGATCCTTTCGTTTAATTCTGGCCAGTGTGCGCAGAATAGCAGCGTCCACAGCAGGGGTGAGTTCCTCGCCGTGCTCGTCTTCCGACTCGGCACTCTCGGAATCAGTGGAAAACTCGGACTCAGAGGCATCTGGATCATAGTCAGATCCATATTTTGCCTTGACTGGAGATGATAGATATTGTGAGGCAAGCATTTCCTTGAATAGAGAAAGAACGCACGTCGTTCCAACTCTTCTCTTTCTTTCCTATGTTCAAAAGCTTTGGCGTAGTGCTCATTGATCGTGAGCATGTGCTCGCCACCGGTCACCGAGCCCTCATCGTCGGAAAAGAGTTTGCTCATCGTCTCAAAGAAGGTAATTCATACCAGGTAGGCAAAAGTCAGAGATTCGAGATCGTGTTGAAGCCCAAAAAAAGATATACACATACTGAGTAACACGTGACGACCCAGACTCCCCTCCAGTCTCACTAGGGCCTATCTAATCTTATCGTTGATCCGAAGTTTCTGCGAAACTTGAACAACTTTTTAAGTCCCTAGTGGACTGGCAAAAGTTGTTGGTATGGTCGTGTTTGTCAACATCCCTGATGCGTGTCACCCAGTGTTCGCCTGCGACTTGGCTGCTCTAATTTGAGCGGTTGGCACGCCAATTCCTTGAGTAAATATTGAAAGCATACGATTCATCCTTTTTTGACTTGAGAATCTATTTGAACTACAGAACTATGAGTTAGTTGGTCAGTGTAACTCAAGTGTAACTCAATCTGTGTTCCGGTCACTGAATGACCTGATGTATGCAAACCCGCTTGACCAATATCTGTTCAGGGTGCACTCTTTTGTCCACCCAAATCATTGGTATCACTCGAGCTGTTCCTGTCATTTCAGACTACAGTACAAGCTCAATATAAGCTGGTCAGATTTGGCTCAAAATGCGGCCCAAACCCCCCATGTTGAAGACTTCTTGGACTAAGATTTTAAGAAGGGGCATTTCCAGCTCACGGGGCATTTATTCAGGCTATTTACATTGTATTTACGCGAAGGTGTGGAGGCAGAGCCGCAGGCGAACACTGGGCGACACGCATCAGGGATGTTGACAAACACGACCACACCAACAACTTTTGCCAGTCCACTAGGGACTTAAAAAGTTGTTCAAGTTTCGCAGAAACTTCGGATCAACGATAAGATTAGATAGGCCCTAGTGAGACTGGAGGGGAGTCTGGTGACGACCAGGTTTACACTAAAATCCAGCCCTTGTAACTTGTATTATTCTACAGCTTTTAACTTAGACAAAGGTACACCCAGTAACTAAAAAGAAACAAGGCTATAAAGTGCAGCCCATGAAAGGTATGAAACAACCGATATAAGCCACGAATTCGGTGTAGAATGTCGTTCATATACATACATCGTTGTGCAAGGAGCTGGGTGTATCGCTAACAGGCTGGACCGTGTGGACCACAGCAGAGGATGTTGTACAGAGTCGATTACTGGTGCTTTATAGGAGGTAATAATAACGGGGGAAGCAAGGCGATAGATAACAGGACCACAAGAAAATAAAAAGAAAGCAAATGGAAGCGTAGAAAGATAGCAAGAACGTGGCCGGAATGAAAGTCATGGGGGCGGGACTGCCTTCGCCGTGTCGTAAATGTTAGAAGAAGCTTGGCAGGAAACTGGAAAGACGTGAATTCAGTAAGGATTGTGATCTCAGTCGAGCAAAACTCACACAGCGCCCATGCCAACAGCAAACGCAGCAACACCCCAGGCAAAAGATTTCGTCCTGGGCTCCATGTGGAATCGACTGACACGGGAGTTTGTTGCAATAGCCCGTTCCTCTGTCTCAGGCTCCTTGAATTCGAACTTCGGGGGTACCTCTTCCTCCTCTCTTTCTCTCTTCTTGGATGCTTCGCTAGTATCCATGCCCCCATGCTCCGACTTTGCCGCATCCCGCTTCGATTTCAAATCTTGAATCAGCTTCTGTTGCTCCTCCATATCCTGCTCCCGAAGCTCTTCACCCATACCTTCCTCAACATAATGATTTTCTTCGTCTACAGCCGTCAAGTCCGAGCCACCCGGAGTTAACGACGTGGAAGCGACGACCTCTTGCTTGGCAGATGAACGAGTTGCCTTCGGTGTGCGATTAGGAAGAGAAGTCAGAGGCGCGGAAGCTGTGGACCGCGGTGCCGGACTCTTGGTGCGTGTCGATCGCCTGACCACTGTCTTTGCTGGGCTTGGAGATGCTCTGGATATCGGTTTGCTACTCTGAGAGGGAACAGGCGATGACTCCTTCCGGCGCTTCGCCGGTGGGACCGCGGCAGTGGGTGAGGGTGTCGGCAATGATTTTACCGCAGATGGCGGCTTAGATACCACAACAGTTGTAGACGCCACTGTCTGTGTAGTAGTAGTGACAGTGGTAGTACCATTGGTAGCGGGAGGGGCAGTAGAAGCAGCAGCAGCCGCTGCCTTGCCCGACCTCCTGTAGTTACCATTCGGATCGGGGGCGGCATCGACGACGACGTTGATGAGGGTCCCTAGAGCGTACTCGCGTCCGAGTTCCAGAGCGACTTTTGGGCTGACCCATGTTCCGGCGAGGCGGGTGATGTGAGCATCCTTGGTTGAGCCGTTGTTCCCACTGAGGTCAAAGTTGTCCCTAACCCACTGGATTTCGACTTTCTCGTCTTGTTCACTGGCATTGGGGAACGCGGCACGAAACATCGTGGTGAGGCTGATGGCGCCGGTGTCGAATCTGCGCAAGATGAAAGCATGACCGGTCTCCTGCAAATTGTGTCAGATTGAAGAGCCAAGAAAGAGTGGTTGTGGCATACTGTTGGTGTCTCGATCTTGAGCCGTCCGACCTGGAATAAAGCAATGATATCAGCAGGATATTGTGGGGAAACGAGATGAGATACGAACGAGGATGTCCTTGCCTTGGCAATTAAGGATCTGGTACTTAACAGGCGGAAGATGGGGTGCAGTCACTGTAGGAATATAAGTACCCCTAAACACGAATAAAAGTGCCATAACATACGGTGGTCCTTTATGTTGGGATTTGCGAAATTGGTGGGGAGCTGTGGACGGGCGTGCATGATAGCAGCGGATGAAAAGTCCAAAGTGCCGTGCTGTCCGTGATCAAACCCTCGTGTCAACATATCAAAACACATGTCGCGTCTTTCCCACGCTAAGTCATTAAACAATGTTTTCCTAATCAGTCTTCTAAGTTACATAATAGTTATCTACATCTTCAACTTCAACGAACGGTCAGGCAGCACTGTCTTGTGCGCCCCCAGGAATTGAGGTTTCCCCGCCAGTTGCTCAACCAGATCCGTCACAGTTCCCCACCAATTCTCTTTGCCCCGTCGGTTCTCCATGTCCGCATGCTTCACCATATCTTGCACCTGCACCCACTTGATGTCGCTCGACTGGATCGTGATGACTGCTGCACTGTCTGGCCCGGCCTGACGCGATTTGTGTGATTTTTGAGAAAGGACCTCGTGATGCTCTTCGAGGAACGCCATGCACCTCAGCGATAGACGTGCCGCTCGAGCTCGATCCATAGGAGACGGGACGCCACCCTGCAAGGTGTGCCCAAGCGATGCAGACCGCGCATCAAATAATGTTCCTCCTTCCTCTATCAACATCTTCGTCAGCACGTCCGTCGTGTAAACTTTCGATGCCGCTTCATTCCTATACACAGAATAAATATTCGTGTCAGAAAGTCCAAAAATTAACCATACCTAATCACAAGACGGCCTTCGCTTTTTCCTGGCACGTCTAAACTATATCTTGTCTTCAAGAAACGAACATCTCTCCGTAGCATATCCAAGTTCATGCCGATTTCGGGCGTATATACCAAACTTGCGCCAACCTGCCCCCTATTCAGACGATGTTAAAAAGAGTGACTGGAACATCTACTCACAGCGAGAGCACCCATAGTCGCAATATAACCACACTTTCCACCTTGTGTCTCTACTACAAATACACGGTCTCTGCTCGCACTGGCGCTCTGTTTGATAGCATCGCAAGCATCTACAAGCGCATTCAAGCTCGTGTCGCTCCCAAGACTGTAGTCCGTCATCGGCACATTATTGCTGATTGTTGCAGGTAGGTGCACCATGGGAATATGGAATGCAGGATAATGTTTTCGACCGTCATCCAATTGCAAAAGGGCACTGAACGCTTCAAACCCTCCAATCAAAAATAGGCCATCTAATTTGAACTGCTGGAACTTGGAGGCGACTCCGCCGAGGTCGATGGAAGGCAGAGCTCGGTTGGTGCCCAACTCGGAGCCACCGCGCGCCATCCAAGCGTCAACCCCGAGCCACGTAAGCTCGTCAACGTTATCGTCCAGCAAGCCTCGGAAACCGTTATGCACGGCGAGAGGGGTATGGCCTTGCTTGATGCAGTAGCGAACAGCAGATCGGGTTGCAGCATTCATCCCGCCTGCAGGGGCACCCATACTACGTTCCACAGAACGTTAAACCTTCAAGTAAGGTACACTCTCAAGGAATTTACTCACTGAATAATGCCGATACGCATCCTCTTCATCGACTTGTCAGTGAAAATGTCTCTTATCATGCCAAAATGAGTATTCACCTTCTTTTGCGGTAACTTGTGTTGCTCGTCATTCAAGGAGGAACAAGCGCGGAACCCAAGCAACACTTCCAAGAATTCGGGGCCTCGAAGTTCCAGCGCTTTTGCGAAATTCTTGTCCTTCATTGCTTTCGCGACAGCCCTTGTCTAAAATCTAAAATAAGCGAGAGAAATAAACGAGAGGGGAATCAGATACCGCTGCAACAGCATCCACTAATGGAACGCGAGTGATTTTGTTTTCCTGAATTCCAATCATGAAGGTTGGGGTGTCAGGTTGAGCAGCCATCAATGCATCCACGGCCTCCACGCCTTGTAAGGTTGGCTATCTTCCAAATTAGCCGACTCCTTCAAAGGTAACGCAGAGTAGAGCCCACCAAAATCCTGTCAAACGCGCAGGGACGTCCCCCACGTTGGGTATGGCCCAATGTTGTAACCCTAGTGTCAAGTCCAAGACGCTCAGTGAGGACATCTTTTATATGTTCAGCGCGAATAGGGTTGAGCTCTTTGTCGTGCGCCCCTTCTGCTACAATGACAATGGTTTTGCGCTTGCCAACTTGACGATGCTAATGGGAGGACAACACCGTCAGTTGATGTGTAAAATAGCAACAATAAGCAGCTGACGCGGTGAATTTCAGCGCACATAGCATCTTCCCAAGGCATCATTGAAGGTGGCTTTTCTGGGATAAAGATAAAATCGGCGCCACCGCTGGATGAAGGGCATGTCATGAGAATGACAGATCATGTCGAGTAAATGAGGAGCGCTTACGCGACGCCTGCCAATAACGCGAGCCAACCACAGTCCCGTCCCATAACTTCAACAACGAAGGCACGGGAGTGGCTGTATGCGGTTGAGTTGATGTTATCGATAGCCTCACAGATACGCTGGAGGGCAGTCGGCGCCCCAATCGTCATGTCCGTCATACACATGTCGTTATCGATGGAGCCGACGAGCCCTACGAGCTTCAGATGCGAGTGGGTTTCTAGTTGCGCGTCTGTGATCAATTCTGCAATATTTCTGTTCGTTAACATATCCTCTTCATACGAATCTCATAGCGTACTTTCATCATGAAGCGTTTTAATGATTGTTGGCCATTCCGACCTGAAGATGTCCGCTCCTGTAAGTGAGCCGTCACCACCACAGACGACGAGTGCATCGATGCCTTCTTTGATGAGATTAAACGCCGCTGCTTTGCGACCCTCTGGTGTTCTGAAGGCCGCCGATCGAGCTGTGCCAATAAGAGTGCCACCCTTTCAAAACACGGAGTATCAGAGACGCCATCCTCGGCACCCATGTATGACCCACGCACCTCCGAAAACCAGCCTCTGACATCGTCCCATCCGACTCGGACAATGTACCTTCCTTTGAGCGTCCGCCCGCCAACAAACTCACTCGTCCCATCTCGTAGTAATTCACCGTCACCAAAACGTAAGTTGTGGAGCAAGTTCCTATCGGGCTGCTGCTCGACGTGCTCGACGTGTTTGAGGTGCTTCGCCTCTTCGAAAACCTCCTGCGTGGCTTCGGCGTTGAGGCGATGGCCAGCTTTTTCACTTTCTCCGTTTCCCCGTACCAATCCTTCGTAGCCTTCGCGGACGATCCACATTTCGCATCCTCTGGCATGATCGGAGTATGAGATTAGATAGACAAAGGCTGGCAGAGGTCAAAGTTGGACCTTACTTGAGAATACCGCACTTCACGATAGAACGCACGGCAGCATTCATGCCTGCGCTATCGCCTCCCGAGGTGAGGATCGCAATCTTCATTGTGCTGGCACGTCTTCCAAGTGGTGTGATTCTAAGAGTCGAAAGACAAACGATAGGGAAGCTAAATACGATATCCTCGGGCCTTGAAAATAGCGAAAGAGATAGACAAACAATGGGCGCGTCTGGATGAGATGAGATGTTCGTCACACGTGCGAGACTTTATCGCCGCCCACAGTGGACTCAGGGAGAGCTGTTATCACCGTACCACTTTATCCCGAATTGACATATCCGACTCCGGATCGGACTAACGGCAGTCATCAGTGCAGCGCTTCACCGCATTCCAGAGTGGAGTTTTGCTGAAAGGTGAACACTGTAAGAGGATGACATCGACGGCCGTTGGCGTAGAGAAATTAGACTCGGCGTTGAATTGGCACAAGGTGACACTGGGCTCTTGCTGGGCTCGAAAGTGCACTCGCACTCCAGGAGGTGGCGTTAGTGAAAAAGAAAGACGAATTTATCTACGATGACTACGAATGCACCACAGAGCATGATTCTCACTCACCGTGAGAGTGATTACAAGGCGTCCACTCAGCTGACACCTCCGTCCCAAAGGTAGTTCCAACGTCTCGCGCGATGAGAAATCACTGCTTTCCATGCGGAGCGAAGTCAAATCTCGAGGCACGCTGACGTCGATCGCGACTTCGATGATGGCTACGATGTTCGAGTCGCCGACATTTTTTTTTTCGTATGACACTATGTACGTAGGAGTTGAACGTTGAATATTGAATATTGAATACATATCTGCCTATGGCTGTTAGAGTCATTGACGCTGGACCGGATGTTCGGCGCCGATGATATTGATCGGGTCCCAGCGATCCGTTTTGTCTTCTTTTTCTCTTCATTCACTCTCTTTTCTTCCCCATTTGCTTCTCACTTCGTCTGCAGAGATTTGGGCATTTTATCAGATATCTTTAGGTGCGTGTGTCTACCCGGTGCCATTGTGGGGTAGCATTCCTCACCTCGCGTTCCGTTTTCCGTTCAAACAGATAATTATAAAGACAAGTGGCGCCTAGGCTTTGCTGAGAGACCGTTTGTGTGCTGCCACCTCGTGTCTGTCATCCAACACGGTTTTATAGGAACGTTCCCATTTTGTACAGGGCTGCGTTTCCTTTAATACCCAGGATCCGACAGGTCCACCTCTTTTTCCCTTTTCGCAGCCATTTCATTTGACTGTCATCATCGCCAACTCTCGAAGCTACCGTACAATGAGAACCCGCTCTCAGCATAAATCACCCTCTTCCCCGTATTCACATTCTCCACGCAAAACATTCGACCTCAACCTCAATGAACTTGCCCGTCGCTTCGGCCCTGCTGAACCTGAGAAGTACCCCACATTACCCCAATCTACCCCAACCCAGACATCCTACATCTCGCTTCTCCCACCGGAGATACTGACCGAGATCTTCACATATTGTATACCCACAGAGCGATTTCCTATTCCAAGTCGGGTGGATGCACCTCTCCTACTCACCCAAGTATCGTCCCACTGGCGGACCCTCGCAATCTCGACGCCTGACCTATGGACTGCACTTCACATTAATTACAAAGACCCCACAGACGATATCGCAGCTGCCGAAATCTGGCTATCACGCTCCCGTAACAAACCTCTGTCTTTGTCTCTCGCAATAGATTTTGGAGAGCAATCTCAGCAAGGAATCCTCGATGCATTGTGCAGACATGCCAAGCGGTGGAAGCACATCCGCTTCGACTTCCGGCACCTCCTTTGTCCACCAATGTACTCACTTGACCTGGCTCAGGACAGTGTTCCAGAGCTGGCTACATTCGAGTTTCATTGTAGGGATATCAGCACTGCAAACCTTTCCCCAATCACTCGCCTCCTTTCGTCTGCTCCCAAGCTCCGTGAAGTGTCTTGGGTGGACGACCTTGCCGATACCGAGACGCTCTTGCAGCTGCCATTGAACCGCCTTTCTCGGTTATCTCTTGCCATGGAACATGGCACCCTCGATTACCTCCAGGTCCTGCATGAGTGTCACAACCTCGAACATATCCGGATCCTCAAACCTGCAATGCAACTACCGCAAACCCGACCGCCTCTTTCCCTCTCCAAGTTAACGTCTCTAAACATATCATCCGACCTGACAGGTATCTTCGACCATCTTATTTTGCCTGCTTTGCGCGAAGTGCGTATTTATTCAGACAGCGACAAAACCCAGTCGCATCTGCCCCCACCACTGCCTCATGTCCACCTCCTCTTCCTTGTCCTCACCCCCCACGGAAGTATGGAATCCCTCGGCATTTCTTTCCCTCCTGGAAAGATCGGCATGCACAATCACCAGCTTGTCGGTCACACCCCCGATGACAGAGGACACGCTACTGATGTGCCTACGCCAGATGAGTGCCTCTCTCGTCAGGCTGTCAGTGAAAGGCGTCTTGGTCGGAGATGTGCTACTGGGCGCTTTGACTCGCCGGTCAAGCCGCAAGCACGCAGGTTCAAATGGAACCGATGAATACGAAGCCGAGGACGAGTTTCTCTGTCCTAAACTTCAGGAGATCAATTTTGATACTCGAGTATCTAGCACTCAAGGCATCCTGTCTGATATGGTCGAGTCTAGACTGCCGTCGAGAACTGGTGACTTTGGCCTGTTCCATGACGCGAGCTGTGCGCCTTTTAAAAGGATCAGGGTCATGGACGGACATAAAGACCTGGAGGGGCTCAAAGAATTGAGCCGACTTTCATACCATCACGCGGCCAGACGGACAGATGCATTCACCGTCGATGTCATCCCGAGAAAACCAGCCAAAGCACGACCAAGGACATTTTTCTTCAGGAGGAAGTTGTGTGCTAGTCGATAATTGTTCTGACAAGAGTATGGCCCTCTCATTGACTGGGAGGCCAAGGTTCTGTCTGTTTGAGATGCTCCTTCAACATACTTCGCTTCTTAATATACCTGTAGCCTCTGCTCAGAAATCGCGTATAGATTTCGGCAACTACAGTGTACGTCGAACTTTCTCCTGCGGCTACTGACATCGCTTCCTGTATTACTAGTACTCGCCCTCATCGTCTCCTCGACTCTTGTAATTTATGAAGGATATAGAAATCATTCACAATTTCACTCTTGGTCATGACTAGTTAAGATCACGTGGTGCTTAATGAGATTGACTGTGAACGCGACGAACTTGTCTTTGAACCACCTTAGACTGACAGACATTTCGACAGTGAGAAAACACTATAAACGCATAAACCGACGAGAAATACGCGTTCTTCATTGTCATGGTGCACCTTAGGCTAAACGAGAAAGAGACAAACCCAAATGCCCACATCAACTTCATAACCGCGTTGAAATCGACCAAAGAGGACGAAGACGAAGCGCTCAAGCTACTACGAGCCCTTGCGGCGCAAGTCAGACCCGTTATGAAGGCACACGGCTTTGCAGTTAACAGTTTCGAAGAGGTGCGCTTCTGGTCAGATTATCAACCAATTGGTGGGGCCTCAATCATGATTCAACTTGTGGCAGTACGAGTACAACCGCGTTTTCGCTGGAAGAAACTGGAATAACGGAGAGACTGTAGGTCCGTGTATTTGCTTTTGGGGGGGTGGTCCATGGCTTACGCTCGCTTATAGAGTTGGTGTTAAGACGTGTAGATGGCTCGTTCTGCCCCAATTCCTGGCTGATGAGCACACTGTGCCACGAAGTCCGTCAAGTCTCATGCCTCATTGATAGTCCAGACTAAATCTTTACAACTAGCTGGCACATATTAAGGTGAATTTACAGCAAACAAACGCCTTTTTAATGCTAAAATGGTGCTTCAGCACATGAATCACGGACCTGCTTTCCAGGCCCTCTGGTCGCGCCTCAGAGCAGAGGTTCGCCAGTTACAGGACCGGGGCTATTATGGAGACGGTAAAAGAGACCCTATTCGTCTATAATTGAGTTCTTAATTGTTTTCAAGGTTATTGGTCGTCTGGACAAAGGCTTCGAGACTCTGCTCGAGTTGGAGAAGAAGGATTGGAAGCAGGCGAATTCCCAGAATATATGGTACGCCTCGTTAGCCCGAGAATTGGCTTTTATAAACAGTACCACGCAGTGTGGAGGAGCCCAATCCCGAGCTCGACCAACTGCCCGTCGTCGACGTCAGACGGCACGGGGAAAACAACGCGAGGTAGTCCCATCTTTGCACACTGGAGCCCAGACTGCGAAGAAGAGGAAGTCTGGGGCTCGAGTCACTTCAAAATATGCGTTTACTGGAGAAGGTATGGCCTTGGCCGATGATGGTAATGGAACAGGATTTGGCAAGCGAGCAGTCAGGTAAGATTGCGCACCAGGCATCAATCATCTTTCTCAAGGTCTGCTCCTTAGCAAACGAGCCCGAGAGGAAAGAGCACTTGCGGCCGAACGTCGACTTTTGGGACTGTCGCGTGATGCACAAGGTTTGAGAATTCTCAAGGTCTACATGACATGTATTAATTCTTCTTAGGTGCACCGGCGCGTGCTAGTACTTCCAAGCTTCCAAGCGATAGTGAAGGTTCTGACGACGAAGTTGAATTTGTCTCAGAGACAGATGCTGAAAGGCGCCAAGCTCTTCTAGACGCAGAACAAGGCGACTTTTCTGACCAGAAATTAGAATCCAGTATCTCGTGGACACAGTACCAGAACGACTTCAATTTCGACGGCAGAAATCAGCCTGGTCTGACAGACGTCATAGATATTTCTGATGATGATGATGCAGGAGCGTGTGATGTACCGGTCGCTTCTGGTTCTACTTTCACGACTGGATTGTCGAGTTCGGCAGCTTCAAACAAAGATAAGAGAAAGGCAGCCCTGTCATCGGTAAAAGGTGGAGACTCCAAGGCATCAAACAATCTCGGCTTGGGTAAGATGGTCCAAACCGAGATCGATCTTCGGAAAAAAGAATCACTGGGAATGGCACCTTTGAAAGGTGGAGGACGAACATTGGGTTCCAGGCCCATCGCTGAACGCAAATTAAACTTGAAGTCAATGAAGCCCACTTCATCAGCCAAATTAAATGCAGATGTCTGGAGCTGCATCGTCTGTACTTTGTATGCTCCTTTTTGCTGATATTCTCCAACACCCAATAACCCGTCTACAGAGAAAATCAGTCTGACCATACCTTTTGCGCTGCTTGTGATACACCTCGCGGTCAGCGGGTTTGGAGACAGCCGTGATGAGGCTCATTTGGATATGGTGCATTGACACAGAAGTTGATTATATCTCAGTTCCTCATGGGTCCTAGGCGATTACTGTTTGTCGTTTAATCGCCCTCCCGTCCTATAGGTACGTATACCAAGAAGAATCATTGAATATTTTGTTTAGCAGTTTCTCGCATTTGTAAATTTAGCCAGGTTGGCATCACTAATATTCCCTTGTCGCTGAAAAGTTCCACATCAATTCTCATCCTGTGACTCAGTGTGAACAGGTGGAAACAAATCATATGGCAGCGACTGCTACGGGGAAGAGCCCCCGACTGTGAAAGACAGTCTATGCATGGCTCGGGCTACCAGTTGGAAGGCAACTGTTGGTGGATAGGTGAGGCAGGCAATTTAGTTCCAGACAGTAAGAGCGTCTGAGGTTCAGCTGCAGCCTTGTCACTTCACGGTCATGTTTCATGCTGAAAAGGGGTATATGCAGTTATATAGTGATAAATTGATAAAAATAAGACAACACTGGGTAGTAAGTATGAGAATGGTATGCTGCAACAGAATGTAAGCTGTCGATGAATGGGGTGGAGATTATCCAGCTCAGGAGTTGAGAAAAAATCTCAACACGCCAACAAGTCGAGAGACACTCTGTGAAGGAAGAGAAAATCTCCAGAGATCTGAATTAGAAGCACAAAAAAGTCGAATTCCACCTATCATCATCTTTGTCACGACTCAGGAAACCCGGAGAGAAAAAAAATCGTAAACCAAGCAACCATTAAATGCTTGTGCGATGCGACATCAACCGAACACATGAGTCGACATTCGTTGGAGAACGGGTATCATTAAAGCATTGCGAACACTGTGACCAATCCGGCCAATGCCAAGAGAGGGGTGCTGGCTTGGCTAGCAGTGATGGCACCGCTGGAGAAGGGGTTCGTGCCTGCATTAGCGGCACCAACTGGGGCAGCGAGACCCGACGATGAGGTGTCGTCACCGCTATCAGAACTGGAATATCAAATCAGTGAGGATCTTCGCAGAATGGCAGTAAACTTACGGAGTGGTGCCAGCAGGTGTGCTGGGGGTTGTTGACCCACCGGTTCCAGCGGATCCAGGGGTGGAGGAGGCAGGTGTAGTTCCGGCAGTCGAGAGACAAGAGGTGTCACTACTGGCACCAACGGTAATCTGTCACGTAGGGAAATGTGAGGAAGGTCCGCGAAGTTGCAACAATTTTTACTAACCGTCTTACTCCATGCCTCATTGTCCTCAGCATCAACCAGCGAAAGCTGGACTTGTGTTCCAGCTTTGACGGTGGTCTTCCAGTTTATGGAGGTGGTGTCAAAATCACCGACTTCCACGCTGCAAAAAATTTAGAAAAGGCGGTTTACCACGAAACGTTGTGGGCACTAACAGAGCATCACCACAAGGGTCAGAGGCCTTGACGACGATAAGGTTGTAAGGTCCTTTTGTGGGTTCCCAGGAGATTTTCGAGCTTCCACACTGTAGATATAGATGAGAAGGGCTTCAAGCACACAAAAAGAGTAATGAAGGACCTGAACGAGGTTTGGGGAGTTGATTGCGAAATCCGCAAGAACGCCTTTGATGGCGGGGGCAACAAAGAGAGCGACAGTAAGGAGTGTGGAGAACATTCTGCTAGTTTGTAACGGGGGCGTTAAAAAGAGGGGCGGGGGGAGGGGAAATACGCGGAGAAGAGGGCGTTGGAGGACGTTGAGGATGAAGGATGGGAGAAAAGAAGGTTTTTGCAACTTTGCTACAAGGCACAGTGGCTACAAATAAAACATAACAACCTCCTAAATCAGCGTTTGACGGCAACAACGCATCAAAACACGGCAGGCTTGGCAGTTCATTATTCGAATATCCTACAGGAAATCCTACAACGAATAGAAACTACTATTCTGCCTACAACAATAGCCAACTTCTATAGTTTTGTGGCCATTTTCCCTTTGAACGTTGCCAGCATTGTTCTCTTCGTAATTCTGCATAAATTGCAAGGCGTTGTCATGGTCACCAATCATGATGAGTGCGCTGAAACTCACCCAGAATGCGCAATGGGCGATGGTGTCTTTCTGGGGCCTTGAACCTCAACCCGCTCGTTGACCGGAACATAGTCGCGTTTGCTTGCCCCAACATATATCTGATTGTGAATGAAACATCGGTTAGTTTGACGGGAACCGTCGAAGAAACAGATGGAGTGCTACCTGCCGGGGTCGCCAAATCTTGACACCACCCTCTTGTAACATCATCTGTCGGGTTACATATTTAGCTTTAACCACCTCAAGTATGCAATCACCCACTTGTCTCCAGTGGGCGAGCCACCCAACGACTCGCGGAACAGCAAAGAGCACAGGGAAGAAATCAAGCGGGAAACCTAAATAAAACTTATGTCAGAATCATCATATTTATCGTCAATGGTGAACATCTCCTCACCCATAGCGCGGTAAATCAAGCCACTAGGAGATTAATAAGTCTTAGAGTTCTTAGATTCACGAGATACATTACCTCCTATGAGGTAATCAGATCGTCAAGACGTTCATACAAAGAAGGATTTGATTGGTGACGTACCAGAAGTCCACATTAGGTGCTAGCTTCCGTTTGATAAAGTACTCGTCTTTCATTGCGGCTTCATGCAACGCCATGGCGGTCTCCAGCAGTTCATCCTTGCCAGTGCTAAATTCCGTTTCAGTAAGGCCACCTAATCTCTGGTCGTGTATAGTGAGGGACTTACATTTTGAAAACCTCGTCAGCAGTCTTGCGAACTATGAAAGAACGTGGATCCGACTACACCAAAGGATTAATATCATACAGCGCACAAGATCCACTGAAAACACTTACTGTCTTGTATACACGATGACCGAAGCCTGAAAGGACCTTTTCGCGTTTCTTTACTGCTTCGATGAAGGCAGGGACGTTCTCTGGTCTGATCAACTGGTGAGTTTAAGCATGAAGAGAAATTCATAAATAGTGCATACTTTCCAATAGATATGAGCATGCGAATCACTGCTTCGTTTGCGCCACCTTTGCAAAAAGTCAATTCAGATACCACCGAACTTCGGGATGTAACAAACCATGGAGTGGACCACTGGAAATTGTTGTTAATGTCGGTGACAATCCTATTGAATGAAGTTATCACTCACTACAGGGAAGCACAACCAGCGCTGCGAGAAAGCGCCAGAAATAAGAAAAGGAAAAGAAAAGAAGAATTAGAGGACACTTACGCAATGGCAGAATAAGGGTCAACCAAGGAACTCCCAGTCTGCAGAACCGTCGTCGCCGAGGCATTTAGTTCATGATCAGCATGGAGGAGGAACAACACATCCAGAGCCTTCTCGAGAACTGGGTTAGGAGTATAGTTTTCTTCGCCGAGGTGGTCCATCTGATATAAAAATCTATCGGTGTTGTTTCAAATAAATTTGAAAGGAATAAAACCTAACTGACTTACGATCCAGTGTAACTTAGACCCGTAGGAGGCGTAACGAAATCCCGTCCTTGCCGTACCCTGTACGCCATTCTATAACAACGGAATTTAACTTGTGCCAAGGAGGGTGGCGAGAAAAACCTACGCAGCGAGTGTAGTTGCCTTTCCAATTAACCTATAGATTTGCTTGTCCATGATGGCAAGGGAAGCAGCATCACCTTTCGTATACAAGGTCTGACCTGGGGTGTTCAACTTATCAGTTTCAAAAGGAAGAAAAGAGACCATTGCATATACCTTGCAACGATGGGTTGGCCTCGCCATAATATGATCCTAAATAAGCGAAGGCGCTCGTTAGAATCGCCATTGGATGAGCATCATATCTTGATGGATGTCAGTCAAGTGTATTTCTAGTACTGTAACAATAAGTAATATACCTGAAGGACCGACAAAATTGCTCAGCATCGGCGTGAGTAACACTATGATGCGCCACTTCTGCCTCAAAAACTTTAAGTTGAGGTTTTGTTGGAAGAGAGCCGTAAATCAGGAGGTATGCCGTCTCCAGATGTGAAGAGTGGAGGGCAAGTTGTTCGATAGGATATCCTCTGGAACGTTGATGTAAGAAAATACATATTGGAAGCCAATATAGTGTCAAACCTATAACGAAGAACTTTTGAAATTTAAATATCCTTCAGAGCCTCTGCTAGTCTCGTTACATGTGCTCACCTCCTGCCTCTCCGTCAATGTAAGTGATTTCGCTTCGAATTACGGCTGTATTCAAGAAACCCTTGTCCGCAACACGCAACCCTTTGGTTGTTTCGTTCTCCTCTCTTTCGCCAGGAACAAACGTGGACTTCATGTCCTTGAAAGCAGTGGCAGATATACTGTTATCCACAATTCTAGAGCCGAGCAAGTGCCTCATTAATTACTGTCACAAACAGGTCGTTTGAACGCTTACGGAACATCGTAAACCTTGCCTGTCCTATTATCTCGGACAGTAAGGCTTTGAGTAGGTCCTGCAGACTCTGTGGGGCGTCCCATGGCGATATGAGGTGAAGGTTAACGGAGCGAAGTAAGTAATATTCGTGGCAGAGCCGACCATTTTTGTATGTACGTCACTGCAGGGATAACTTCCGAATTCGAATTGGTTGCCGGTACAGGTCACGTTATGAATTGCTCAAAATAATCACATGAATCGGGTGGTCTTGAAAGCTTGAACTTTGGAAGACATCATCTTTCTCATCAAAAGACGGAGGGTTGTCAGTACATGACCAAAAGCTACAACAAAATAATAACCCGATGAATTGTCTAAATAAATTTCGCGTAACTTTAGACCCACAAAGGTCATGCTTTTTACATCACAAACAGTGCAATGGGTTTTCATTCCCAAGAGTTTCTCTCCTAGGGTATTTCCAATTGCCGAACTCCAAGGGCATGTAACTCGGATTGGAGTAATTTTGGTACGGGTGTTTGCATCTGCCCCAAAAAATCACGGCGTTGGAGTGTCGGAGCATGACTGGACCCGACCGAAATAAAGACAGCTAGCTGCTCGCGATCGAATACGGGACTTGCGATACCCGAATATGCTGGCTGGCTCTATGAGCTATAGAATGCTCCAAGTTGAATTGCGCCTCGACGATGACGACGTGCAAGAGGTGCTAGATGAGAATTGAGATAAAAATTTCCACCAAGAATTGTAGCGCAGAGGACGGAACAAAATGAATGTCAAATGGAAAATAAGGTTCCTTCGAATTGCGTAGTAAAAGAAGGACGAGCAGATCACCGCTGAAGGTAAAATCAACAACGCTCGCAAGACAGCCAGGGGATGCATTCGAATTTCAAGCGAGGTCCAGGCTCATTTTTGGATACATTCCCCAATTGAGAATACCCTCTGGAGTTTGAGTCAGGTCGGGCGAGGAGAGATACCCACTAATGGAAAGACGATATCGATAGATGGATGTTCCGAACTTGAAGTGTATTCAAGCGACGATAACCTATATTTAACTTTGACTGATAGAGATCGGCAGGCGAAGTTGACTGTGAATGAGGCCAGCTCAGGTCAAGGAGGGAAGGACCCGCAGTTAAAGCGAAAGAACTGGTCTTTTGACAGGTTTTGCAACACGTTGCAGAGAGTCGACAGACTTGGTAGGATCTGAAATTTGAAAATCGCCTAGATGTCGCCTAGCTTGCTGCGTTTAATAAGGTTGAAGAACATGGGTCGGGATCGTCTGATTCTGTCCATGCTACAGGGGCTTTTCAGGGCGCTTGGATATTACCGTGATTCCACGACGCGCCTATGAAGTGCACGGAAGAAATACATATAGCAGAGTGCTTCGCATTGTGCTGCAATTTATACTCGCCTAACTCATCATGGTCGCACGATCTGGATGCGAAGGCTCCATGTGCCTCCAAGTGTTGAAATTTGCGATCTAAGCAGCCAAATTGGTGTGCAACCAGTCCGAAAGAGCCTAATTTGTTGGACCAACAATCCTCGACAGATATTTTTGGACAAACGTGCGTTGAGTGGTATAGAATTGTTGGAGTGCTTAAAAAAGTCGGACACAGAGTGGAAGCGGCGATGGCATGAGACCCTTGGCACCGTGCAAATATTTCCCAAGAGTTGCCCCTTTCGGGCATCTGACCTGATGGGGACTTTGAGCAAAACCCATCCCCCGACCATGCTTCCATACGACACTATAAATATGAACCATGGGACCGATAAGAGGGGCCCCCAGTCCTCCCAGCTCTTTGCAGTGACGATCCTCGAAGATGACCACGCTCAAAGAGAAAATTAGGAGTGTTTCCCTCATCTTTGCGTGAGTGATCATGAGCAAATATCCTGCGAGTTTCTTTTTGACCTGATCAAAACTTATTAGCTGTGGAACGGCCTTGTTCTCTGATGGTATGAGCCGTTTCAGTCGAAAATCCCTCACCTCAATATGTTCATTTGATTGTCATCTGCAGGATATGCTAATGGTGTGATTGGCAATGGTATGTCCGCGAATACACAGTTCATCAGGAAGCGCTTCACTAATGACAATGATTTCTAGTGAATACTCGTCAGTGTCCAAAAGTTTCTTCTACATGCATACAACGCGATACTAACCCAGCCATTTAAGTGCTCACCCGAGTTTACGGAGCGGACGCACTTGCACACCATAACTACAGCAGGACACTGAGCAGTCTTGGGTTTGCGGGAACCGTAGTCGGCATGCTGACTTTTGGTAAGTCGTGGTATCCTGTGTTTTGAAATGCGATCCTGAAATATACAAAGGCTACCTATCCGATAAAATTGGTAGAAAGTTTGGCATGGTACGCTTCTTCATTTGCGTATTAACGGCGTCAAATTCAGGACTGGTGTTTAGATGACTGCAACCGGGATAGTCGCACTGTTTTCTCTATTGTCTGCCGCGTCTGCTGGTGCGCATGGCAGCGTAGGCGGCTTACTGAGCATGCTCAGTGCTATGCGGTATGTGGCCCCTAAGTCTTCCTGTTGACAAATTTACACTTTTATGATTTAGATTCCTCCTTGGTATTGGCGTTGGGGCAGAATACCCTTGTGGATCTGTCTCGGCATCCGAACAATCAGAAGAACCTGGAATCAACAAGAAAGCTCAGCATCGGTGGTTTGCATTGGCCACCAGTAAGATGACGTTTTAACTTCTTTGTTCAACCTCTAAATTGATCCCCAGACGCCATGATTGATTTCGGCTTCGTCATTTCCTCCTTCGTACCTCTTGTCCTATTCTGGATGTAAGTCGTCACACATACCTTTCTGAACAACTGTTCATCAAAGGTCTTAAGATTTGGCAATAACCATCTTCGGGCTGTTTGGCGTCTCTCACTTGGTCTGGGTGTTATTCCCGCCCTTGCCGTGTTTATCTGGCGTTTGAACATGGACGAACCTGTCCGTTATAAAAAGGATTCGATGAAACATGCGCGTATCCCATACGGCCTGGTACTCCGTCGCTATGGTGGAAGACTAGCAGCTATTTCGTTCACCTGGTAAGTCCAAAGTCATTGTGGCAGAGGTCGTTACATTTATAGTGATACACTATTTCCTTAGGTTCCTTTATGATTTCATTGTGTGCGTCATTTCTTTTCTGGTCACTTCAGGATTTTTGAAATTGATTTCCTTGTGTTCCCTCCACAGGTACCCCGTGAGTGGTTTTGAAAATTCAGGTTATTATATCGTTTAACAATAGCCACAAGTTCGGTCTCTACTCGTCAATTATCGTTGATCGGTGAGTTAAATTATCGTTTAGATATTGGCGTAACTGAAGCCCTAAAACCACGCCAGCGTTACTGGTGGATCGTCAGCCCTCACAGTTGTTTTTGGGTGGAATGTCATCATCAAGTGAGTGCATCGTGAAGTGCATTACTGCCAATTGAATAACACAAAACCTAGTTTGTTCTACATGCCTGGAACTCTCGGAGGCGCTTTCATCGTTGACTATTTGGGTCCAAAGTATACTATGGTAAAACCCAATAAACTTCGGTTGGCCATGTTTGTTTACTGACGCTTTTACAATAGATTACGGGACTGCTCCTCCAAGCTGTCGTAGGATTTATCATGAGCGGTGCATATTCAAAGTTCGTTTCCAGTACCTTACCCTGCCATAGCTCTTGACAGGCGATTTCCAGGCTTACAGAGCATGTTGGCGCCTTCGCTGTGAGTCCTTCGCCGTCCCGATTGACTCGTCCTGACCTCAATGCGTTCAAATTGTTAGGTGGTGTACGGTATTTTCCTCAGCTTTGGAGAGCTAGGTATGTAAAAGCACGGTGTACTTCGATTTTTCACTGAAATCTATGTCCAGGTCCTGGTAACTGCCTTGGTTTGTTGGCAAGCAAAACGAGCCCAACAGCTGTTCGCGGTCAGTTCTATGGGACAGCCGCTGCTATTGGAAAGGTTGGAGCCTTTGTCGGCACATGGGGTAAGTCTTTCGTTGTCCGCTATGTCTCGTACCATGCTTAATCAACTACTTCTTGGAAGCTTTCCCGCCAATCATTGATGGTGAGCACAACTCCCTGTTCAACGTATTGTTCTTTTGAATAGATGACCTTGCTTAGCTTTCGGCGGTTCCAGTTCTGATCGAGGAAACACCGGCCCTTTCTGGATTGGCAGTGGTACGTGGCTTGTTCTGGCTGATGTTCTTCACATCTCACATCCTCGCAGGATTGGCCATCCTGAGTGCCATTGTCACTTTCCTCTTTATCCGACCACTCACTACTGATGGCATGGAGGTTGAAGATCGCGAGGTGAGGACTCATTTCGAATCAGAATTAAATCTTGGATTAACAAATGTGCAGTTCCGAGATTTCTTGGAAGCCAATGGATATGATACCACTGCGATGGGCCTGCCCGGAACTAACACCGAAATTTCATCCATCGAAAACGAAAAGGACGAAAAGCTGGACGCCTAACTTCATGGTTTGGAAGGGGATTCTCAAGATTTGAGTATCTCAGATGAAATGTGTGATGACATGACCTCATGATGATGATGTTGATGAGCTATAATTCTGGTTTCTTCTGCATATGCGGGAAGAGGCTCATTATATACCTCTAATATCCATATATTTCTTTGCTTTTCTGAATCACCTGGCTTATATAGTCGTGAGTTTAAATTCAAGGTTTCTCCAGTGGACAAATGTCACATCTCAATCAGGATGTAGATATCGAATCCCTAATGTTCCATTGCTGTGCCACTTCCTGCACCCTTCGTCTTTGCTAATTCATTCCTAAGTTTTTGAAAATAGAAGATTTGCTGTTGTCCGAGCTGCAGAAACAGGAGGACACTCACCTTAGCTGAACACTAAATTCATCCTCGATATCATCGTCATCCCAGTTGTCTTCCCATAGCTTATCCCCGCCAGATTTCGCTGCACCAGGAGCTGCGCCCCCGAGATGTGCAAGATCAGTCTTCGAGTCGTCCCAATCTATGAAGTGACGCCAATCTTAGAGGGAAGGTGTATGTAAATGCTGGATCAACCAACCGGCCACAGGGAACTCTTCAAATTCGTCGTCTTCCTCCAGAACCCCAAGGTGTGGTTGCGCCTCTGCTTTTGGTTGTTCTGTTGCTTTGGATGCTTTGGAAGATTCTGGCGCTTTGGAATTCGACGCTGATGTCGACATTATAAAATATGAAGATAGTTGTTGGTGGTTGGTGTAAAAGATTGAGGATATGACGCGTCTCTCTGATGGTCGCGACTCGTGGGAGAGTAGACTTTCAGTCATTCACTCAGAACTTGCTCAGAACACTTTTGGTTTTCTAAAATTTGAGTTTCTGAAGGCTTCAATGTTCCAGAATTTGGGTCAAGAAATCAGTATGAAAGACAAAAGTGATTGTAAAGCGCAAGGAACCCATGAAAATGAAGAGTAAAAGGCAAATAACTAAAGGACGATAATGTTGTTAGTGTGTACCTGTGGCCATTATTGGGGATCGAACAGGTATCTAAGGCTGCTTGAAGAATAAAACGATGGAGAGCCACTGAAGGAGCTGGGAACCATAAGGGTAAAAGTATAAAGTGAAGGCTGTGAGGGGGATAAAATATATCAACTACTCTTCTGTCTCTTCTCTTCCATATTTTTCATTCAGGTTTCCTTTATTTTCGAAGAGGTGCTGAGAGCCCCCCATTAGAGCAGCTACTTGTCGTCTTCGCCGGGTATTTCGAGAATTTCGTCTGGTATATCAGCAACGGTATCTTCCTGTGGTTTCGCAATTGAGACGGATTCCAAGAGATTGACGATATCTTCAAGATCGTCCCTCGCTTCTAGGCTAACGCTTGACGTAGGTTGGGTGACATCAGCATCGGCAGCAGGAGACTCGACACTGTCAGCAACGTGCTCCACTTCTGGAACTGGAGAAGGAGAAACTGGGGTGGGATCATTCTCTCCGGACCCAAGGCTGGTGCCTTCCTCATTCACCTTATCTTCGACCTGTTCATCACAATCTTCTTCAGGATGGTCTATCGATGCAGACGCCTCTTCAATAGACTCAACTGGTTCTTCAACTGGTTCTTCAATTGAAGGTGAATTCAGTTCATGGTCATGGCCATTTTGCGGGTTTGCATTAAAATCGTCGGTGACCCGCACTTCACCGTCAGAGGCCGCAGCAGCAAGGCCAACCGTGGCAATGGAAGCGGCCACGGCGGCCCCAGTTGCCGCTGGAGGCGCCTTGACTCTTGATGGAGAAACTACATTGGATTTAGTTGTTGAAGGGGTACGTGAAGTTGAAGTTGTTGCTGGACGTGCAGGTGTGGGAGGTGAAGAGGCAATTCTGGCTTTCGAGGCAGCAGTTGGCTTGCTAAGGCGATCCATAGAGGAGCTACTTAGAGTCGCCTTCTTAGTCGGTGTTGGGACAGGAGGCGGAGCATTCCGAGATCTAGCCAAGGAGGCTGCAGTGGGGGCGAACAGCCCTGTAGATGGGGTCTTTGGGCGGGTAGAGGTAGGAGTTTTGACTCTAGCTGCCTCTGCACGAACAGGGGCCTTTGCACTCGAAGGTGTGGCTGGGGCTTTTGCAATGGGTTTCCTGGTCGTCGCGGTCGAAGTAGTTGACTGCCCAGTGTGTTGGGGCTTCAGAGGCTGAGAAGAGGAAGCCGTCAAAGACTGCTTCGACGAAGATGATTTAAGAGGTGTCTTGGCTTGAACCTTTGAAGAAGCTAGAGAAGACGCCTTGGCTGCCGCTGAAGGAGGCGTCTTCGTAAGAGTGACTTTGGCGCCAGCAGTACGAGGAGTGGCTGGGGTGGCAAACTTCTGCGAGGACGCGGGTGTTGGAGTCGCTAGACTTGCCTGGGTTGGAGTCTCTGCTGGAATTGTCGGGGTTGGCTCCGGTTCCACGTCAACTTTAGCAGATGGAAGGTCTTTTCTCCAGTTTTCTAGGAACGAATCAGGCTCACCCTTCGCCTGCCTCTGAGAAGCGTTCAATGCCTTTGCGGTGAGAGGAACTTCTGTTTGATCTGGAGGAGGTCCAGATAGATCCTTCTTCCATTTGTTCGTTACACCAGACTCGGAATCTGCAGATGACGATTGAGTCACCAAAGCAGGTGGGATATGCCGAGATGAGAGCGATGGTAGGACAATGGGTGGCTTTTCAGTTTCGGCAACGGATTTTGGTGGCCATTCACGCTTTTCTTTGACTTCTTCCTTGGTAGAATCTCCGGTTATATGGGAGACGATGCTTGAACTACGCGACGGCGAGCTCGCGGAGACAGACAGGCGCTTGTTCTGCGTTTCGAATCTACCTATGAGATTTGCTACACTTTGTCGCGGACGCTCATCTGGCAGTGGCCTGTTTCGTGTGGAGCATATGGATGAACAACTCGGGTGACATGACAGATGGGTGGTCGGACTTACATCTCCACCCCTGAGGCCCTGGAAGGAGGGACGCGTGGATTGCTCTGGGACTCAAAAGGTGACGAATAGGAGATGACTTCCACCGGGGGAAGTAAAGAGGGAGGAGGAGATGAGGAGTGATTGGAAAGAAAGGTTGACGAGTCAGAAGTTGGTTGTAGATGAGGGCGTTGTATGGGCTAAATTAGGTAACACTGTTGTGATGGGGCTAGGTCGTTCGTTGCCAAGCTTGATGGTGAATTCAAAGTACTTGTATCCATTTACTAACACAGGTCTACAGATGCAGAAATATTTATGGCAACCATCTCTCGACAATCCTTGCCAATTCTCTTGCACTCCGTCCATGCCAAAAATGGGAAGCGTTCTCTACTTCCTGAATTTCTACATTGTCGCCCTGGAGGCCTGAAATCCAAGATCTATAGTTTGACAGTGATGTAAATTCATCATGACCTCCAAAGACAATCAGCACATTCGAATCTGGATGTTGAATAAGCTCAGTCAGAGTTTTGTTGTATGAAGTCGAATTGAACAGAGTAAGAAATGCCCTTGGACCAAGCGGGTACGAAAGTAAAATATGTGAAGTTTTAACAGAGGGAAGAACTGGGCATAGAGACGCAATGAGTGACCCATGGGAGTAGCCCTGATATACTTTGGTAAATTACAATTGTTCAAGACGAGGGATATGCTCACCAGAATTACAACAGACTTTACATCAGGAATCTTATCCATCATGGCCCAAGTTATGACAGATTTAAGATCTTCAGCTTCACTAAATCCAGTGAATGAAGCCCATCCAGTCGACCCACCAACGCCTCTGGAGTTATACCGGAGAACGTGGTAGCCATGCTCTGCCAATGGTTCGATTAACGATGAGAGAGACCTGTGAAAGGGGAAGCACATTTTCGTGACGGAGGTAAAGTAGCCATGAAGTCTAAGAACATACGGGTCCTCTTTTCGTCCTCCCAACCATGACCATGGATGGAGGCAGACTGCAAGTTTGTTACCTCCACCAGAATTTGGGTCATGATCAGAAGGTCTCCAAAGATCGGCTTGCAGAGTGATACCAGATGGAAGAACAATTTTCAGTTCTTCAGGATACATTCTGACGACACCAGGCCTTTTGTCGAAGAAAGACGCTCGCGACCAGATTGCGGAAGCGAACCAAGAAAGGAAGCACGTCGGGATTTGTCAGCGGCCACTCGAGTCAACAAGACAGGCCAATTAAGATTTGATAACTTCAAGTTTCATCGATCCATTCTCTTACCTCTCTCCGTCTCACTCGCAGGGCTTTATAACCACCCATAAACCTCAACCAGTGCCCAAGTCCCAAATCGCAAGTTAGGGAGACCTTAAATCAACATGCCTAAGGTTGGAGGCTAGATAAATCTTATGGAATTAATGAACTCACATATGGATGCAGAATAAAGGAAAGGTCGGAACCTGTGAATCCCTGGCGATGGGGCATTATTTACATCTTTCTTTCTCGAACAGGGTGGAAAAAACAGGAGACGTGGAAAGAACGAGAACGACGACGACAAGCGTGAACTTGTATTCCGCGAAGATGGTCAAGAATACGCCCAAGTAATCAAAATGCTTGGAAATGGACGCCTTGAAGCCCAATGCTTTGATGGGGAGAAGCGGTTAGCGCACATTCGAGGGAAAATGCGGAAAAAGGTCTGCTCTCTGTCCTGAAACTGTGTAGGCGAGACTGATCCCCTGGTGCACCCTTCAGGTCTGGATCAATCAGGGCGACATCGTGCTGCTCTCTCTGCGAGATTTTCAAGATGACAAGGCCGATGTCATTGTCAAGTACACCGCAGACGAAGCCCGTAATTGTATGACTCCTCCCGATATCTATTATTCATTAGCTAAGCGTTGATATACTCTGTTTTCAGTGAAAGCTTATGGCGAGCTCCCCGAAAATGCTAAAATCAACGAGACAGATACCTTTGGGGAAGAAGACGGGGAATGCACGTTCGAATTCGGAGATGAAGGAGAGGTTGATATCGATGATATCTAGTATTCTCATATATTTTTCTGGCTTTGCGCTATTATGATCGTGTACGAACATCTTCATCATTTTCTGACTGCATTCTCTTTATGTTGTTTTATTTTACCTTACCAATTTTCCATGTCCCAATATCTGTTGTAAAACGGCACAGAAGCCATAGACTTAGGTATCCCCTCACTATGCCGGCATTTCCATAAGATTGATTCCGGGTATCGAGGAAACGCAACGCCTTTACAATCTACGGCAGGCGGGACAGCCTGCTGTACATGGCAAGTACCCATTGACACATCGAGGGACAGAGAAAGCGGTAGAAAACGTTTAGGTAGGGACCAGGACAGCGAGGAAACGCTGATGCTCACCCACTGCTCATCCTACTATAAAAAAACCCCGATTCGAGAACGTAACACGGATCGTAAGTCTGAAGTAAAACTGCTGGAAAAAGAAAGGCTTAGACTTCATGTCACTTTAACTTTGACGGAAAGTGTTAGATGTGATAAGTCTTACTTTTATTGCAAAAATATCACTTACGAGAAAGATCCCATCTTCTTTAGCGTTTGCACATCGGGTATAACATTTTTCTCCCTGTAGAGGTATTTCACCACATCCTTGGCGTTTGAGAGGACGGCGATTTTCAACATGTTGGAATCTAAATCCAACCTGTCTCCAACTTTGCGTTTCTTGCCGTTTCTAGACTTGAGGCCTCGTCTTTCTACAAGGGTCTTGACCATGTCGAGGTTTTTTTGGCGTATTGCAACCTTAACAGCAAGGCCATCATGACACTTCGGAGATGCGTCGTGCTCGAGAAGAAATTGGACAAGGGGCAGAAATTTTGCATGGACGGCTCTTGTTAGAGCGTAGCCTTCATTTGCATTCGTGCTGACCGCTGGTATGTCTGGTGTGTGATATAGGTATCGAAGTAGAGGAAGTGGATGGCTTTCATTGGTCCATCCTGACATCGGTGGACTGAGAGATCGGAAAAGCCTTCGAGGAAGCTGTACCAGAGAGCCATTCCACTGGAAGCCCCTTACTGTGCCATGAATGGCTTGAAGCACCGCTAGATCGCAGATAGGATACCGAAGCGCTTTCGTATAAACATCTGAAAGGACAGGTTCTGTGCTTTCTAGTACACGACCCAAGATATATCTGGCGTGAAAGAATGGCAAAGCATTTTTGTACACGTCGTGGAAGTGAATTGATACAAGCGGTAGGGATTCAGATAATGCAAACAGTTCCAGTTCATGAAGCAGCTGCAGACTTGATTTTAACCTGCCTGAATCAGCAAAATCCGGTAGAACATACCTCTACAGGTAAACTGTACAACCCAGTTGGTTGGGAATTCATACTTCAAAAAGAAAGAAAACATCAGAGGACGATGGGTTTGTTACGTAAGTCTAAATTATCTCTTTCTCTTGTCGAGACACCATTGTCGAGAATGTCTTCCAGCGACATGGATAATTCCCAAAATGAAAGCGCTTTATCGTATCTTCGAAAGGAGACCTTGGATATTTTCAATCGCCTTCATTCCATTCAAGAAGATGTGGCTTTTGTGAATCAAGTACACAAAGCTTACCCCGATACGCCGCTTTTGCGTCCGTGAATATTTGCCTCACAGCAAGATCTAGCGTTGACTGGGGCTATCACAGCAAATTTGCGATGTGGGTCGTGGTATACGGATCCAGAGATCGTGAGTGCAGATAAAAGTTAACCAATCCGACTGAATCAACGCTGTTTCTTACAGGCCACTAACACTCCGGCTTATTTCAAGTCCACTGACGGCCACTTCAATAACTGGAGTTTCAACCTACGTCGCTCTAACCTTCATTTGCTTCCCCTCATCGCTGAGCGTCGCAGGCGAGTTTTCTCGTTTCAACCCTTATCCTATTGACCAATACCATGTTCAGTATAATCCTCGTTGACTCCACGCGTTCGGGGAAGAGAATACCAGATGCGCTGTCGAAAACAGTTCCGATATGGTGTGCGGTGATCAATCGCGCCACCCTCATTCGTCACTCAAGCACCATTGAAAAAGAATGTAAAATTACGTGGGACACCGCTCTATACACCCCGCCTTCGGCTGTTAGCATGCAGGAACATAGCCAGATCGAGCAACGTCTTGAAGGATGGGCAAAATCACTGGCAGTGAGGTGTTTATCAATTAAGTCACATAAATCCTGACAATTAGTTAGGCTTCCTCTTTTTCGCTACCGGTCTTGTTGTCCCCGCTTCGACCACTCTGGATTACACCCACGAACACCACATTTCCTGCGATACCTATTAGTCAAAACGGGCGTCAAGACTTTTTTCCGGTGATCTGTGTATCTGCCTCCAAACGAATTGAACAAGGTGTTGAGAGACGCTCCAGTGGCTTCTCTTATATTCAAGGGTCTGGAGACGATCATGAGCTATGGGGTTTGGGTTTGACCCCGGAACTGTTTTGGAGACATCACGACCAACTTCTGAAAGCCGACCGTACGCAACTCGTAGAGCTTGTTTCCCAGATCGTCTCTCTCGAGAACCAGTTGTCTGTTACTTTTCACTCCACAGACACACCAACACCGGTAACCAAGGTCCAAGGACGCCTCTTGCTTTGTACCATGGCAGATCTACCGGATGAAAGAAGGGACGAGAAAAAAGTTTACATACGTCTGACTCCTCAGGTCATTGAAGAAGCATTGCCCTCGACTGCTTCAAGCCTCCATTTATCTGTTGTTTCAGGTAAAAAAGGTCAACATGACTTCCTAGTGTCGACCCTGCCGAAGTCTATGGCATTTATTCACCAGAATTTGACACAAGGGAGGGATGTATGTGTTGCTTGCGAGTCAGGAAAAGACCTGAGCGTCGGAGTCGTCCTTGCTGCCCTCCAACTTTTTTTCACAGATGATGGAAAATTGGGCCCTTTGGGCGACTCTGATGACTTCCAGGATAATATCAAGATAAATTGTAAGTTACAACAGGTACTTATTGTTCAAATATCCTCTGACCAACTGCCAGCTATTGACAAAAATTCGATCCGCACTCGCCTTGAATGGATAATAGCAAGCCGACCACAAGCCAATCCTTCTCGGGCGACATTGAAGCGTGTCAATGAATTTCTTATGACATCTCCCTCTTTCCGCAACTCCAAGCCATCCTGATCTGCGGAACTGCATATCAAACTTGATTATCGTACCAGATCATGTCAAGACTCAGTCTTCGGCATCACCATTATTCCAGAAATACTGGAATAAACAAGCATTCGGAACCCGGCCTCCGTACCTGGGTTATAGGTTGATGGAACGATGTAATATTTTCCTGTCCCAAGAGTTACTTGTGGTGTTACTACTCCTGCAATGGCATCTTCATATGCTCCGGATGTTGCAACATGGCTCTGTCGTAAGGAGGTCTCAATATCGTTATGAAAGTTGGAGTACACTGTAACATTCAGCCCGATGGCTGTCGAGGGCTGAAGGAGTTGTAACCGAATCCTTATATGCACCATCAATCATAGGGTAATGGTTGAATCGTTTAACTCACATCAATCGGGTGACTGCAGGAACAGTCAGTTCAAATACGGGATTCTTCGAGTATTTATCGAAGGAAGGTGCTCCAGCAGCAGATTTCCCATCCCTAGAGGGTTTGAATATCACCGCGTTTCTCCGCGGAGAACATTTGCCTACCACAATCCACGCACAACTTTGTTGTACATCCCTGCTCCTTCTTGAGGAATTGACTCCAAGTCAAATGGGTAAAAAGATTCAACTTTCAGTGAAAATGGACCCATGTGGCGTGGCTCAAATGCGGAGGCGACGATGATGTACTCCCCGGCTAGAGAAGGCCATTCAGATAAATATTTAGAAAATCAGACATTAAGAAAATCGTGACCTACGAGATATTGCTTGGGTCAATCGCGCTAAACCGTAACTGTACGCACCAGATGAAGCTACCAGATCCTTTGTGGACAGGCTGGTAATCGGTCAACGTTTAACTCCCTGATCAAGGGTAACGAACACACTCTGACACTCGTTGGCTTTGCGACCATACCATCGCTACATTGACTGGCATATCCTTACTTGTTTGAAGAGCCAAAGTCAGCCTTCCCTTTCCAGTTAAACCAGTCGATGCGCCTTCTTGCGATTTTACTGGATGAACTACCAATCGATACTGGGGATTGACCATGTAGCTTGGATATGTGCAGTTTCCCCCAGCAGTTTTAGCAGTGAAGGACCCTTCTACCTGCATTATCATCAGCCCATGTTTCATTTTCATTCAGCCGAAATACCTTGCGAGTAAAAGGTGGTGTTGATTTATTTTCGATCAGTGAAATTTTTGTTGTCGTTTTAGAATATGCAGTAAGAGTGAACCCGACTTCACGGGCATCGCCATCATAGGATGCCATGATAGAGAGGATACCGGTACGCTGAGACTTGGGTATACGCTTCCTGGACTTCAAATGCTATGACACCAGTATTCAAGACTTCCTCAAGGTTGTAGGCTTACCAGTATGTGCGTACTATTTGTATAAATTCCCTAGTATGATTTAGTAAAATAAGGGATTTTAGACTCTCAGAACCAACCTTGGAAGAGAGAATATGTTGGTTTTGAGCCATATCCATACCATTTGTCAGGTCATCTTCCAGATCAGCCCGCAAAGCGATGAAGTCAGAGGTTCGACGGGTTTCGACCACATGTCTCGTTAGGAGGACCCAAATTTCTTCATCCAATATGCTGTCGCAAATAAATTCAAGCTGTACCTGTCTTGAACCTGAAAGTCATGAGGATCACTGTCATACAAGGAGGGAAGAAACAAACCATCCTCGTCTCCAGCATTTCGCTTCCACATTCTGTAGAGAGTCAGAAGCATGGAGAGGGATGAAGTCCGCGAACCTACCCGTGAAAGGTCAGCTTATTTTGCCACAGACTGGGATCCCAGCTTAAATAAACCCCTTCGAAAACATTCATGACCTCAGACCATGGAATTTGCAGGACTCCTACTTGAGGTGAGAAAATAGAAGACAGGCACTGACGCTGACTCACTCGACGGTTCATCGTTCGACCCTTCTGCGCGGACCCACGAGTCAAGGACAGTAAAGTACTGGCCATCTTCTCTCTCGTATGCATCTAAAAATGAGATCAGCAAGTTGTGGTGAGAATTTGTGAAGAAAGCACCTATGACTGCGTAACTATGCGAAGGCAGGAGGGGTACATCCCGCCAGTGAATATATGACGCGGGTCCAGTTCCAAGAGTTACAACACATTGACCTGGCAAAATATAAAATAGAATTCAAGGTAAAAAGGACCTTTGTTACCAGATGAAAAACCATCTGCTATTCTTTGCCAGGTTTTCTCTCTCTCAAATGTCGATCTAGATGAAATTTAGATTTTGCAAGTTCAACACAAAAAGTACATGCCTCTTGATTTCGACGTGCTCTGGAATCCAACCGGCAAGGGTACTGGCAAAGATCAGAAGTTATGGCAAACGCTTGGGAGTGAGTGCGCACTGGAGATCAATGCTCGAGTTGCTGCTCGTGGCTGAGGATTAGTAAGAATCTTCCAATGAAAAAAAAAAAACGACGAACGAGCCGGGGAAATCATAGCCACCCATCAACTTCATATACTACACTCGTGTAAGAGCCAAGAGGTAGAACACATGTTAGTTATCTCACAGCCTTTTCGAGGAGACTTGGCCACAGAGTTTCCTCAGATAGACTCGCATTTTGAAACTTTGTTGGAGATGACAGCGGCAGTACGGACATGCACATCAATATGCCTTTCGTCGGGTGGAAAGGGAGTTGGTCATCAATAGCTGCACAAACTAAACTGAGCAACGATTGCTTGAGATACGAACTTCATGTACCTATCTGGAGGTGTAGGGTAAGTAAAACCGTCCAATTCACTCCAGTAGGAAAATCACGTACACGACGCCATGCACCGTTGAAGAGAACTCGGACATCGTGTCGACCGTTTGCCATTTGCCCTGCCGTAGAATTAATTGAATCGCGAATCAAGGATTCCAGCTGGAGATATTGAATAAGTCCCAACTGATCGATGTTGTGTAGTAAGACCTACGTTTGGACCGAATCTACGACTGTGTTCAAGGCAGACAGATATCGATGCACAAACGGAACAATCAGTGACAATGTATTGCAAGATTTCTTGCGGCAGGATGCTTCGACGAGGTTGGACAGGTGAGTGAACCGTAGGGCCCAGCCTGAGTCGAGATAGCGGAGTACGGTCAGGTCCAGGTGGTGTGGTGTGATCCCTTAGAGATAGCTCACCTTGGCCGACGCCAAGTGGGGGAGACTTTCTGCTGTTCTGGTGAGAGTTTAGGCTGACCGTCAGGATCCCTGGTTTGACAAAATTAAGCAAAGGAATTTCTTTGGAAATTTGACACTGACGAATAAACCATGGAACTGAGACCTGTCGTCGGAAATGGGTCATCCCACAGAGGAAAGACCAAACCGTTGACCGTCCCCCCTTTCTTGATAACATAGAACTGTTCCTCTGTGATAGCTCAGATTCCAGAACCGACCATCGAATTGCTGACGTACGAGGAGAGAAATGATTGATACCAACAGGTGTTAGATGCAGCTCCTTCGTCGAGGTTGTGGGGTGGTGCTGCTGGAGGGAGAATTTATGTTGGCCCTAGGTTTTTCGATGAACCTCTTGATCTTTTCAGCCCTTTCTAGGGCCTTGGCGGCATTGGACTTCCATCTTTGTTTACCTTTATCATCTGCTGCATTCGACCGGCTGAGATGAAGAAAAGATTCTGCCGCTTTGATGTAGAGCCCAAATGCCTGATCGTAGTTCTTGGCAAACTCTGCTCTAGATGCCTTGGATGATGTTGCCTGGCCACTGAATTTGCAACAGTATTGAGAGCAAAAGCAACCAGACCAACATACCTCTGCCTCGCGTTCGGAAGAATCTACAGTATCACTACCACGCATCGCCAAAAGTTTGATTCGGGAATCGGAACGTCAACAGTCACGAGCGCGTCCCTGATATGCTGTGGTGGGTTGAGAGTATGGCTTATTGTGCACGAAGGTTTTCAGCGACTGTCCTCGAGATAGGATAACGGTGCACACGATCCAAATACCATGGAAATAATATTAGGAAACAAGAATGAGGCGATTTACATGGCAATAAATAAAGATATCGGTCCGACAACCCCGGCGTACTTTAAAGTAGTGCAATACCTATCTCAGATGTTTACACTGGGACATCGATACTCTTTTCTTCGTCTGAGTGCTTGGAATGAGGAATGTCTTTGTCTCCGCTCGGAGGTTGAAGTGCATCTCCGAAGACTACATTCATCTCCTCAAGGGTTTTCCCTGTAAGTCAGCAATTAGCTTTGATCACAAGGCATCGTCAAGGGAATCTGGCTCACCCTTCGTCTCAGGAAAGAAGACTGTAATGGCGATAAAATCCGCGAGATTGAGGCATACAAACAGCAAATAAAATTTCCAGCCAACTCGGGCCAGTCCAAGGGGTGCCACCTTGGAAGATATTGTCAGCCATGAAACGGAGAGGAGACTACAATGGTGTCACCTGTGAGAGAAGGGTGTTGAAAGCCTGTCAAATACATCTATATAGGCCATTCATCCAGGATAAAGACACGTCACACACCCAATTGGAACAAGTTGCCACGCTTGTACCGATTGCTCGAGTATTCGTAGGGAAGACCTGCATATAATTGGTTATACAAAACCCTCATTGAAAGTGATAGAATGTATCAGACCTCAGATGCTAGCACCCAGCTGACTGGCCCGAAGCTCACCGAGAAGAATATGCTCGTCAAAAAAATCATCGCAATACCGGCTCTGTTGTTGACATTAGGTAGGAACTATCGATTATCCTGAAAATAGCTACCTTTGAGCCGTCGCACTGGAGTCCGGGGAACCAACGGGATTTGTAGCAAGTATGGCGCACAGGATTGAGAAGGTGGCGACCAAAGTCGAGGCACCAAACATGAGTGGCTTTTTCCGTCCCACTCGGTCAAGTACGAAGATGATGAAACTTCAAATAATATGAGAACATACTAAAGACAGATTAACAGGAGTTCACTCACAAAAGATTGGCAACAGGTCCGATTGCACCATAGATCCTAAAGGTTTATTCCATGAAAATTGGTCAAAACTTGCCGACATGTTGCAACGAGCACTAACCCCTGGACAAGCAGAGCCTTCCCCCCTTGTACGCCAAGACTCTCGTACATCTGTGGCCCATAATAGTTGATAACTTTTCAGTGGACGTCATTATAAAGTTTAAATGGGTTGAAGATAGAAAGCACGTACCGTTGATCCCAGTGAACTGACAGAATATTTGAACGCCCGTGGCAACGAGTGTACGATATCTCATTGCTCGCGTCGACCAAAGGTCACTTAACCTTCCGCGTTTGACCTCGGCTTTAATCGAATCGTACATTTCTGCATACTCCTTGTCAGCTGAAACCTTGTCATTCCCGTGTAGTTTGAGGACAACTTCGTGGGCTTCTTCATCCCTTCCGACTTCCAAAAGCCAGCGCTATTCAAAAATGAGATCCAAGGCAGTGTGCGAGGTGGAGAGTATTTACGGGACTGTATGGCAAGAATTGTATCCCAATAAGCAGTAAACCTGCTGGGAGCATCTTTTTCGAAATAATTTTTAGAAAAAGTTGTGGGAGTACGGCTTCGTTTACCTGGAGTCCAAGAGGCAACCGCCAACATGCATCTGACTTGATAAATTGCGAACCGTAGCCAACCTGCGAAGTATTGAGCGACATGCAGGAAAAGATATCAAGGGTTTCCTTGTACCCAATTGGCCGCAATGAAGCCAACACCTATCATTTGTTGATTTAGCCCGACCAGAAAACCCCGGATCTTGGGAGGTGCAATTTCGGTCTGCATATTTGCATGAGATCATAGAACACTGGACACAAGAGAAATGCGGAGTTACATTGTAAAGGGGCACAGTCATCGATAGGACACTAACAAAGAGTCAAATAAGCCCTGGTCAGACGAAGTATTCTGTTACCCGATAGCAAGACCGGCCACAATGCGCCCTACAATCATTGTGGCAACGTTACCAGCACCAGCCTGCATAGCGCAACCCCAAAGCGCTAAGATGGAGCCGATCTTTTCCATGGATGAGATTCTATATTTCTGAAGCAAAAGCAAGTCATACCTGAATGGTGCGTTTTCGTCCAAATTTATCATTGGCCCTGGGACGTTCATTGCTTCCTTTCAACTTTGTGCAATATTGGGGAGGGAAAGACACACCATCCAGCGCCAGCAGCGCCGAAGAAACAACCTCCTATGTCCATATGCATCCATGGTCAAGATAAGTGAATCACATTGTAGTTATCAAACAGTGACAAACCATTGAAGGTGGACACTATGGCACCTTTGATATTCGGGTCTTCACCAAAACGCGCAATGTATTGTGACATTGTCAAGACTGATGAAATGATGCCACTAATATCCCACGTAAGGGAATTGCGCATGACAAGACATTGAAACGGCTTACCTGTCATATCTAAAAATTAAAAACATAAAATGGACATTAGCATCGTTTATCGTGCTTGGTAAACGAACATGCCCAAAAAGGAACGCGCCTAAAGGTCAGGCGCGATTAGCATAACTCTGAGAAATTATAATGGCCAACGTACCGATGGAAGAAAATAGAGCTGTAAAAATGTTCATGAACAGTCCCATCTTGATATGTGTCTGGGGCACCAAAGAATATGAGGGTGTAACGAAATTGTGAAAGCCAGCATCACTCTTATGTGTTGACTGAGACCTTGCCAGTGCAAGCACGGGAAAATCACGGACAGTACTGCTGCGCTGGAGAACGCTGGACAGCAGCCATGTAGGTCACGAGAATGAAAGGCTTCTGGAGAAGCGAAGAAGCGGGCCGAAGGAGGTTGGGGCAGAAGACTTCGAGAGATGGAGTCTTGAGACGAGTCTGCTTCTTGATGCCGGTTAACCGATGCTAGTATCGGACATTCGTGAGATGAAAGCTCATATTAACAGAGAAAAAGGACAGCAAAGTAGCAGGAGGTCGTTATTCTGAATACGAAAGAGGAGTATTACATTAAGGGTGAGCAGAAGAACGAAGACAGACTAAAAATATGGCTTGTGACCGAATTTCCTGAACCCGGAAATTGTTGCAGTGTTCATGTTAGTGGTAAACCTCTTTATAGTTATGCTTGTCTTGAGAACCTATGAGGCTGGTTCGACGGTGTCCGAATGAGGTTCCGGTTCTTGGGGTTTATCGGCTGGGGGGAAATACTCGGGGATGAGTGATCTATGGCCAGTGTTAGATATTGTCGGTTATGGTCGCATTCGGGGACGTAAACTCACTCATAAACCTCTTTATCTTTGTTACTCCAAACCACAAAAATCACCCTTTCCAGCTGAATAAAAAGGTATCAGGTTATATCCTATGAGACTTCTCATTATCTGTCCTCACCTTAAATCCGGCTTCTGATTCGAGGAAGGTTCTTACGACGTTCAAAGCAATGTGTGTTGCGTCAACAATTGGGTACGAATAGATGCCAGTAGAGATGGACGGGAATGCCTAGTAGATCAGAATTTTAGAACAAGTACGGTAATTAGGTGTAGGAGCACTTGCCACATGTCTCAACGCATTTTCAACGGCCAGTTCCAAACTTGTTCTATAGGACGACTCCAGCTGCTCTGCCTTCTCTTCCTTTTCCTTCGACGAGTAAACCGGTCCGACTGTGTGAATGATGTGTCCTCTAATGCACCGTTAACGGAAGGTCGGAGGTTGTGACGGCAAACTGGGTACTGACGCGGGTAGTCTGTAGCCTCGCGTGATCTTTGATTGTCCAGTCAAGCATCCGTTCAGACCACGGCCTATAGGAAAGACTCAATAAGAGTTATGGAACTGCAAGACTGCAGGATATCGCACATTCGTCCAGAAGCTTTGGGCCTGCTGCAGCATGGATCGCGCCATCGACTATAAGGGTGGTCAAAATGTGGTTGAACATGGCAAATAAGAGTCTGAATACCTCCTCCGCCGCCTAGAAGAAATCGTTAGACCTGATCGAGAGGTGAAAAAGTGAACGAACCGAGCAAACTACGATTGGCTGCATTGACTATCGAATCAACGTCCAACTTTGTGATATCGCCTTGACTAACGCGTCGAAAGGAAGGACGATCGTGGATTTAGCCTAGCCTGAATATTCCCAGCGATCAAGCATAACGCACAAGAGAGATACACGTTCGAGGAAATCGTAATTTGGTTGGAATCGAGTCTTGCCTGGAGCTGCGGGCTTCAACACTTCGGTCTCATAGAATTCGGCGATCGTTTTGATGTCTTTCAGAGGAACGAAATAACTTTCATCGACTTCAGAATCCGAAGAAACATTGTCGGGTGATGGAGAACGGGACGACGCTTGACCCATGGACATTTTCGTGGATTTGATGTTGTGGCAGATTGGAAGATAACTACAAAGAGTACATCGGCGTGGAAAACACGTCATACATACACATCGCCACAATTGATACGTAAAGCTAATGTTAACAACTAGGGGTACAAATGAGGGTGCTGGTGTGCAGTGACGAAGACAATCGGCGAGCTGGCCGTCGCGCCAGCGCAGTGGATGAGGGTAGAAGAGGCGAATGGGTGCGTAACTTGTGTAAGTACTCGAATAATAGTAATCCAATGCTCCAGAATAAAAAGATGGCGGAAAGGGAATGAATAATGCTTGGAAGAAAACAAAAGGAACAGAAAACATAGAAGAATAAGAGATTATTGCTATCCCAATGTCCCTCTCAGGGGGTATTAGTCCAAAAGCCGTCGGATGTAGGTAATTAGGTTGGTATAAAGATAGACTGACGGGGGTAAAGTGGGTGAGAGACCAGATCATAAAGCGTTTCGTCGAACTCCATCAATCGTGTGATGTCGACAAATTTAACACATGGTCGAATACAGTCGTAAATCATGTCATGGAGTAACCATGCGTACCATTGGGTATTGGGGGAATATGATGGTGATTATTGCTCTCGAGGACAGGAGAACCGGCGAGTGATCGTTCAATAATCGTTGCTGTCGGGATGATGGTGCCAGTTGCCGACTGTGCGAGTGTGCGGTCGCTGCTGTCAGAGTCGGTTCCGATCATAGGCTGGTTATGCGGGTAGTATGACATGCGTTTCATGCTCGTAAAGTTGTAGACGGTAAACCTAGGATGATCAAATTAGATCATCAAACGACGAAGCGGCATCAATAGGCTTACTGCTCTTCCAGTTGTCGCAACTCTGGTTTCATTTTTTCGAGGTCGGGGTTGGCCTTCCGTTTTGAATGGGTTAGAGGTTTCTCTACCATCAAGAATTCGTCAAGCTCATGGGAGACATCGAAGTTGGCTTGCTTCATCTGAGAAGGGAAAAGGAAGCATCGGTCAGTGTCAGTGCAGACAGCCGTTGACAGAAACATACGTCAGGCACAAAGGGTGGTTGGCATTCTTTGGTCTCAAGACGGTCCCAATCAATACCAGAAAACCATGGGTGGTGGCGAATATCTTCAATACCACGTCCATTTGGTCTACATCCAAGACGTGTTGTGGGATCACGTTCAATGAACTATCAATTGGTGTTTCAGCAAAGGGACTTTATAGCAAGCGATGTCTGTTCGGCTTACCCCTTTCAGTGCCAGCATTCCCTCCTCACTGCATCGCTCCACGGCGTCGTCAGGGAATCGGAGTGGGTCCTTCATGATCGACTGGGTCATTTTCTCCGTGCTTCGACCGTCAAAAGGGCGTTTGTGGAAAATCAACTCATAAGCAGTTATGCCGAGGCTCCACCAGTCAATCTGCCAGGAGTAACCTTTCTTGTTGACAACTTGAGGCGCCATGTAGGCCATGCTACCAGCAACATGGTATGTAGTCGGCGTTCTGAGTAGTGAATAGCAACATTGAAGTCGGTGATATGGGCATGGCCCATTGCGTCTAAAAGAATGTTATCCGGTCAAGTCCCTGCAGCAGGATTGAGAATTGTGTAACACATGAAGCGACAAAATGACACACCGGTGGTATTCGTTCGCGGTGAAGATATTCCAGGCGCAAGATAGCTCTGCCATCCAAAACGGACGACGTCCTCCTTAATATAACCCTTACGTTCCAGATGGACTGTTGAGATAGTCGGGTCAGCAGTGAAACTCGGGGACGTGGAAGATTGTCGCCGTACACCGTAAATCCCCACCGAGCATCAAGTCCAGTACGAAGAAGCAATTTTCGTCATCCTGAAAAGCGTACCGCAAATTGACGATGAAGGGGTGGTCGATCTATCAGTCGGTGTAAGCAGACGGGAAGTCGAGGGGGATGTTGGAAAACACGGACCTCTTCCAACAGCCTGCGTTCCTGGATGATATTGGCGACAGCTTTCTGGCGCAGACAACGGGCCTTGTCGATGTACTTGAGGGCATAGAGTTTTTTGGAGCGCTTATGCTCGACGACCCGCACCTAGTTAAAAGGAGATTAGATATAACCACAGTAAAGTCCGAAGGGTGATACCGACCTTGCCAAACGCACCCTTGCCAACAGCTCGATGAAGGTCAAAGTGGTATAGGGTAACTTCACCGTCGAAATCTACAGGCTCAGAAAAACAGCATCCCATCTCGCATTCCGTGAAGAAGAAGAAAGCGCTGAAAAGAGAGAGCGGAAGGAGGGTTAAGAGAGGAAAAGTACAAGAGCGGTCAATTTAGGATGTGGGAGGCCAGTGAGGCCTTTGTCCTGAGGCAACCCCCGGTGTCTTCATCTCTTTTTGGCCATCTCCATTTGGCCGAACATGAGAAACAATAATAAGTCCTCCAATTCACCGTAAAATATTCTCTCAAGTCTTGAGGAGGCTTTGGATGAAAGACAAAAGGAAATTCCACCAGCTTGCTCGAGATAATAAGCTTTAATTTCAATCTAGTCCCATCTGGTCTTTCTGTTTTGCGACCCTTATAAGGTTCGGATCTCCCTTTCTCCCACCAGTCCAAACAACAGGTAAACTTTGCAGCGTGTTTCCCTAGTCTTGTACTTTGCGAGTAAAGGTTACCCGCAAACCTCCAGCGTATGGATCCAGAACAACAGACGTCAAACCTGTTGGCACCAACTCTCGATAATCTTGCCTCTGTCAAGGTTTTCCCGCTTATTCCTGCACTGAAACGAGACGTTACGGTAACCCTTTCCCTCCCATGTCAAGAACAACAAGCTGACTTGTTTCTCGGCAGAACACTATCGGTATGTGGAGCTATATCCCGCAGATATCTGGGTTTAATCAGACACGGTAACTTAGATAGCGCATTAACTTGGGAGTGAGTCCTGCCAGGCCGTGCATTGTTTCAAAGAATCATTGACGCTTCTCCCTCGCAGTCAGCTAACGGCAGCAGACATCAATTTCTCCATTGTCCGGCCTATCGTCAACAAATATGCGCGTCTTAACAACATGGCCGTCGTGTACGCCTGTCTCGTCGTCCGCTCCTACTTCCTGGCAGAGGCAGAGACAGAATTGGCTTTTTCCGGTGTAATGATATCACGTTCGAACCTCTGCGAAATATTGGCAACGAAACTCCTCAGTCGTTTCGCGAAGAACTATCTCCAATTAGTCGCTGTCCTGACAACAACCTGGAATCCCCTTGCTGGAGCGACGCCCCATGTAATAGAAGAGGTTAAGCATATTCTTAACGCTCGCGACGATGATATGGACTCGGCTCAAAGTGCTATTGAGGTATGTACTATGCCGAAATAACCTGATATCATTCAACTGGTTGGTTTAGATGGCAATCTCTACCAGTGCCAAAACATTCCTCGCTTCTCCAGTGACACAACAGGTGGTCAATGACATCTACTCTGGCAGGGTAGTTTTCTCTGTTGCTGCAAATCGATCCATTCTCGCCGACAACTATAAACCGCGAGCCATCGAGATTTACAACGCCCACAAGGCTCCATTCATCGATCATTATCGGTGGGACCCTGCATCGTCCGTGTTAATTTCGTTCTTATCCAGTCATAGGCTTCGCGTCCCAAAATATGGCGCCTACCTTGAATTTCTCAATTTTGCACTGCTGCTATTCACCTTCGTTCTTTGCCTCTCAAGTTAGTTGTATTTCCGGGCTCAGGCTTTCCGAATTGACAAAATTTAGACCATGACAGAACCCAAATGACATTCTGGGAGATGGCATTCATCGTTTTCGGGTGTGCCTTTGCGTTGGAAGAATACACCGCGTCGACCGAACATGGATGGATTAGTGAGTTTTTTTTTTGCCAACCTCCCCATCCTTCAGCGGAATGATTGACAATGATTACCGAAGTCTATATCGCAAATGTACGTTGAGCGGCTGATTTTTGAAGATGACTTTATGAATGACTTCCGGTAGATGTGGAATGCCTTTGATTTTGCGTTTATTGTCATCTTTTTTGCGTATATCATTCTTCGGATCCAGGGGCTCAACAACAGCGACTGTAAGCACTTCTTTGTACAGCACATCCTGGACTCAGGCTTTTGGGGCAGTGGGTGCTTCTGATATGGCATTTGATGTTCTTGCCTGCGGCGCATGTATTCTCATTCCAAGGTATGTAAATATAAATACAGAAATATCAAAGTCGAAGCTGAAACTATCTCTCGATCTCATAGACTGGCCTTCTTTGCTGTATCGAATAACGTCGTCGTTCTGTACGGACAACACTCTGTCGGAAATGATAGACGGCTGATTTGTTGAATAATCAATTCATCCAGGTCGTTACGTGCCATGATCTCACAGTTTGTCTTCTTCATCGCCATTGCATCCATCTGCTTTTCTGGCCTGTTATTCACTCTGTGGACTCTCGGTAAGAGCTTGACCTGCTCCACTAATCTTAACGCTTTTTGATTGCTATTCTGCTTGTAGCTACCGACAATCCGGTTGAGCAAGCCCAGTGGACTCTCAAGTCGATAGCTTGGTTGATGGTGCAAATATGGTTTGGTAACACGTATCTGAGCTTTGCACAGGCAACGAGTTTCCATCCATTGTTCGGCCCAATTTTGATGACAATATTTGCGGCTTTATCAAATACGCTTTTGTTGACCAGTAGGTTGCATTCGAATAATCAGTGTACAGATGCCTAATTTTTGTATTATCACAGTTTTGATCTCTATTCTTTCCAATACCGTTGCTAGAATCGACGCAGTGAGTCAATCGTAATTCAATCTATCCTCCTTTCTTAATTTTCATTTAAAAAATAGAATGCCACCCATGAGGTTTGTATAATCGCTTAAACTGTTTTCTAAAGCTTACCAGTCAATTTTTTAGTATCTTTTCCAGTACACCATCAGCACTATTGAAGGGTAAGTACTCTGGCCACTTTCTTCCCGAAATTGTAATGATGTCCATTTAGTGTCAAGTCTGACGCACTCTTCTCCTACCAACCCCCATTCAATATCCTCGCATTTGTGATTCTCAAGCCTGCTTCCTGGTTCCTCAGTCCTCGTGCCCTGCATTCGTTCAATGTATTTCTCATCAAGTTGACCAGCTTGCCACAACTCATTATCATCGGCATCTACGAACGGCACCTCGCATCTGGTCGGAGGTTACGAGAAACTGGGAAAGACGCTGCACAGTCTCTGTTCAACAGCCTTCCGAGGCATATCAAGAACATGCCTCTCTTGGAAGCCATTGTGGGCTCGTCATCCAATGATTTGTTCGATGCGATTTTTGATGTGCATGTGGACGACGCAGACTACGATATTTTTGGCGAGTCCGATGCAGAAATGGAATTCCCGACGTTAAGGTCTATGTATTCTAGAGAGAACGTGCGTGGCGATAGGAGCGCCTCGAGGTCTCCTGTCCCAGGAATTCGTACGAGACGCGCCACAAGTCTTGGCAAGTCGTCCGTCAACGACCCGCCTTCTAACCGCGCTTCCCCAAGGCAGCGCCCTCTAGGTCCAAGCGCACTGAGTCCTGCGGAATACATGGCCTCTCCCGAGATGGTAGTGTCACCAACTTTAAGCACCATCAACAACCGCAGCCCTCTTGCTCGACTGTTCACTTCGCGATTCGCTAGTAACCCTACCCCTCCGACGTCCATCGAGACAAGTGCCGCTGCAATTGCGGCCCAAGCAGCTGCGCAAGCGGCGACAAACACAGAGGCTAGCGTCCGGCAGATTTCGACGTTGCTGGAGGCGGTGGGTCAGCTGCCTGTGCAGAAACTCAAGGAGGAAATGAAAGAGCTACAGGATCGGCAGGCGAGAATTGAAAATTTGTTGCTTATGCTCACGAGAGGGATGCGCAATGAGACGATGACCACGTCCTCGCACCGGCAAGGGACAATGCCATGATTTTCTGTGGATTTTGTGAGGAACAGTCTTGTATTGTTTTGAACCAAGTGTATGTTCTCTGACTGTAGTTGCCAGTTGGGCTTAAATTCAAAATTCAAGGAGAATCAGATGACCATGGATGCACTAAGCCTTCTTGACCTTGGTAAGCATTTTGTTGTAAAATTTGCAAGGAATCTATGGACCTACAGCTGTTCTGGGACAAGCCATATCGCCTATGGTTGCCTAGGCCAGTGAATTGCCAGCTCTGGCATCAAAACCGTGTTGCACATACATATGTACATTCTCACGGACGGTTGGTTGCCCTAAGTACTTCATTACTTACTATGAGCTATAATCCATAGTTTCTACCTCGAAGACCCTCACTATGACGCAATGAGCAAATTGCTCGATCGGAGCTCGTCTTCCGCATCGTCAGCAACTTGTTGTAAAGTTCCACATTCCACTGTATCGCTGGCTTCTTTCCTGTCAACCCTTCAAGTTCGAGACCCAGCGGAGAACCTAGGGAACAACTGAGACAACATGCTTCTCTGCGTCTTCTCTATACCGTCATCTCGCACCGGTCATATCTCAGAAGAATTGTCGCCTGACTGGTGCATCCTTTTTCTTTCACGACAAGCTGTCATCGGCCGTGTGCATCTGCCAGTGGCCAGATCAGGTCGGACATAGATCTATGGGTGTCCACTCGGAGAAGTATTCACCCAGGGCCGTCACGCTGCACGATTCTCAATGCCGCGAAATATCTGGAGCGGGGCGGGTTGTGCACTTATTACGCTCTAGCTATTTAGTCATTGAAGTTTGGGCATACAAACTTGGGAATTGGTTTACTCCAGAAGCATGAAAACGTACACAATGGATAGTCATCTTCCGAGCCCCAAGCCCATGGCAACTCTTGGAACTGGGGATATTGGTGAGCGGTAATTATATATACCCCACTTCGAATTTGATACTAATACATTGCTAAATACCTACAGGTCCAGCCTTGAAACAACCTCTACTAGCAAATGATTCTACTCCTTGAAGCCACTGCGCTATTTGTAGCATCCTGGGCCTGTTGGAGGGCTTTCCGACAGTATTTTGTAAAGAACTCGCTTGACAACATTCCAGGACCTCTTCCTAAATCTTGGTGGAAAGGTGAACAGTAAAAATTTTGTCGATGCACAAAAGCTCACATATAATCTAGGTGTCTTTCCTCAGGTTTTTAACCCCAACGCATGGGAGTTTCACAAAGAGATTGCGGAGAAATGTATGAGTTACCTCTAAGATCTATGTGTTCTCTGTACTGATCTGGCAAATAAAAGTTGGAGGCGTTATCAAGATAAAGGCATTCCTTGGGGTTGGTATACTTGAATTACGATTCAGCCTCTATTCTTTGCTAACAGTTTTCTTGCAGGAAAATCAACTATATGTATTTGATCCAAAAGCGTTACATCACATAATCGTCAAGGTAAGCAGCTGTCCAGTCATGAAAGTAAACAACCAAAATTCAAAATAGGACCAATATGTATACGAAGAAACTTCGTCTTTTATTGAGTAAGGGACTTCCGTGTCCACCGTGGCCCATGATCTAATCGTCGGGTTACATTCATTAGTTCGAACAAGATTATATTTGGTCCCGGCCTTCTGGGAA